>OY856409.1:320969057-321349057 GCA_963693085.1 Alisma plantago-aquatica
GCACCAGTCTCAAAGGCACCTTATAGAATGGCACCTACCGAGCTTGCAGAGCTCAAGAAACAATTAGAAGAACTGTTTGATAGAGGCTTCATCCGTCCTAGTACATCTCCCTGGGGTGCTCCTATCCTTTTTGTTAAAAAGAAAGATGGGTCAATGCGAATGTGTATTGATTATCGCATGATCAATCAAGCCACCATCAAAAATAAATATCTCCTCCCAAGAATTGATGATCAGCTTCGTACTGCCACTGTGTTCTCCAAGATTGACCTTAGATCAGGCTATCATCAATTACGAGTGAAGGACTGTGATATTCCAAAGACAGCATTTAGAACTAGATATGGACATTATGAATGCGAGATGATGCCTTTTGGTTTGACCAATGCTCCTGGAGTATTTATGAATCTGATGAATGTTGTCTTCCAGCCTTTTCTTGACAGCTTTGTTGTGGTCTTCATTGATGACATTCTTATATATTCAAACTTTGTTGATCAACATCGTGAGCATCTCCAGAAAGTATTTGATGTGTTGAGAGCCCAAAAATTGTATGCTAAATTATCCAAATGTGAGTTCTGGATTGACCAAGTCATGTTTCTTGGACATGTCATTTCAGGTGCGAAAAATTCTATTGACCCTGCCAAAGTCTTAGCCGTCCTTGATTGGAAAGCTCCTACCAATGCCTCTGAAATTCGTAGCTTCCTTGGTCTAGCAGATTATTACCATCGTTTCATCCTTAATTTCAGTAAAATAGCCCTACTCATGACCAAACTTACCAAAAAAGATGCCAAATTCATTTGGACTCCTAAATGTGAATCTAGCTTCCAAGAATTGAAATCCCGTTTGACTTCTGCTCCTGTCTTGACCTTACCTTCTGGTAATGATGGCTTTGTAATATTTTCTGATGCTTCTAAAATGGGTTTGGGTTGAGTCCTAATGCAAGACGGTAAAGTTGTTGCCTATGCCTCTAGACAATTGAAACCTAATGAGGTCAATTACCCAACTCACGATTTGGAATTAGTTGCCATTATCTATGCTCTCAAAATATGTACACATTATCTGTATGGTGCTACATTTGATATATTCACAGATTACAAAAGTTTCAAATATCTCTTGACTCAGAAGGATCTCAATCTTAGACAAAGAAGATGGTTGGAATATCTTAAAGACTATGATTTCACTATTGCTTATCACCCAGACAAGGCCAATGTTGTCGTTGATGCTCGCAGTCGTAAGAAATCAATTTGTGCATCTATCTTCACTTCTAAACTAATGAGTCTGGAACCTTCAACTTCTGGGTCACCTCAAGCAGAAGATGGCACTATTATTCTAGCAAATATCAATATTATTCCTGGTCTTCTTTCTGAACTCCTGACATCTCAAAAGAACAGCTCTAGCTTGGAGGAGATGACAACTCTTTTGGCTAAACCCAGACACATCTATCTGTTGGTATGGATGGTGGACTAAGGTACAAGCATCGGATGTGGGTACCTGAGGAGTCGGAGATTAAGAAGCGTATTCTGCAAGAGGCGCATGGGTCTAAGTATTCTATACATCCTGGATCCACTAAGATGTACAAGGATCTGCAGAGACACTTTTAGTGGAGAGGTATGAAGAATGATATAGCAGAGTTCGTCTCTAAGCGCCTCACATGTCAGCAGATTAAGGCCGAACACCAACAGCTAGGCGGTTTATTACAACCTTTACCAATTCCTGAATTGAAATGGAAAAAACATCATCATGGATTTTGTGGTGGGATTACTCAGGACCGGGAAGGGACATGATGCAGTATGGATCATAGTAGATCATTTGACCAAGTCTGCACATTTCTTACCTATGCGGACTACAGCCAAGGTTTCTGAGCTTGCTGAGTTGTATATCAGGGAGATCGTACGGCTGCATGGAGTACCAGTATCTATTGTTACAGATCGGGATCCAAAGTTCACATCACATCTATGGAAGTAGGTACAGAATGAGTTGGGTACACAGTTGAATTTCAACACAGCATATCATCCCCAAACAGATGGTCAATCTGAGCGTACTATCCAAATCTTGGAGGATCTTCTTAGAGCATGTGTCCTACATTGGGGAGGATCTTGGGAATACTACCTTCCATTAACTGAGTTCGCATACAATAATAGTTATCAATCCAGTATTGATATGCCACCCTATGAAGCTCTCTATGGTAGGCCATGTAGATCCCCTCCATTGGGATGAAGTCGGAGAAAGGAAGATGCTAAAGTCTGAGGAGTTGCAACTCTATGTTGATAAGGTGTCTTTGATCAAGCAAAGGTTGAAGCGGGCCCAGGACGTCAGAAATCATATGTAGATGCACACAGGTCAGACAGGCAGTTCAAGGTAGGTGATTATGCTTTCTTGAAGGTCAGACCCATCCGTGCTATAGCCAAGAACAACGGGAAACTTCGTCCGAGATATGTGGGTCCCTTTGAGGTTCTAGAGCGCATTGGTGAATGTGTTTATCGGCTTGCTCCTCCACAATACATTATGATGCACAATGTTTTTCATGTATCCAATCTGAAGCATTATGTGAAGGATGATAGTCATGTGCTGAATCACGAGCCTCTTGAGTTGCGGGAGAATCTCTCTTATCCAGAATAGTCTACAAGGATTCTTGATTCCAAAGTCAAAGAGCTCAGGAACAAGCAGATCCAGATGGTGAAGGTGCAATGGAACCATCATGGTGCAGAAGATGTAACTTGGGAGCTACATGCGGATATGGAGCAACGTTTTCCTCATCGTTTCAGCCAGTTTAATTTTGAGGACAAAAATTCTTTTAAGGTGAGTAGGATGTTATAAAGTGGTTTTTCTATCTCTTTTATACTTGTTCTTTTATAATATCTTAACTCTAAAACCCTAATTTCATAAAGTGATACATTGACCAATCAAGTTATGATTTTCGAGCTCAAACTTTCCTAACACCTAAGGATCACTAATGTGAAGCTATGTTTCAAATTTCATGTCAATATGATACTCCTAGCCCTCTCTACGTGTTTTCAAAGATTCATATAATGTTTCCCTTTAAATCACATTTATTATGTTCATCACTTTAGTCTTGATGTCACATTGAATCCATCAGCCTGTCACACGGGAGATTAAAACCCAAGGATCCGCAGATCACCCTAGAACCGAATTGTGGCCACCCGATGGTGAAGCCACGGATCCAGGACAGATCGAATGGGTGAGGGATCATCCTCAACCTCCGCCTGATCCACAAGATCGTGGCAACGACCAGGGACCACGACACCCGACCACTACTTCCCTCTCTGACCCTCCTCGCAAGAAACTGACTGAGGCAATGCCTCCACCTCGCCACCACGAACTCGACGAGCCCTCACACGATCCCTAAAGATCACTAGAATCGCCACCACGACCACCACCAGCGACCACCCTCTCCAAGCTTGCCCAACTCGAATTGGGCATCTACAAACCACTCTCCCTCGCACCTATTTAACCCCCCACATACCTTCGCCTAGACCTCTTTAGTCCTCCGCGCCTCTCAATTCAATCGCTCCCAGTCCCAGTAGCTCCACCCTCGAGCCAATCACTCTGATCAGTTTCGCAATGGAGTAAATATTGGGCGAGCTTCCTCACCCCTCCTCACCGCGAATTGATCCTTTCTCCAGCTTCGTGGTGCCTCAAGCCACCTCCGCAGCACCTCAGGAGACCCCGACACTACCTGCAACCCACTTGCCCCATCTCCTCCGCCGCGAGCAGCTACCTCCTTGTTTTCCATCAGCGGAGCGACGCTCTAAAGGGAGCCAAGCCTTGCAAGATCGCCGTCCTGACCCAGGAGAGCTCCACGAAGGTGAAGCCAGTCCCAGTTGCACGCAAGAAGCTCTTTGTTGCCTTCTCAAGCTCACCGGAGGTTGCAACAGGGCTTGCGAGCAAACGTGAAGGAAGGAGAAGAGAGCGGGCCCCACCTTGCTGCCTGGATCCGCGTGGACCAGTAAGGCTTTTCCAACTTGCTTTTCGTTTATCTGACTGTGTTACAACGAGCGACCGTTGGATCTAAGCATCCACGGCCCACAATTAATTGTCTCTCCCTTTTTATTATCTTCTAAATTGAGTAATTGCCAGAAATACCCTGATCTTGGAAAATTCACTATAAATAGTAGGAGTGTCAGAAAAATACGAACCAATACTCCTTTTTTATCAGAAAAATATGAGGATCATGATTATGATATCAGTTAGCCCTAAATCAGACTCGTATAAATACTCATACTCAAATATGATTCTATCTTGTTTAATTATTTACAAAATACTCGAGTCTGAATAAATCGCCAAATTCATGTGATTATCTTCTTTTTGTGCCTAGATAATTATGGGACGTTCATTTCCAATTTATGTGACTCAATTATCAGCAAAGTCGAATTATTACTCTTTTTCCCTATTTAGCTTACCAAAAATGATTCTAATTATCCATCATGATCTAAAGACCACCAAACTGATCTAGAAATTCTACTCTGA
The DNA here is from genome assembly GCA_963693085.1 of Alisma plantago-aquatica. NCBI lineage: Eukaryota > Viridiplantae > Streptophyta > Magnoliopsida > Alismatales > Alismataceae > Alisma > Alisma plantago-aquatica. The sequence goes on from OY856409.1 coordinate 320,973,540, forward strand.
CATGATACTATCAATTATGGACTCAAAACCGTACTCCATGACTGATGCTCTACTCTCATGACTCTAACTAAGATAAAGAGCCTTTTATACTCCTTTAGAACTAAATGGTGATTTTGCCAATATATCTAATTAGTACCAAATCTCTTATAATTTCAGGAATACAAAGGTACTAGTGAGGAGCATCTCTGGACTCCCCACTTCTGAGTAGAAGGTACGCTCTTACCTCTTTCTTGGCCTACTAGATGTTATGTATGAAATATATAAATAAGTATTTCACACTTGGCATATGATATTGAATGAAATAAATATCCTTGTATGATACTTTGCTTGAATTTCTATATGTATAGTCTTGAACATGCAAACATAATATATTTGGTCCATCATAGAAAGCACTAGTACCCTTTGGTAGCATAGTGCTGGAAAGTGATCTCAAACTCTGGTAGTAGATCACATGTATAATGATCTCAAACTCTTTGGTATTAGATCACATGTATAATGATCTCAAACTCTTTGGTAATAGATCATAAGGCCTTCCGTCTTGAGCTTTAATGGCCAGGATGATGCATTTTCCCTTTTGTGGTTAATGCATGGATAATATGATGGAAAATATGCCTAAAAGATATATGTTCACTTTTTGTTAACAAACTTTTGTTTAAGTACTTGACCCTTGTTATAATTATTTATTACTGCCAAATTAGTTTTATTTCTTTATTGCCAAGGTATGAAAAGTGGTATATTTAAAGACACGTAGGCGTACTCAGTACAATATATTTATATATTGTGCTGACTGTGGATTGTGGATTGTGGAGAATGTCTTCTGTCTTCCGTCTTCTTTTTGCACTAGGATACAACTACGTAATTAATTACTCGTGTAATTAATTGTTGCTTTCTTATTCGGATTTCTTAAATCCTAATTAGAAAGTGTTTCTCTTTTACGGATTATTCCGTATTGTGTACGAGAGCAACCGAGTGTTGCGTCTAACTGGGAATAGGATTAGGGACGCGCGTGACTATATATATGACTCCGGTCATTAGGGTTAAACACACCGAAAACAATTTTCTGCCGCCGTGTGTTTTGTGAGCCCTAATCCCGAGTGCGAGAGTCGTCGTCCCCGGAGTTGCTTTGCGGAGTTGTCCTCCTGTGCAAAGCGAGACTCGTCCTTTCCTTCAGACGCAGCTGTCAGGCGGTGGTACCTGCGGTGGCTGTGCTGCACTGGTAGCAGTGCGACGTGCGCGAGCAAGACGTGCAACTTCCAGGTTCGTGCCGGATCGAGACTGGGAGAACGGTGCCTATCCGCGAGGATTGTCGGGCACTGGTTTCTTTAAGTAACACGTTCGTTTCTCAACGAACGATCTGGTTTGCGAATCTAACTCTTATTTTTTGTTCTCCTGCATTGCTTGTTCTTCGAATCTTATTTTGGATCTGCCTGAACTGTTAATTATATTGCATCTGTCGCTGTTGCATGAACGACAATAACCATATTAACAACAGTCTTAAAGAAATCAGTTTTTGTCGTTAATTAACAATGGCCGGTCAGGGTAGTTCGGGATGTAAGATTGATACAACCAATATGCCTGAAAAGTTTACTGGTACGAACTTTGCCCGTTGGCAGAGTCGTATGGAAATTTGGCTGAATATTGCGGGGTATGATCAGTATTTAATTGAAACTGAACCTGTGTCTGATGAAACAATTCCTGATAATGCAAACATTATTGCTAATTGGAAGAAGGGTGATAAAACGTGTCGCGGGTTGATTCTGTTTGGTTTAAATAACAAACTGTATGATTCATACTCAAAGCCGCCAGTCACTACGTCCAAGGTTTTATGGGAATTGTTAATTAAGAATTTTAGCACTGAAAATCAGGGTGTTGAAAAATACTGTGTCTAAATTTCTTAAGTTTCAGATGGTTGAGGGTAAGTCAGTTTCTGATCAAACACACGATCTACAACTTCTAGTTCATGAACTCTCAGATGCCAAGATGGTGTTGCCTGAGAAATTTGTTGTTATGTCTATCATAGAAAAATTCCCTAAGTCATGGGAGTCGTTTGGTATGTCTCTGAAGCATCGCAAAGGGACACACACCATGGATGAATTAATGATGGATATTAATATACAAGAAGAACACTTAAAGGAGAAAGGGGTCAAGGTGCCTACTGATGCTAATCCAACTGTTAATCTTACTTCTACGAAAAACACCAAAGATAAGAAATCTAAGAATGCACATAAACCCAAGGCAAAGATCCAAAAGAAACTGAAGAACAAACCTTGTTGGACTTGTGGACAGGTTGGCCACTGGAACAAGGATTGTCCTACTAAGAAGGCAAAGAAAGCTACCGCATCTGCAACTGAGGAGGCTGTGGTCAACATGATGACTGCATCCTTGAACCTCAATGATGGGTACGTGTCTATTAAACCTGAAATTCTTTCTATATTTGAACCACTTTACTGGATAATTGACACTGGGGCTAATGTACATGTATGTGTTGATAAATCCCTATTTGTGTCGTATCAGGCCTCTCGAGGTCGGTCCGTGACTTTGGGCGATTCCAGCTCTGCAGAAGTAAAAGGCGAAGGACGGGTGGACTTGAAGTTCCCTTCGGGGAAGGTTTTGATTCTTAACAGGGTCAGACATGTTCCAACCATTCGACGCAATATCCTTAGTGGCGTCATATTAGTTAGAGAAGGTTATAGAGTAGACTGTAAATGTAATAAGGCTATTATTAAACGTCTTCGTGATTCTTTATTTTTTGGCAAGGGGTACTTATGTGACGTGGAGAACTTGTTTAAGATTCATGTTGAACCTGTTTCAAATTCCGTTTTATATTTGAATGATTATAGTTCTGTTTGCATGAATCTTGTTTCATTCGATGTATGGCATTCACGTTTGGGACATGTTAATGTTGCCTCAATGAAGCCTATGATGAATCTAGATTTGATCCCTAAATCTGAAATTAGCAACAATAAATGTGAAATATGTGTACAAGCTAAATTGCCTAGGAAGCCTTTTCATTCTGTGAATAGGAATTCGGAAATTTTGGATTTAGTTCATACAGATATCTGTGAATTTAATGGTGTTGCTACGAGGGATCAAAAGCGTTATTTTATAACTTTTATTGACGATGCGAGTAGATACTGTTATGTCTATTTACTTAGAAGTAAAGATGAGGCATTGGATAAATTTCAAATTTATAAGAAAGAAGCTGAAACTCAAACCGGTAAAGTACTTAAGCGATTAAGGTCTGATAGGGGAGGAGAGTATACCTCGAATTTGTTTTTGGAATTTTGCCAATTGCATGGTATAGTTCATGAGGTAACTGCTCCTTATTTACCACAATCAAATGGGATAGCTGAACGTAAAAACCGAACCTTAATAGATATGGTAAATACCTTACTCCAAACATCTGGATTACCCAACTTTATGTGGGGGGAAGCTTTGAATACGGCTTGCCATATTCTGAATAGAGTTCCCCATAAACATTCAGAAAGTAGTCCGTTTGAGTTATGGAGAGGAAGGAAACCGAGTCTTAAATATCTTCGAGTGTGGGGGTGCCTTACTAAGGTACTTGTCCCTGAACACAAAAGGAAGAAATTAGGACCGAAAACGGTTGATGCCATATTCTTAGGTTATGTAGAGACAAGTTATGCTTATAGATTCTTGATTGTAAAATCAGATATCTCTGGCATTGAGGTCAATACAATTGTGGAATTACGTGATGCAACATTCTTTGAGGATGTGTTTCCTATGAAAACTGGTGTGCCCAATGAAGTTTCTCAAGAAGATTCATTTACCACAGGTTCCATTCCCGAGCACGTGGAAAGGATGACAAATGTGGGGGGCGACTCAGAACAAGCTATTTCTGAATCTGATAATTCTGAAGAAATAGTTGAACCAAGGAGAAGTAAACGGCCTAGGACATCAAAGGACTTTGGAAGTGAGTTTCTCACTTACAATGTTGAGGATGATCCTGTTACTTTCAAACAAGCTATGGAATCTCCAGAAGCTAAGTTTTGGAAAGAAGCCGTTAATGATGAAATCCAATCAATTCTCTCGAATGGAACTTGGGAATTGGTGGATTTGCCTCCTGGTTGTTCTGCAGTTGGTTGCAAATGGATTTTTAAGAAGAAACTTAATGCAGACGGGACAATCAATAAGTATAAGGCTAGGTTAGTTGCTAAGGGTTACACACAAAGGGAAGGAATAGACTATTTTGATACCTATTCACCTGTTTCCCGTATGACCAAAATCCGAGTGCTTTTAGCATTGGCTTCCATTTATCATCTCTATATCCATCAGATGGATGTGAAGACCGCGTTCTTACACGGTGATCTTCAAGAAGAGATATATATGGAACAACCTGAGGGATTTGTGGGTCGTGGGAATGAGTCCAAAGTGTGTAAACTTGTTAAATCATTATATGGATTGAAACAAGCCCCTAAGCAATGGCATGAGAAGTTTGATTCTGTGATATCATTGTTTGGCTTTATTTCTAATGAATTTGATAAGTGTCTCTACTGCAAGGTTGTCGATAATGGATTCATTTTGTTATGCTTATACGTCGATGATATCCTTCTTTTTGGTTCCGATATGAAAGTAGTAAAAGAGACAAAGTCATTCTTGTGTAGCAAGTTTGAGATGAAGGATATGGGTGTCGCTGATGTGATTTTAGGGCTTAAAATCATAAGGTCTACTGATGGTATAACTCTCTCTCAGTCTCACTATGTTGAGAAGATACTGGAGAGGTTTGAGTACACATCACGTAAACCTGTTAAGACTCCATATGATTCATCCAAACCATTGTTCAAGAATGAGACTGGGGTTCCAGTGTCTCAATTACGATACTCTCAGATTATCGGAAGTTTGATGTATCTTATGAACTGTATACGTCCAGACATTGCGTTTGCCGTGAACAAGTTAAGTAGATACACCAGTTGTCCCGACAAGAACCATTGGGAAGCTCTTGACAGAGTTCTGAGGTATATCAAGGGAACACGTTCCCTTGGGCTGCATTATGGTAAACATCCTTCCGTAGTCGAAGGATATAGTGATGCAAGCTGGATTGCCGTGAATTCTGGGAGTAATGGTGTCTCAGGATATGTATTCCTGTTGGGAGGAGGAGCTGTTTCCTGGAGGTCTAAGAAACAGACCATATTGTCTCGGTCCACTTTTGAGGCAGAGTTGTGTGCTTTAGATGAAACTGGATTGGAAGTTGAATGGCTACATGGACTTGTGTCTAGTTTACCTATGGTAATGAAGCCGCTTCCTGCGATTTCAGTTCACTGTGATAGCACTACAACTATTGCTAAGATAAAGAGTTCCAAGTACAATCAAAAACAGCGTAGACACATCCAAGTCAGATTGAAATCTGTAAGGGAGTTAGTGTCTAATGGGGTCGTGGTTGTGGACTACGTCGGTACCAAAGATAATACAGCTGATCCTTTCACTAAAGGTCTTACTTGGGCTTTAGTGAAAAAATCCAGGTTGGGAATGGGACTGAAACCCCTATAGATTTGCAGGCAGTAGCAACCCAACCCAAAAGAGTGGAGATCCCACAAATTGGGTTCAATGTGGTAATAACAAGTTGTCGGGTAAATCGGATGACACTATGTATTCTTGTGTGATGCTTCTTGCATCTGTGTGTCTATTCCCTGGGAAACCTGTTAGTGTCATGACTGCAAGTTAGTAAGAGAGTAGTCTCTTAATGGTGTCAAGTCTTAGGACAAGATGTTAGCAGTACATCCTTGAGACTCCAGCTAAGTGATTGATGTTTTGTAGGCCGCAACAGGAGAATTGGGTTGTTCTCTGTTATCAATCATGATTTATATTTTGTATGCATGGCCTTAATGCATTGTTTTCTTTTCTACCATGTCTTTATTGTGTTGTTACCAACCTATACTCTTGTACCCAAGGTTCAGGTTCAAGACTTTTGTTCACCTAGTTCCTACGAGGGTCACAGTTGGATAACTCAAGTAGATTCAAACCGAAAGGTATCTGCTGAAAGCACAGTATGGAGGACTGAATGGTAGAGCACACTACACATTGGACTTTGTGGGGGATTGTTAGATACGTGATTAACTACTGTACGTAAGTACTGTAGCTGCTGTTATATAGCAGCTGGTTAGTGTAGTGCATTTAATGCATTTAATGTAGTAATCACTTATTTAGCATGGGTTAAGCCCAATGTAGTGCAGCAAGTACATGTGAGAATGTAGTGTTGTTTCTAGTGCAAATGGCAAAGAAGTTTTATCCCATATTGCTCACACCTAGAACTTTTGTGGTCCTCATATGTAGGATCACATGGGGCACTAGTGTCCAAAGGAGTCCTAGGAAGGAGGTATGCTCACCTCCTTGGTGGGTGGGATTGCCACATCACAACGCACGCACGCACGCGCGCGCGCCACGCCACGCCTCGCCTCACCGGGCCGGGCTCGGGCTTGGGCTTGTGGATTGTGGATTGTGGATTGTGGAGAATGTCTTCCGTCTTCCGTCTTCTTTTTGCACTAGGATACAACTACGTAATTAATTACTCGTGTAATTAATTGTTGCTTTCTTATTCGGATTTCTTAAATCCTAATTAGAAAGTGTTTCTCTTTTACGGATTATTCCGTATTGTGTACGAGAGCAACCGAGTGTTGCGTCTAACTGGGAATAGGATTAGGGACGCGCGTGACTATATATATGACTCCGGTCATTAGGGTTAAACACACCAAAAACAGTTTTCTGCCGCCGTGTGTTTTGTGAGCCCTAATCCCGAGTGCGAGAGTCGTCGTCCCCGGAGTTGCTTTGCTGAGTTGTCCTCCTGTGCAAAGCGAGACTCGTCCTTTCCTTCAGACGCAGCTGTCAGGCGGTGGTACCTGCGGTGGCTGTGCTGCACTGGTAGCAGTGCGACGTGCGCGAGCAAGACGTGCAACTTCCAGGTTCGTGCCGGATCGAGACTGGGAGAACGGTGCTTATCCGCGAGGATTGTCGGGCACTGGTTTCTTTAAGTAACACGTTTGTTTCTCAACGAACGATCTGGTTTGCGAATCTAACTCTTATTTTTTGTTCTCCTGCATTGCTTGTTCTTCGAATCTTATTTTGGATCTGCCTGAACTGTTAATTATATTGCACTTGTCGCTGTTGCATGAACGACAATAACCATATTAACAACACTGACGTGTACCAATTTCAAATGTTTTATAGGTACCTTTTGCTTATGATGATGATGATGATGCAACTCAATATGCTGGCTCAACAAAATCAGATCTTTCATGGGATGCTTTAGTTAAATGGGACTCTTAGTTTAAGTCTTTTTCTTCTGCAAGTAGTTCTCTCATGTATTAAGTTTTTCTTCTGTAGAACTCCTATGCCTTCGGGGCCCTATGTAATTAACACTTGGTTTATTTAAGGAAGCTTTGTTATTTGGTGCATGTATATATACTTGTGTGTTTGATCCACTCAGGGACGAACAACTTTAACCCTTTTGTACACCTTTTCCTTTTTGGGTTTAAGGTGTACATTGGGGTTAGGTTGTTAACCCGTGACACCGCATCTCCCAACATCTCCCCCTTCTTTCCTCTGCGGCTCCGTGGATGAGCATTGGAAGGCACATCAGCATCGGTCAGCAATTCCATAGCCAGCATTGTCGCCAATGATTGTCGCCAATGAGAAGAGAAGCAGCAGTGGTTGTCGCCGCATCACCGCCACACCAAACAGCAGCAGTGGTTATCACTGCTCCACTGAAAAGCAACATCAATAATGGATGTCGCCTCAAGGAGCAGAAGCTCTCCACCGTGCTGTTGTGAGGAGCAAAGTTGTCGTTGTAATGAGGAGCTACCGTTGAGGCTATTAGGGGCGGCGACAACCATCCTCGTTGCCATGTGAAGTAGGTCAGTAGCCACAACCATAAATTTGGGTACACCAGCACCTGCTTCACCCTCCCTCCTCGAAGGTTGACGCCTCAAAAGCGCCTTGGAGCCTTGCGCCTTTCTCGCCGCTTCACAGAAAGGAGGTGCCCGTCTTAGGAAACCAGGAGAAGGCGCACGCCTCGAGGCGTACTGATGGTCGTCTCGCCTCAAGGCCTACGCCTCAGCGCGTGCCTTTTTTCCAAGGGGAGGCTACACCGCCTTAAAAGACTCGTCTGACATGAGTACAAGAGATATCACTTACACATGATGGGCTCACGATTTGAGGTCAACAATGCTTTGAAAAATATGTAAAATGAGAAAGGCATGTGGGCCATACAATCCTATTGACGTATGGAAGAGTATGGGGGATGAAGGATCTATGTGGCTAATGACCTTCTTCAATTAACTATGAAGATCAATAAAATGCTAGATGAGTGGAGAAACAATACCATAGTCCCCATTTAAACAAGAAAATGAGATGTTCAAAGTTGCACAAACTATAGAGGTTTCAAATTGATGAGTTACATTATGAAGCTCTAGGAGGGGATTATTGAGCAAGGGCCAAGATCTATAATATAGATATCAGACAACCAGTTTGGTTGCATGTTTGGATGTTTACAAAAGATGTGATGTTTCTAATAAGGAGACTTATGGAGAAGTACACGAAAACAAAAAAGATCTTTACACTATTTTTGTTGATTTGAAAAAGGCTTACGATTGAGTACCTAGGGAAATGATGTGGAGAGTTTTAGAGAAAAAGGGTGATCGGTCCAATACATTGACTTGATTATAGAATGTGTGATAGATCGGCAAGTATTAGGACTCTTGGGGTAGAGAAACCACAATTTCTCATCACGGTTGGGGTACATTAAGGATATGCACTGAGCCCATATCTATTCATACTTGTTATGGATGAGTTGCCAAATCATGTCTAGGATGATATTCCTTAGTGCTTTGAAGATATTGTCTTGATAATGAAACTAAAGAAATCTTAAATGATAAAGTTGAACTTTGGAGTGCATTGGAGTCGGTGGATTTAAAATTTATAGAAGCAAAACTGAGTGTATGAATTGCAGATTTAATTATCTAGAGTCGTGAACGGTGGGGTCAAGTTGGATAGAGCGGATGTGACAGTTTCGTTATTGGGTTCTATTGTTCAAATGGATGGTGATATTCAAGGTAGTGTATGTTATAGGATCACATTCACATCATGATGGTTGAAGAAATGAGGGAGTCAACTGAAGATTTATATGATCAGAAGATCCCTATTAGATTAAAAAGTAAGCTTTATAGAAAAGTTACACATTAGTCATGCTATATGGGAGTGAATGTTGGACGGTGAAGAAACATGGTCTTAACAAGATTAGTGTGGCTGAAACGTGTATGTTGAGATGGATTGTCAGAAGAAAAAAAAAAAAAAGGAAAGATCTATTGCAAAATGACTATATTATGAACAAAGTGGGAGTGACGAGTATTGAGGACAAGTTGTGAGAGGGTTGCTTGGAATGGTGCGTATATCTGCAACGCAGAGCAAATAATGTGCCTATATGAAGAAATGCTATTGAGTCGAGGACAATTAAAAGAAGAAGAGGCAAGCCTAAAATTAACTTAGGAATAGCTTATTAGGAGAGATTATAAAACTTTACATCTTGATTAGTATATGACCTATAATACAGCTGATTGGAAAAGAAGAATCAATGTAGCCGATCCCAACATGGTTGGAATTGAGGCTTAGATGATGATGATAATGAGATGATAGGACATTAAAAATATACATAAATTACCTAATGTGTGCATACTATACAATAAATTGCATGGTAAAAAAAATGCCATGCGATAAGGCGTACTAGGTGCTTAGCCAAGCCAAGCACTGTCTGGAATCTTGAAAACTATGATAAACGCCAAGTCAAATGATTCATTTCTGATACAACAATGGTCTACGGAGTGCTAATCTGATTTTAAACTTAATATAGAGGAGAATTGTAAGCTACCAGTGCTAATGAACCTATCAGATGGCCGCTGACAGAATGGCAACGGCGTGAAGTATCTTCTACCACTAGCAATTCCTTATTAAATTCAGAGTATGCATCCACCCTCGTTCTCTGGATTTGTGTGTCCTGCCTTATATCCCATAGCCCCTCAAACATATTTGAACACCATGAGATTATGACAGCTTAAGATTGTGCCGGGAGGGGCAAATTCCTATCAAGCAAAGTAAACTGCAGTTTTCATAATCCTATGATACGCATAGTCTGCCATGCTAATGGTGACAGGGACAATGTACACTAAATAAAAATGGCAGGAAGACAGCGAGTATGTGTATGGCGTGGTGATAGGAACAAATAGGTTCAATTGAGAGCTGAACGGACGCGGTGCAAGACAGAGAATCAGAGGCTTACAATGCGAGCGGCAAAGACATTGCCTAGTTGGGGAGCCTGGTAAATGGACCCGTCAAGTATATAGTAAGTGAGCATGGGCGTCACTTTCTCGGGGCCGTCTCGCCTCTGCTTGCGAATTACGAACAGGTGTGGCTCCAGCGCCTCGCTGAGCGTGTACTCCGCGCCCGTCATCTTACTGAGGTGGGATAAGTCGAGCGGGTGGATGGATTGGTGTCGTAGCTGTTCGTTATTGCAGGTGAAGTCGTAGAAAGGGGATAGTGCAAAATAATCGAATACTAGACCACGGTCCAGCGGGTAGGTGTTGAGCCACAGCTGGTCCCGGAAGCAGATTCCCGTCATATCCGTACCCGGCGGGGGTGGCATCGGAGCAGGCACCGGGTTTCCTCCTTCAAAACCAGCGGGCATCCCCATTGGCGCCATTCCGCCAGCCGGAGGGAGAGGGGTCGCCGCCATCGCTCACTCTCTCCGCCCTGGTTTTTTTTTATGTGGCGGAGCTGTTTGCTTCTTTGCCGAAGTTGTCTCTGGGGCGGCCGAAAGGTCGAAGCAGGACGGTTAGACGACTCAGACTGCACTCGGGTTATTTTGTTATACCAGCAGAAAGCATATTGAAACTGCAATAAAATAGAGCAAAACTCGGCTCATAGAATTAGAATCAGATATATATCAGGACTATAACAATTAACATTAACCACCATTATCGCTTTTCTAAAAAAAGAATTTGAAAAAAATGGGTGCTCAAACAGCAGTTCTTACCACTTTAAGAAAAAAAAGAACAGAAACAAGTTGGTTGAAGAGTAATTATACTCTCTGACATGTGTGTCAGACAACTACAAATCTAGTCCTAGAATTATTCCTTTTGAGTGGGTCTAATGTGACATAATATGATACATGCTCCTTGAAAAAAATTGACAGCATACGTCTAGTCTTATAATTAAGTTTGTAACCACTCTAGCAATAATCACATGCACTGATTGGACTGGTGAGCACATAAATATGGTGTCGAAGCACACATAATGACTTAACCAATAATACACAACCAAGCAGTCAGAGCAACTCGGTCAACATCGAGATGATCCCTCCAACTAATAATCATATACATTGATTGGACTAGTTAGCACTCAAATCTACTTTCGGGAGCACACATAATGACTTGACCAGTAGTACACAACCAATTCAATCAGCAACCAACTCACTTCCTCCAGTCTGTAGTGTCTCATTGCCAAATTATCAAATTCGAAAAATCAAAATTATATCTTTTAGCATGTTCATGGTTAGTATTGCATTACCGTTCAATGATTTATATACAACCCAATTAGGGAGGGCGCTCAATTCATATCCAGTTGACTCCCTCCAAACAATATGCACGCGGAGAAACTGCAGCAATTAGCATAAAGAACTAACAACAAAATGAACCGGTGGACACATAAACATCTTGGGTAGCAGTTTATATGCAACCCACTAAGAGCAGCTCGGCCACTATCTTCTGACTCCCTTTAACTTGGAAGCACAAAGATAGTTGGACCAAGTAACACATTGAGAGGGTGGTAAGACAAAATGACAAACGTGACTAATGAGTACACATTGAGAGGGTGGTAAGCCTTAGGCTTTGACTGGTTCACCGTAAGTGAGGTGAAAAGGAAAGGAATTGCACTTCCTAAATTAAAATCTGGTGATTGGTCTTCAGAAACCTAGGAAATCAAGTTCAGTGTTCGTAACTCCACTTCCCCAAGTATATATACACGGCAGGTTCTGACTTCCGGGCCAAAACAAAGGGAAAACTACTTCCGCTCCCGGCCACGTCTCATCTTGTTCAGTTGTTCAGCAGGTTGGGAGACGATTCGTTACGGCGTACAAGCGGAGAGGACATGAACGAGCAAAAAGGAGCATGATATTCAAGTTATCGTCTCCTAATGTTGATCGTAATCCTTGTTGCTTTTCTTGGCAGATGCCGCAAATGATGGCCGCTGACACTGATTTCATTTCCAAATCAGCAGCAACACAAAAGGCAGACGAGCAGTAATTTTGTTTGTCTTTTATTCCAGATTTGTGCAAAAGGCAAGCAGAGATACGTCTTCTACCTGGGGCAGCAAGATCTATCGCATGTCTGCTTCTCTAATATCTAATAGAGGCACCTGCCGCAATCAAATAAGAACATCTGCCACCTTTCCCCACAGCTCTTCTGATTTATTTAATTAATCGTACAGTAGAATGCGTGAAAGAAGTGCTTAACTGATGTATATTGTATCAAAAGAAGTGATGCTGATCAAAGCTTGGTTATTATATTTCTCTTATTTTACCTCCGTTTTCCTTCATTGTGTGCCCTTGTTCCAGATCTGATAATAAATGGCGTCAGTTGTACCTTATTAGATCATTGATGCCTTGAAGTTGTTTGATGTAATACCAAAGACATATATTAGCATGTTTGATGTTATGCACTGAAGGTGTTCGATGGAAATTCCAAATTGTTTATTTGTTAGTTCTTAGTACTGTAATAAGTTTGTTGTATGATTTTGTATGAAGCAAATTGTTATGTTATTTGCACGGGTCAAAATAGAATGTATCCTTTACTTGAACCATCTGAAAAAATATTACACATAAAAAAAATTGATATGGTTTGTGTGGGTGTTGGTAACTTTATATACATAAGTAACTTACAACAAACCAATCAGATGGAAGTCAAGTTTCGAGAAAACTCATATTGCAAACCAATCATCCATAACTCATTTTCTGGGAACTCAATTTCATTTCTGGGAAAATAAATTCCTGGAAAGTTACAGTTACACCAAACCAGTCAGGCCCTAAATGTAAAACGGATGTTTTCATGGGGTTCATGATATATAGGTCTTACACTGCCATACAATATATTTAACAGACAACATTCTAAGGACATGTTTGTTAGGGTGTAGTTGGACGACAAAGAGTGTGTTCGATGTACACTTTTATATTGTGAACTCACTTAACTACACCCAACCAAAGTAGCCCTAAGGGAGAGAAACTCAAGAAATAAGCTCAATTAATAGCAAGCAAACTCTTCTAATGTGTAAGGAAACAATAAGCCTCTAAACTTATTATCACACAAACAACTTACTGAAACATACAAACGAACCGAATAGTTAAACACATATGTAAACTAAATCAATAACCACTTTGAAATATGTTACATTTATGATACATCCATTCTATTTTGGCGTCTCTGAAAAAGTAACAACTCAAAACTAAAATTCAGAACGTGTAGGTTTTAGACGGGGTTAATTATTCGTCTAACAGTACGCGTTGATCATTAAAATATGACAATTTTTCTGCTTGACACGTATCAGCGGCAAAGCAAATGAAAAGGAAGTGAAAAATTAATTGGTATAGTATCTTTTCATTTAACGGAGATAGAAATAAGCGGACTATCTGATGGAAAAGATGAACAAGCAAACATGGTTGTCGTCTGCTCTTATTTATAGGGCTAGCGCAATGCACGTGAGTTGCGGATAACATACTCACGTCTTATTTTTATAAGAAAAAATATCATGAATACATCCACGGTATACGCATCACATATATATATGCTGGAACTTGACTTAAAATTTATATATAGCACGTCATATGAAGGGTGTAAACATTCTTTTATCGCAAAATCACTACGCATAAATTTTATATTTCACATCAACAAACGAAAGAAAGAATAGAAGAACAAATGTTGTATCTTCAATATATACATATATATGATATTTCAGAAATAACTGATTAACTTCTTTAATCAATTTTACACGATGACAATTGACATAAACATTGCAAATAATACGAAAATATTGGCATGCTTATGTAGTAATTTCAAATTGTTGTACCTAAACATTATATATCAATTATATTGTACCACGAATTATTGTGCTTTTAGACTCAAACGAAAGGTTGCAAAGTAAGTATGTATATGCTTTATTAGTTTAACACATAAATCTAGGCTACGAAAATTTTAAAGAAAAAAAAATAGTTGAATATGTTACTGACAATCTTCCACTTGACAGACAATACACATAATCTTTTTATATTAGAAGTTATATACATTTTTTTGTGTTTAACCCATATGTATACATATGATACATTATAAAAACATTGTCTTCCACGATACCTAAGCTTATCATAAACTTCCTTTTAAGATGTATCTGCTTCGTATGTCCCCCACACCATGACCAACATTGTTGTTGGAAACTTCACCCTAACTTCCTTCCCTTCACAACCTTCACCAAAGACGCATTGGTTGTTGCTTGTGACTTTGGGCAAAAAAGCTCCAAGGCAGCCTATCACTCCCCTTCAGAGAAGGATGCAGCCACTTGAATATTGGGCTTTCGTTTGTAGTCAGGAGCTAGTAAACAACACAACGGTTCACTCCAAAACAACATATTGGCCGTAGAAGGGACAACATCAATGGAGTTATAACATGCGCTCCTTTCATTCGGCAAGGAAGTAGAGGACATCTCGGGCATTGTGGTACGATGTTATTTATGAATGCCAATGCAAATGACAATAGCTAATGCATATGAAGACCACGAGACTTGACTGTCTACTATTAGAAGACGTTGAACTGATAAGATTCTGAGGAGCAACATGCCCTAAATGTGATTACGTTCTAAATTGGTAAAATTTTGAGAAGAGAAGGTGCATATTTCTGTTATGTTCATGCATCATCATTTTGCTGTGTTGGCAAACTCGACAGCCACATACTATGACGTCAGCATGGACAAACTAGCTGTCACATCCCAATTTTCATAGCAAATTTAAAACTTAGAATGGAGTTTTTCTAAATAATAATAGTTGAGGGGTTTTAATACAAATTTCCAATAATGGTTGTCCTTATATGAAAAGGGGATGAGAAAACTTAAAATAAGACTCAAATTCATATTTCACTTTCAAATATGCATTATGTATATCCATTAACTCATATTAATCCTCTTTCATTTTCTCTCTTCTCCAAAATGACCATAAACATAAGAAAAGGTTAAACATGTGACCATGTGACTCTTGAATTACTAAATAGAGTATAACTCGAAATTGTGACTCAAGGATTCAATAATATGAGCCTTTTTCAAATTATCTTTCTTTTAATGCATTTTAATTAAGGTTAATAGTCAATATAAAAATCATGGACCAAAACATGTACAAAACTAAAATCTAATTGCATAGGAATATTTAGACCTTCTAATTAGCCCATGATCCAAATTCCAATCCATTATGGCCTTGTTTGACCCCTAAACTTAATTGGGAAAGTTTACATATGGTTTTGTATACAATTTAATCAAATATGCATTCAATGTGATTATTAAACCCAAGATCTGAGATTTAATTCCCTGTCACGCGTTACTTCTGTTATTTCCCCCTTATGCTCGCCATCTGACGATTGAGATTTGATTAGTCCACGATCTAACGGCTGTGATATTGTCTCCCTCCTCCGCTTATTTCACAGGCTCCGCTTCCTCGACTCCGTTCTCCATGTCACACTATGATTTCTTCACCATAAATCTGGCTCTCCTTCCCAAATCAAACGAGCCCTCACTCACGCCGTCTCCCTCTCTGTACAAGAAACGCCCATTTAGGGCTTCCCGCTCCTCATCACCCCCGACTCACAGACGCCTCCTCCGCTCTCCCTTTCATTCCCAAGAGTCTCAAAAGCACCTCCGCCCCCAAGAGGTCACTCCTCCTCTTCCAATTTTGCCCCCCCCCCCCGCACCCTGAGACTCTCTGACCTTCTCGGTTTGCTTCTCCGACGACGGCGACTTGGTTCTCAAGGGTTCGGTCACCACGGCCAAATTACCGTGACGGTAAGAATCTACAACATTCCAGCTTCGTCCATGTTTTTCCCGTTTACCTTGCAATCGTCCCAACTGGCATACCCTATAGCTGGGTTTGAGGGCCATGCCGGCTCTGGCCGCCAATGGCAACTCAGCGCCTCCTCGTCCACAAAAACTTCTCAGATGAGTTCGCCTTGCTGCAAGGAGCATTACCGAACATAAGAAGGTGCCCTCCCGGCTTCTTTTATGGGTTTGTTTTGTCAGCTCCGTTCCCCTGTTTCACGCCGGTTCTCGCTTCCTGATGAGGTTTGAGATGCCTTCTTCATCGCGCTTTTGTCACGCTTTGGTTCCCACGATTTTCACCTTACCCTCACCGAGCTTTCTCTCTCGTTTTCGTGCTTTATCGTGGCCCTTTTTGGCGCTAGTTCGTGGCCCTTTTTGGCGCTAGTTCGTGGCCTTGTTGTGCCTCGACCCAGCCAGAGCGTTTGTCAAGCTTCTATCATCTCTCATGAACGTGATGTGGGGATTGTTTCTCCAAGAAAGACAGCAAACCCTGTCCTGGGTTGGAGCAATGAACCTCCAGTCATAGCGTCATCGCCATGAATCAAAGCGAGAAGAAACCTGGTCGTTGAATGAACATGGCATCCCTGTGATGTTGATCGTATGATTTCATCCGTATGATTTCGTCCCCATGAGCATTTCAGTCATTTTACACGCACTCTTGTTCTTACAACCGCGAGTTATTTGTTATGAGTCGATACCAGTTTATCCCCTCGATTTTGATTCAAGTGTTGCGTGCACCTAGGTATTTGGTCCTTTCATATTTTATTTACATCGTGACTCTAATCGGATTTAAATCGATGAACTCTCATGGTTCGAAATTGCAAAATTTATAATTTTTGCATGTGACTTCAGAAAAATACACAAAAATATTCGTTGGAAAGGGTTTTTCACAAGGAACTCGAATTTCAAGGTTTCAGGGTCTTTTGCCTTTCGTACAAACCCTAATTTGTTCAGGGGTTAGAATTAGGGTTTAAGGTGATGAATAAAATACAAATGATATGTCCAACGTAGTGAACCCCAGGAACGTGACCAGAGTTTATTCAACCTAAGGAGAGCATATGGGTCTTCTCTAAATGAAGGTAAGTGGTTCATGCCCATGAGTATTTATATTTAACAAATCTAGTGCATTACATGCTTCTTCAATAAGATCTTCGTGTCCAATATTCTAATTAAGATATACAAGCAAGATTTTCTCATACTTTATGATCATACCATTTCATATACTCGATGCATTACTTAAATATGTGTCATGGGATGCTTAATGTCCATGAATTAATAAGGATAAAAGTATATATACCTATCATGTTTCATAGTAGGGTTTCATATGAATATTCAAGACTAGAAGATAAGAAATGCAAGTAAGAATGTCATACTTCCATGGTTATGTGATATAACCATGTTTTAAGATTCTAAGTAAACATATGTTATTAGGATTTCTCATATATGTAGATGTAACCATGTAACAATATCTCAAGTACAAACATGTTATTAAGGTCCCCCTCATTTATAGGCATAACCATGTACATAGTTTTCCAATGGGAACATGTTATCAAGACTTCTTATATATGTAGAGATCTAAAAACTAGGAAGTTATTTGGATTCCTTAGAATGATTAATGTCTAAAAGATAAGCACAATGTGAGAACATGAGTTTTGAACATATCAAGACATGGCCTAGTTTTCAAGATAAAGTTACTATTGGGATCAAAATATATTGTACTTGAGTTTATGCATTAAGCTAAGATTACATTACGAGATGAGATTTGACAAGATTCATGTTTCAATATTTAAGCTCATATGAATGCTTTAAGATCAGAATTAATGGGATTTTATAGAAGTTGAGTCACCTTGTTAGAAATCACACTCTTTAACATATTTGATACTTGAGAGCTCTCATATACTTAGTATTCTCATATTTAGTTCAGATCCTTTTCCTAAGCCTTTAGCCCCTGTTTGGAAATGGACTGGGATTTCGTAGTCCGGACTAGATTAGACGGGGTTGGTCAGGATTCAGTCTGATTATGTTTGGCAACCCAGTCTGATTCTGGTCAGCTGGTCTGATTTGAGTCTGATTGCAGTCTGATTCTGTTTCTCTACTAGGCTGGATTCAGTCTGATTTTGTTTGGCAACGTAGTCAGTATCTGCTGATTTTGTCCTGATGTTGTAGAACTGTTTTAACAAGAGTAAGGAATGTGTAGTTGTGCTGCCGCTTAAGCAGAAGTTGGCCGAAGTGTATTATATACTAAATAACAAATAAATAATATATAAAATGCATAATCTATGCATTTAAATTAAATATTAGCAAACGTGCGTAGCATGTCTGTAGCAGAACTTAATATCACATAAAAAAAAGATAATAGTTTATTGGTTCCCGGGCAAATACATATGTAACATACAAACTGAAAGGAGAGGTCTGCCCTGGACCTAGACAAAGACAAAGCTACACAATCTAAGTTGGTGAGCAAGCAGCCAACTTCATGCCTCGTCGTACTCGTCGACCAACTTCATGGCCTCGTCGTACTCGTCCCATGACACAGGACATGCTTTGTCCAACAACTACTTTGTTTCCTGTTTGCTGGCGTCTTTTGGCCACTCGAACAACAACGACAGATGGTGAATAGGATGAGTAACACCCTTGGCTTGTTCGTCTCTCTCATTTGGGCCCTCATCGCGTGTAGGCTCGCAACATTTTTTCTTACAAACCAGGTTTTCTTCTACATATTTTTTAATTATCGACGGAGACATCAATAATTTTTCAAATTTTGTCTTTGCCTTTGATCGTGACCGCGATGATGACATCTATAGTTAATAAATAAATATAAGTATTAGCAAATATCAATAATAGTAAGATAACTGTGACAATATTGAATACAAATAAATGCTCCAAACAAACTTAGCTACAAACAAGTAAGAACATGATGTATGCCTTCAATACATAACAATAAAAGCTCCAAACAAACTTAGCTACATACAAATAAATGTTGCGAAGTAAACACAAACAACTACAAAGTCGTGGAAATATATTACAAGTTTATGTGTTATTTTTGTCGTCTAACGTGGTTGTTTGATTCACTCATCGGTGTTAATAAGGTATTCAACAACCCCGGGTTGGTAAATGCGACGAGTCGTTATGAAGTTGCGTTGCACGGCCAATGGCGGGGGAGGCAATAAATCTTCCAAAATAAAAAGATTGTCTCTTATGAACTCTCTCCTTATGTGTTGCCATCTCATCTGCAACTCAGTCAAAGATATGTAAGGCCCCCCATTTATGTTTCGGAAGTCACACCAAGAAACCCCAAGTACCCACGTGTCAGCACTGAGCCAAGAAATAAGCTTGACCAATTCCAGATTTTGAAGTATCCACTTACTACAGAATCTGCTATGAAGAAAATTGAAGATAACAATACACTTGTCTTCATTGTGGATATTCGTGCTGACAAAAAGAAGATAAAAGCAGCCGTTAAGAAGATGTACGACATACATGCTAAGAAGGTGAATACGCTCATCAGGCCGGATGGAACTAAGAAAGCTTATGTGAGGCTGACCCCAGACTATGACGCTCTAGATGTGGCCAACAAGATTGGCATTATATAAATATCTAGAAATTTTGCTTCCTGATGTTAGAATGTTGTTTTTTTGCCACCGTAAGTGTTATTTGTCAGACTGCTTCAGTTTTTGGCTTAGCATTCTCCATATTATATTTGCCTTATCTGGATGGAAAAAAAAAGAAGTCACACCATGCCTCCATCCAAGCCTGTGTAGTATATACTCCATTAACACATCTCCCCAACTTATATTGGTTTCTCATCATACCTCTGAGAACCATATCAAGTTCTGTACACCACATAAAAGAAGGCATCCTTGGAGGCCCAACCATATTATAGATTTTGTAAGTAATACATTTTAAACGTAAGGGTGTATCACACAATTAAATGGATATAAAATGCATATTCAATGCTAAAACATACACCCTCCATAAAACATAGACCAACATTATGAAAAATAACAAAAGCCTGTTAATGTCAGATGAATTCAGAAAGATTTAATGTTAAAAACATCAAATGGTGGACAAAGTAAATCGATACACCAAACTAAATGTATCTCTCTGCCATTAAACGCTATGGCGTCACCGTGGGTGAAGGAATGCCCAAAACAAGACTACAATCTTCCTCCAGACTGGCAACGTAGCGTTCTAGAACCTCATGCTCATACTTTTTTTGGGTGTATATATCATCGTAGTTGTGATGAATTTCAACAAAGTCTTTCATGTTAATTGCCTGGCCCCACAGTGACTTGCACTCGACAGTTAGTAACATAGTCTCAACTTTCAAAGAATCAATTGTTGGGGGGAGATCGACTGCCCAACGGAAGTATCTGCACCGATTTTTTCCCTACAATGTATTATCAAGTTTAATGAATGACAAAGAATGTGCAGCATACACAACGACAACATATTATGTATGTATTTACTAGTGCACCTCACGAGAAAGACATATGTAATACATTTTGCCCGACCTTTCACTCAGAATGCCAAAATCATACAACCTTGCATCCTCTGTGTTAACCCACAATCACACCTCGGAACTTCTGATGGATTCATTGACATCTAAAACATGATTGCGGATTAGTAAAATTATTTTCAGATTCTGAACAAAGATTTCAAATACAAATTTCAAAACATAAAATAGGCCAAATAGGCCTAACTGCTTGTTCGACATCTATGATGTATTGTATCCATCCTCGTTTGAAGAGTAATTATTGCTCGTGATGTGAAGTCGTTGGCGAAGATATTGGCACCTCTCCCGTAGAGTGGAAATATCTTGTTGGACCCTATCGGTGTCTGCTCTTGTCGAACTGACAAAGTCACATTGTTCAGACCATAGCTTGCGTTCGTTGCGTGCATATGCAAGTTATGATAGCATTGCATCCCTAACTGCAGTAAGCGTGACCACTGTGGGTTGAACACGCTGCACGGGCAACCTCATTTTACATGTGTTGGGCAACAAACCCCTACCACATGTAAAATACGGTCTGTGGGGGTTGTTGTCTTTAAAACGTCCATTTGCGCATCTGCGACATCCATATATACACGTACAGTGCATTGAAGGCTGCATGTACAATAAGGCATTCCATTCTCCATTTGAAGACAACCTACCCAAACACAAATTGACGATTATGATTACAGAACAAAAAATAGTTCGTGAAACAAACAGTTCAAACAGTCTCACGTACAGTGCATTGAAGGGCTGCATGTACACACATTATCATACAAGTTAAAACAGTTTCACAAGTTCAACGCTAGAGGTCAATGAGTTTCCCAAAGGAGATTAGAAATGGTTTCACGTAAAACATCACCCTCCCTTGAATCGACCAGAGTTGTTTGTTGGAGGGAACTCAGGTCAACCCCAGAAGGGGGAACGACAGACGTTGAACTATCATCTGCGAGTTCATCCATGATAGTGTTGTCATCTTGTTGGCGTCGGATATAATTGTGGAGGATACAACAAGCCATTACAAGGCGACACTGTGAATGAATAGGATATGTCGCCCCCTTTTTAAGGTAGGCAAACTGTCTCTTTAGCACCCCGAATGCTCTTTCAACAACATTGCGTAGTTGAGCGTGGCGGTGGTTGAAGATCTCCTTCTTGCTGGTGTAGGGGTGTCTGTTTCCTCCGTACTCAGACATATGGTAAGCTGTATTGTGATAGGGTGCTAGAAATTGACGAGTGTTGGCATACCCTGCATCAACTAGGTAAAACTTTCCCCAGGGAACTTTAAACCCGCCAGTGGTCGTTGCTGATTGTAGGACTCATTGGTCAGCAACCGACCTCTCCCACCCAGTTAGGACAAATGTAAACTCTATGGAGAAGTCTACTACAGCCATGACATTCATAGAGACATTTCCTTTTCTGTCTCGGTAGCGATTTTGCTTGTCTCGTTTGACTAAGACTGGGATGTGTGTTCCGTCAATTGCCCCGATGGCATTCTATAACACCAAAATATGTTGTAAACATAAAGAATATTTGAAAAATAGTATACATTTGTAGGGGCTAACTATTACCTTGAAGTAAGGGTAGAACCTTGAGGTCTCCAATATATGAGAATGTGTTGTCGTGCAAGTCGATGCGGTTTGCATGACAATATAGTCATGGGTCCACGCACATACAACGTCCAACACTTCGTTGAACTTTCTATTTATGGTCTCACCAGAGTGAATGTAGTCCTCTGCCAAAGCACGATTTGTATGGCCATGGCCAACCATCTGTAGGAAGTAGCATACAACCTCAACTGAAGTGACGCCTCTAGTACTTCGTAACAAGCCACGACTCTCAAGCTTGTCCACAAGGGCCATTATAGTATGTGGTCGCATTTGGTATAGGTCATAAGCCCTTTGTTCATGACCGGTTAATATTTCTAAGACCTTTATGTGGCCACTCCGTATACTAACTGACCTAGGTATTGTGGGTGGTATGTCGACATCAACGGAAATGTCGTCTATGATGGAGTTTGCAATCGACTCAGCAATTGCATCGACAATTTGATTTGCTGGACCAGACAAGGTATCTAAAATGTGTGTGAGGAGGTCAGGTGATTGTGTTTGGTCACTGACAGACATGATGCCTGCAAGTGAAACGATATCAACAAGATAATAAGTTCTTGAACATAATATAAACCAGTTGACATGTGAAACAACGACTTGAAGGCTACAAACAAATTACATTGTACGGTAAAGCAATTATTACAACAATGAAGCAAATTTAAATGTCTGGAAGTAATTATTACAACAGTTATGCTAATATAAATTGATGGTAAGCAAACATAATGGAAAAATGTAGTTCCCACTTATGATCCCGAAGGGCCAGCATCATTGGGTGGAGTATACCACATCGAAGGTATGCTCGATGTGCTGTTGAAGTTTGGTGGTGGGGTGTGCGACACAAATGGTTGCTGAGATGACACAAAATAGGATGGCATTGAAGGTATTGTTGTTGCATTGCCAACTTGGGTCCTTTCTAAAAGGTCTTGTAACCATATTGTTATCTTTTGAGGGGTGTGTTGAAGGCTGAGGTAGATGTCGCGGTTTGTTGAGTCCTTTATGGCATTCACAAGTGTTGTAAAAATAGGAGTGGGGGCATCGGGGAATTCAGATAACACTTCAATAGAAATCACACATCGCTCTTGCGGCATTAATGGTCGCTTCTTGTGCCTATGGGCAGGAGGAGTCCTCCCCCAACACTCGGGGTATCCGTTCCGCCTCCCCCGGTGTCACCCTCGCTTTGCATCCCAGATGAGCGTATGTTCGGTTCCCCTGATGCGGTTTTTGTGTGCATGGGTGTAGCAGACGCATCTAAGTCGACAGTAACATCATCCTCGGAGGCAACGTCAGAAGGGATTTGTGTGTCCGCGGTAGACATTGCATGGTGTCCTCTAGCAATGTTCCTCCCCGCCATCATCTCGATGTCGTAGTAGTGGGGAAAGGGGCGCCTAAGTAACCTAGCAAGGTCCTTATTTGCCTGAGTATTAAAAAACAATTGTATTAGGAATGTAAGTGTCGATGTATGACGTTACTTTGTTGGGGTTAAGGGTGTCATTACTGTACATACCGCAATGCTCTGCCTCCACTCAGGGGTGTCAGGTAGTGTGGGCATGTGCCTTGTGTCATCCCATCCAACGCCACTCTTGTTGGTCACAAGCTTCAAAGCGGCATAGTCCTTCCTCAGTTTTTTCCACCGAGTTTTGAACTGGTCTAACTTACCTGCGTCCTTCCCCATCCTATTATGCACATCAGAAGTTACCTCCCTCTAAGAGTCCTTAGTAAAATGGCCGTCAATACACCTTCCTAAGTCATATTGTCTCTGCAATGTTGTTACTAGAGCGGCATCAGACTCACTTGACCAAACAATTTGGTGCTTTGGGTCTACGTAAGGCATACTTGTGTAGGTGCTGCAGTATATAATGACAATCAACGGTGTTTACAATGATAAGAATACATGTCCTTAAAATTTTGTAGGATAGACAATAAACACACAACCAGACTGCAGAGACACAAACACATATTCGAAATAAAAGTTAACATTCATATATAGGGAGTTCAATCAGCAACTGAGCAAGATCATAGTTGAACTAGAAACGCAAGCAAACAGCTGAAAAAATAAAATAAGAAATATATATAGGTAGCACCACAGGTGGTCTGTTGTATAGGGTTACTAGCAGAAGACACGTGCTAAGCATTTTTATAGATAAATATTCAACTACATGTATATATAGGTAGCACCACAGTTGCTCTGTTGTGAATTAGTACAATTCTATTTAAAATAATCAACTAGATGTGAATTAGTACAATTTAACAAAGAAGATATAAAACATAGACTAATGTGTTTAATTAAATGACAGTAAAACATATTGAGTTGTGGGTTTCACCTAACCACATATGTCATGGTAAAATAGCACACAATAAACAAAATATTTATTTGTATAGTGAAATAACTTTTCCATGCATCACTGTGTAGATACAGGGAGTAACCTAACCTAGACCTCACACTGATTTAGTTAGACAAGTTTTAAATCTGCAGTTGTTTCCCCTATTAACCTAACCACTACCATATGATAGATTCATATCTTGTATTCAATTTACTTATTCATCCATGTACGATCTTTTTTATGATTAATTGGTGGTTTACATGAACGAAAACAATTTAACAAATAATATATAAAACATAGACTAAGCTTGATCTTTTTTATGAGGAGTAAAATGTTGCTAAGCTTGATCTTTTTTATGATTAATTGGTGGTTTACATGAATGAAAACAATTTAACAAATAATATATAAAACATAGACTAAGCTTGATCTTTTTTATGAGGAGTAAAATGCTGCTAAGCTTGATCTTTTTTGTGATTAATTGGTGGTTTACATGAACGAAAACAATTTAACAAATAATATATAAAACATAGACTAATGTGTTTAATTAAATGACAGTAAAACATATTGAGCTGTGGGTTTCACCTAACCACATATGTCATGGTAAAATACCACACAATAAACAAAATATTCATTTGTATAGTGAGATAACTTTTCCAGGCATCACTGTGTAGATGCAGGGATTCACCTAACCTAGACCTCACACTGATTTAGTTAGACAAGTTTTAAATATGTTGTTGTTTCCCCTATTAACCTAACCACTACCATATGATAGAGTAACATTTATTAGATATAACATTTAATTCATTAAAAGCTCATCATAAGCATGAAATAACAATGACCGCTCCCGCATGACAAATCAAACATAGTACATGCTCATGGTGAGCTAATGTAGGCAAAAATTAGGTTCATCCATGGTATATATTGTAGGATTCATAATCGATACTCAAAATGCAACATAGAAGTGAAATTCAGCCATTTTGATAGATAATATTGTGCATAATAGTAAACTATTTAGTATATTTGCATGAATTTTGAATACCTGTTATAACTCAAACCACTTGCATAATAGAGGTCATCCCCATGAGGAGTAAAATGTTGCTAAGCTTGATCTTTTTTATGATTAATTGGTGGTTTACATGAACGAAAACAATTTAACAAATAATATATAAAACATAGACTAATGTGTTTAATTAAATGACAGTAAAACATATTGAGCTGTGGGTTTCACCTAACTACATATGTCATGGTAAAATACCACACAATAAACAAAATATTCATTTGTACAGTGAAATAACTTTTCCAGGCATCACTGTGTAGATACAGGGAGTAACCTAACCTAGACCTCACACTAATTTAGTTAGACAAGTTTTAAATTTGCTGTTGTTTCCCCTATTAACCTAACCACTACCATATGATAGATTCATATCTTGCATTCAAATTTACTTATTCATCCATGTACGATCTCAACAACACATAAAATTAACATAACAAAAAATGAAGAGTAACATTTATTAGATACAACATTTAATTCATTAAAAGCTCATCGGAAGCATGAAATAACAATGACTGCTCTCACATGCCAAATCAAACATAGTACCTGCTCATGGTGAGCTCATGTAGTCAAAAATAAAGTTCATCCATGGTATATATTGTAGGATTAATAATCGATACTCAAAATGCAACATAGAAGTGAAATTCAGCCATTTTGATAGATAATACCGTGCATAATAGTAAACTATTTAGTATATTTGCATGAATTTTGAATACATGTTATAACTCAAACCACTTGCATAATAGAGGCCATCTCCATGAGGAGTAAAATGTTGCCAAGCTTGATCTTTTTTATGATTAATTGGTGGTTTACATGAACGAAAACAATTTAACAAATAATATATAAAACATAGACTAATGTGTTTAATTAAATGACAGTAAAACATATTGAGCTGTGGGTTCCCCTAACCACATATCTCATGGTAAAATACCACACAATAAACAAAATATTCATTTGTATAGTGAAAAAATGTGTACAATTATGCCATGTTGGGTTCACTTGTTATTTTCAAAAATCATATGCAATTGATGCTACTATTATGATATCATAATAGTATCACAAAAAACATAACATCAAAATACAGAACATTAAAACAGAACAAAAAATAGAACATTCATAAATATGGCAAACAGATATGTCCAACACATTAACGACGCCCAATCATGTTAGAAAAACAAAGACAAAGTCACAGAAACCAGAAACCAGCAGAGGATGAAACGGCCATTACTACCCAATCATGTTGGAAAAACAAAGACAAAGTCACACAAACCAGAAAGCAGAGGATGAAAAACAAATGACAGAAAAGGAAATGTAGGACAACACTACTCTATGGTCTACTAACACATATCGATATCCTCAAAATAACCTAGCCGGAAAAAATCTCGAAAATCAGGCATGCTAGTTGCTTTTATTTGCTTTACTACTATAACTTAGCACACAGACACACATAATAGCGGTAAATTGATGCATTTCTAGATAAAAGTAGTAGTTAGAAGTAGAATAAATTAGTGTCATACACAACGACTCAAATGTTTGCAGGTATTGTCGGCTCATTTGCCACTTAATCGATACACAGGCCTGATTGTTGTACTTCTGCCCTAATCAACCTCACAAACAAAGCACCGTCTACCCTAATTCGTGACCAACCTGAGCAGAAGGGGGCGAGAACGACGACAGAGTGTGGAATCGTAGGTCTGGGCAGGGCCGCCGTAGCACAATTGAGGAGCACGATTCAGCAACAAAGGATGACGACCAGCTTATGTGAACAGCTCCTCCAAAAGGCGTATGTGGAAGTGTAGAACCTCGCAGCAGAAGGAGAGGAATAAGAAGGCACACATACACTTGCTAGGGTTTCTTGTTGCCTTGGGCGAGCTAGGGTTTCTTCTGTGCGTCGACCAGACAATTCAATGTCAGAGCAGGTAGTAGAGAAGAGCATGGCAGGGCATGGGTACCTTGCTTTTGAGGGAGCTAGCCGCCCAGGTAGACCGGCGGTGGCAGGCGGCAGCATTGATGTTCCATGCGGACGCTCCACCCGACGACCGGTGGACTCCATATGCGACCTCGAGCAGCCTTCGCTTTTACTTCTCACGGACAAACAATTGTGAAGATGCGCCGAGAGGAGAATGTTAGGGCGAGAGATCAGGGAGAAGGTTGGCGAGAGGGAGAGGGAGGGTTGCGGGGTTGCGAGGGATCAGGGAGGGTTGTCGGGCCAAACCGGATTGGAAATCCCAATCCTGCCTCGATGGGGACTGACTTAAACCAGATAATGGGATTCTGTTATCCCAAAACGGGGATCAAAATGGATTGGTAGCCAAACGTGTTTTTTGACCAAACCGGACCGGATTGGGCCGCCGTGGAGCTACACGACAAGACCTAATCCCGGTCCAGTCCGTTTCCAAACAGGCGCTTAGGCTTAGTTGTCATATATCTAGTATCAAAAGTTAACTAAGTCATCCTATAAAGTCAGAGTATTAGAGTAAGGTTTATCCAGATAATAAGAATATCAATTTAGACTCATACTTAGGTTCCACGTTAAGTAGCTAGATCTTAGCCAAAGATACGTGATAAGACTCATACTTAGGTTCCACATTAAGTAGCTAGATCTTAGCCAAAGATACGTGATAAGGGATTTGGGCCCAGTTATGTAGTAATTGAGATTCATTTTCATACTCAGGTGTAGATTCACTTCAGAATTCTGGACCAGAGGTTCAGATTGAGAAATAGATTCAGTTTAGAGGTAAAGAATAATAGGACAAAGTCAAAGATAAGAGATAAAGACTCGGAGATAAGAATAGATTCAGAGATAAGAGATTTAAGATTCTGAGAATAAGAGAAGAAAGATAGAAAATGACATCAGAACATTAATGCATTATAGGATAGGTTCTCACTAGAGAGTCTCAGGACGGTTCAAAGGGGGCATTGCGCCAGACACTGCGGGTGTCATAGAAGGCACATTGTGCCAACAGAGGGAGCGTTGCACCATATAGGACACTTCGATGTCAACAAAGGGCACGTTATGCCAACAGAGGGTGCATTGCACCATAGAGGACACTTCAGTGTCAACAGAGGGAATGTAGTGCCAACAGAAGGTACATTGCACCATAAAGGACACTTCAATGTCAACATAGGATGACTTATCATATAATGATGGCCACAATCATATAAAAATTATAAATAAAAGATACCATAGTTTAGAACATGTGTATAATCTCATCCATGATGATGATGAGAAAGATTCAGATAAGATATTTAGGACTCATGCGCTATGGTATAGGTCATGAGACCCATAGTACAGGTCTCCAGAAAAGACAGAGTAGAAAGATAAGAGTTAATGAAGTGAGAGATAATATGTTTTCAGATTTTGATCAGAGTTTGATACTAGTTTCATATTTTAAATGTCTATGAAACTTTTGTAACTTTTCAATTCTTTAGTAATGTATATTTTCGAATACTCACACCACTTACTCTAACGACCATTTTTTCCAATGTATGGCTGGAGATGCGATGTCCGCAGGTTTTGGAGCAACTAAAGATCAAAGGAACAAGTAAAGGACTAGGAGTTTTCCAAGCAGAGCCTGGTGGGGTGCCATTTACCAAGAGAATCCAAAGTTTAGACATCTTTTTTTCATGCTTAGTATTTTACCAAATAGATCATATTTTTGGATGTAGTTTCCTTTTTGACAAGAACTATGTATGAATCAATTTCTAATCGATGCAAAGTGTTTTCATTTACTTTAATTGCAAATAATAACATTTTGTGACACCCTTCAGTGATTTTTCATGTGATGTGAAAAGTGGGGTGTTACAATAGGTATCCGAGCAATTTTGGTAAATGACCACTAGGAAAACATAATTCTCATAGTCACCCTAGAATGAAGATGTGAGATTAGGGTTTAGGGATAGATTCACAAAGGAAAGATACTATGACCTAGAATGACTAGAGTTCTCACCCTAGAAGAGGTAGATATGATGAAGGTATATGTCTACCCAGTTTAGATATCAAGTATTAACCTAACCCTAGCTAATGAGATAGCCTCTTCAGTCTCAATCGTTATGGCCAATCAATTGAGATTTGAAGAGGAATGCCATGAGCATAAGACCTTATATGCATTTCTCCTTTCTTACTAGTACATGTGGTGTGGGACATGTGTATTAGTAGGATAGTGAGAGGTAGCATGTTAGGACCCCACATATCTGGGTATGTGCCTGATCACCACATATCTAGGAATGTGGTAGTTACCTGAAGGACCTAAGATTAGATAGCCGTCTCCATCTACTGATAGACAAGCATGACAAGTTTGAGGTAAATGCCCTAAGTGTAAAGGTAAATCTGGTTTCACAAACCCTAAGTATGAGTTGAGAAAATTAGGAATAAGGTAATATCTAATCCATTCTCACATTAATAATGTACAAAACTTAAATGTCATATGTTACATAACCCTTTTCATGCAAAATTTTCAACATACATGAACCTTTTATGAAATACATTTTCTTTCATGCAAAACTTTAGTATGCTAGCTGACATTAAATGAAGAGGTTAGAGAAACCCTAAGGTGGGTAGTAACCTAGAAAGTTTCGAGGACAAAATTTGTTTAAAGGTGGGTAGAATTGTCACATCCCAATTTTCATAGCCAATTTAAAACTTAGAATGAATTTTTCTAAATAATAATAGTTGAGAGGTTTTAATGAAAATCCCAATAATGGTTGTCCTTATATGAAAAGGGGATGAGAAAACTTAAAAAAAGACTCAAATTCATATTTCACTTTCAAATATGCATTATGTATATCTATTAACTCATATTATTCCTCTTTCATTTTCTCCCTCCTCCAAAATGACCATAAAACATAAGAAAAGGTTAAACAAGTGACCATGTGACTCTTGAATTACTAAATAGAGTATAACTCGAAATTGTGACTCAAGGATTCAATAATAGGAGCCTTTTTCAAATTATCTTTCCTTTAATGCATTTAAATTAAGTTTAATAGTCAATATAGGAATTATGGACCAAAACATGTACTAAATTGAAATCTAATTAATACGGATATTCAAGACCTTCTAAATAGCCTATGTTCCAAATTCCAAGTCATTATGACCTTGTTTGACCCCTAAACTTAATTGGGAAAGTTTCCATATGGTTTTGTATACAATTTAATCAAGTATGCATCAAAATGATTATTAAACTCATGATCTGAGATTTAAATCCATGTCACACATTACTTCTATTATTTCCCCCTTATGCTCACCATATGATGGTCGAGATTTGATTAGTCCACGATCTAACGGCCGTGACATTGTCTCCCTCCTCTGCTAATTTTGTAACTCAAGGGTCATTTCACATGCTCCCCTTCTTCGACTTTATTCTCCATCATTTCTCCATGTCGCGCCATGATTTCTTCACCATTGAATCTAGCTCTACTTCCTGAATCAAACAAGCTCTCACTCACACTATCTCCCTCTCTGTACAAGAAATGCCCATTTAGAGCTTCCCACTCCTCATCACCCCTAACTCAAAGACGCCTCCTCTGCTCTCCCTTTCCCTTTCCAAGAGTCTCAAAAGAACCTCCACCCCTAAGAGGTCACTCATCCTCTTCCAATTTTGCCCGCTACATCACGAGACTCTCTGACCTTCTCAGCTTGCTTTTCCAGAGATGGCGACTTGGTTCTCAAGGATTCGGTCACCACGGTCAAATTACCATGACGATAAGCATCTACAACATTCCAGTTTCGTCCTTGTTTTGTCTGTTTACCTTGTGATTGTCCCAACTGGCATACCCTATAGCTGGGTTTGAGGCCCAATAGCAACTCAGTGCCTCCTCATCCATAAAACATTCTCAGATGAGTTCACCTTGCTGCAAGGAGCATTACCCAAACATCAAAAGGCACTCTCCCAACTTCTTATATGGGTTTGTTTTGTCAGATATGTTCCCCTATTTCACGTTGGTTTGAGACGCCTTCTTCATCGAGATTTTGCCACACTTTGGTTCTCACAATTTCACCTTGCCCTCACTGAGCTTTCTCTCTCATTTTTGTGCTCTCATCGCGGCCCTTTCTTGGCACCAATTTGTTGGCCTTATCGTACCTCGACCTGGCCAGAGCGCTTCTCAAGCTCCCATCATCTCCAACGTCTGAGCTTACGCTCATCAGGTGTGGCTCCTCCTCATGAACGTGATGGAGGGGGATTGTTTCCCCTGCCCTGGGTTGGAGCAAGGAAGCTCCAGTCATGGCATCATCACCATGAATCAAAGCAAGAAGAAACCTGGTCATTGAATGACCGCGACATCCCTATGATGTTGTTCGTATGATTTCATCCCCATGGGCCATTCAATCATTTTACACGTGCTCTTGTTCTTCCAACCGTGAGTTATTTGTTATGAGTCAATTACAAGTTTACCCCCTCAATTTCAATTCTAGTGTCGTGCACACCTAGGTATTCTTGTCCTTTCATATTTTATTTACATTGGATCTAACCGGATTTAAATCGATGCCACACCTATGGTTTCCTAACCTCTCATTGGTCGGTTTTGCAAAATTTATAACTTTTGCATATGACCTTAGAAAAATACACAAAAATACTCGTCAGAAAGGGTTTTTCCACAAGGAAATCGAATTTCAAAGTTTCAGGGTCTGTTGCCCTTCATACAAACCCTAGTTTGCTCAGGAGTCAGAATTAGGGTTTAAGGTGATGAATAAAAAACAAATGATATGTCCAATGTTATGAATAGGCTATTTAGGGTTCAATGAACCCCAAGAATGTGACTAGAGTTTATTTAACCTAATAAGAGCATATGGGTATTCTCTAAATGAAGGTAAGTGGCTCATGCCCCTGAGTATTTATGTTTAACAAATCTAGTGCATCTACATGCTTCTTCAATAAGATCTTCATGTCCAATGTTCTAATCAATATATACAAGCAAGATTTTCTAGTACTTTATGATCATACCTCATATACCCAATGCCTTACTTAGATATGTGTCATGGGATGCTTAATGTCCATGATTATGAAGGATAAAAGGATATATACCTATCATGTTTCATAGTAGGGTTTCATATGAATATTCAAGACTACAAGATAAGAAATGCAAGTCAGATTGTCATACTTCCATGGTTATGTGATATAACCATGTATTAATATTCTAGGTAAACATATGCTATTAGGATTTCTCATATATGTAGATGTAACCATGTAATAAGATTTCAAGTAGAAGCATGCTATTAAGATCCCCCTTGTTTATAGGCATAACCATGTACATAGGTTTCCAGTGGGAACATGTTATCAAGATTTCTTATATATGTAGAGATCTAAGAACTAGGAAGATATTTGGATTCCTTAGAATGATTAATGTCTAAAAGATAAGCACAATGTGAGAACATGAGTTTTGAACATATCAAGACATGGTCTAGTTTTCAAGATAAAGGTACTATTGGGATCAAAATATATTATAACTTGAGTTGATGATAATATTGCAAGATCATGATGCATTAAGATAAGATTAAATTACGAGATGAAATTCGACAAGATTCAAGTTTCAAGATTCAATATTTAAGCTCATATGAATGCATTAAGATTAGACTTAATGAGATTTTATAGAAGTTGAGTCACCTTGTTAGAAATCGCACTTTTTAATATATTTGATACTTGAGAGCTCTCATATACTTAGTATTCCCATATTTAGTTTAGATCCTTTCCCTAAGCCTTTAGGCTTAGTTGTCATATATCTAGTATCATAAGTTATCTAAGTCATCCTATCAAATCAGAGTATTAGAGTAAGGTCTATCCAGATAATAAGAATATCAATTTCGACTCATACTTAGGTTCCACATTATGTGAGTAGCCATATATTAGATAAAGATACATGATAAGGGTTTTAGGCCCAGTCTCAGTTATGTAGTATTGAGATTCATTTTCATACTCAGGTGTAGATTCACTTCAAAATTCTGGACCAGAGGTTCAGATTCATAAATAGATTCTATTTAGAGATAAAGAATAATAGAATATAGTCAGAGATAAGAGATAATGACTCAGAGATAAGAATAAATTCAGAGCTAAGAGATTTAAGATTTAGAGAATAAGAGAACAAAGATAGAAAATGACATCTGAACATTAATGCATTATAGGATAAGTCCTCACCAGAGAGCCCAGGATGATTCAAAGGGCGCATTGCGCCAGACACTACAAGTATCATAGAGGGCACGTTGTGCCAACAGAGGGTGTGTTGCACCGCAGAGGACACTTCGGTGTCAAAAGAGGGCACATTGTACCAACAGAGGGTGTGTTGCACCACAAAGGACACCTCGGTGTCAACATACGACATGTAGTGCCAACAGAGGGTGCATTGCACCATAGAGGACACTTCAGTGTCAACATAGGAGGACTTATCGTATATTGGTGGCCACAATCATATAAAAATCATAAATAAAAGATACCATAGTTTAGAACATGTGTATAATCTCATCTATGAGGATGATGAGAAAGATTCAGATAAGATATTCAGGATCCAGGCACTTTGGTATAGGTCATGAGACCCATAGTACAGGTCTCCAGAAAAGACAGAGTAGAAAGATAAGAGTTAATGAAGTGAGAGATAATATGTTTTCAGATTTTAATCAGGGTTTGATACTAGTTTCATACTTATAATGTCCAAGAATGTTTTGTAACTTTTCAGTTCTTTAGTAATGTATATTTTAGAATACTCATGTGACTTACTCTAATGACTATTTTTTCCAATGCATGGTTGGGGACGCAATGTCCGTATGTTTTGGAGCAACTGAAGATCAAAGGAACAAGCAAAGGACTAGGAGTTTTTTAAGTAGAGTCAGGTGGGGTGTCATTTACCAAGATGATCCAAAGTTTAGACATCTTTTCTTCATGCTTAGTATGTTACCAAATAGATCAAAATTGTGGATGTAGTTTCTTTTTTGACAAGAACTATGTATGAATCAATTTTTAGTCAATGTGAAGTGTTTTCATTTACTTTGATTGCAAAGAGTAGCATTTTGTGACACCCTTCAGTGATATTCATGTAATGTGAAAAGTGGGGTGTTACACCAGCATAAAATGTGTGAAATGGAGGTAATAACAACGATCACTATAGATTAAAGGAGTAGAAAAAGTGGATGAAATAGAGAGAAAGAAGTATTAAAAGAACACAAAATACAAAAAAATGGAAATATAATCTGGAGACTGGCAAGAAATTTGAAAGACAACAAAAAATATTAACTTAGAATGTAAGTTTTTTTTACCATGGAAACCAATTCCGAACGTACATATTTTCTGACTGACCCCAGCGAGGCAAAGTAACAAAACACATGCAAGTTGTAGCACTACTTGGCGTGAGAACGGACCCGATTGCAAGTCTTCAAATTTTGAAAAGGGAGTGAAGACAATTTTGTTGCAAGATGGAGCACATTAGTGAAGAGAGATCTCATATGTACCTAGGTTATCTAAGTAAGAATGTGGTGGCATACTTGCACATTGTTAGATGTTGAACCCAATAATTGTGAAATGTGACTTATGGTAGTCGTTGTCCCTAAACATTATATATCAATTTCATTGCACTACGAGCTATTGTGCTTTTAGACTCAAACGAAAGGTTGCAAAGTAAGCATATATATTATTTATTAGTTTAACATATAAATCTAGGCTACAAAATTTTAAAGAAAAAAATAGTTGAATATGTTATTGACAATCTTCCACTCAACAGAGACAATACACATAATATTTTAATATAAAAAGCTATTTTTTGTGTTCAATCTATATGTATACATAAGATACATTATAAAAATAATGTCTTCCATGATACCTAATCTTATCATAAACTTCCTTTTAAGATGTATACTTTTCATGGTGATGATTTTGTATGTCCCCCACACTATGAACAACACTGTCATTGGAAACTTTACCCTAACTTCCTTCCCTTCATGGCTTTTACTAAATATGCATTGGTTGTTTTGTGGTTGCTTCTTGTGACTTTAGGCAAGAAAGCTTCGAGGCAGCCTATCACTCCCTTTCATAGAAGGATGCGACCACCTAGATATTGGGCTTTCGTTTGCATTCAGCAGCTAGTAAACAACACAACAATTCACTCCAAAACAACATCTTGGTCGTAGAAGGGATGGCATCAGTGGAGTTATAACATGCTCTCCTTTCAGCTAGCAAGGAAGTAGAGGACATCTCAGACATTGTGGTACGATGTTGTTTAATGAATGCCATTGCAAAGGGCAATAGCTAATGCATACGAAGACCATGGGACTTGACTGTCTATCATTACAAGACGTTGAAAATATATGATTCTGGGGAGAAACATGCCCTAAATGTGATTACATTCTCAACTGGTAAAATTTTGAGAAGAGAAGGTGCATATTTCTGTAATGTTCCATGTATCATCATTTTGCTATGTTGGCAAACTCGACAGCCACATACCACGACGTCATCATGGACAAACCAACATAAATTGTGCAACAGGGAGGTAACACCAATGATCACTATAGATTAAAAGAGTAGAAAAGGTGGATGAAATAGAGAGAAAGAAGTATTAAAAGAAAACAAAATACAAAAAAACCCTGGAGATCTAGTTCTAGAGATTGACGAGAAATTTGAAAGAAAACAAAAGGCATTCACTTGGAATGTAAGTTTTTTACAATGGAAACCAATTTAGAATGTACAATTTTTTCTGACTGATCCTAGCGACGCAAAGTAACAGAAAAACTATGAGTTGTATCACTACATGGTGTGAGAACAAACCCAACTGCAAGTCTTCAAATTCTAAAAAGGGCACGAAGAAAATTTCATTGCAAGATGGAACACATTAGTGAAGAGAGATCTCATATGTTTTTCTGACTGACCCTAGAGAGGCAAAGTAACAAAAAAACTACAAGTTGTAGAACTGCATGATGTGAGAATGAACCCAACTGCAAGTCTTCAAATTCTAAAAAGGGCGTGAAGAAAATTTCATTGCAAGATGGAACACATTAGTGAAGAGAGATCTCATATGGACCTAGGTTATATGAGCAAGTAGGTGGTGACATAACTTGCACATTGTCAGATGTTGAACTAGGGCTGTAAATGGGTAGGGATAGAGCTGTGGACCCGCAAATCTAGACCCTTAGAAAACCTATCATGGGTCTAATTTTTTATACACGCATACCCTTGGACCCGTATACCCTTAGACCCGCATATAAGCGAGTCCAATAATGGGTATGCTTGGACCCAGACCCACTAGACCCGTGTACCCGCTATACATAAGTAACAACTAAAATAATATGTTATATATATATCATACTTTACTAGTCTAACTAATATAATTCGTGAGATTATATCCTACTCTAACCACAATAATGTTGAGACTAGTCATATAATTAAGAATTAACTATTCTAGTTTAAATAATGAACATCATATGTAAACTTAAAATCAAAATGTCTAATAATTTACATTACTTTCTACATAAATTAAACGTTATGATCATGACTACAAATATGTAAACAATTACTCAATTAATGTTATTGTATAGAATGTAGCATTGCTAATATAACTATTACATGTTAATATACTATATGATAACAATATCTTGTTGTATTAAATATATATAACATAGCCATTTCTCTTATATATACAATATGATGTTTTTATAGAACTGCTTACCTACATACCCGCACTGCATACCCGCTATTATTGCGGGTACAATTATGGTGCATGTCCATGTTTTGTATTATGCGGGTCTAGAACCGGAACCAGACCCGCTAAATTAGATGGGTATGGGTATGGGTATGACCAGACCCGCACCGTACTCGCACCATTTACACCCCTATGTTGAACCCAATTACTGTGAAATGTGGCTTATGGTAGTTGTTGTCCATAAACATTATATATCAATTTCATTGCAACATGAGTTATTTTGCTTTTAGACTTAAATGAAAGGTTGCAAAGTAAGCATGTATATGCTTTATTATTTTTTACATATAAATTTAGGCTAAGAAAATTTTAAACAAAAAAAGGTTAGTTGAATATGTTACTGACAATCTTCCACTCAACAGAGACAATACACATAATCTTTTTATATAAAAAGCTATTTTTTGTGTTCAATCTATATGTATACATAAGATACATTATAAAAATAATGTCTTTCATGGTACCTAAGCTTATCATAAACTTCCTTTTAAGATATATACGTTTCATGGTGATGATTTTGTATGTCCCCCACACTATGAACAACACTGTCATTCGAAACTTTACCCTAACTTCCTTCCCTTCACAGATTTTACCAAATATGCATTGGTTGTTTTGTGGTTGCTTCTTGTGAATTTAGGCAAGAAAGCTCCGAGGCAGCCTATCACTCCCCTTCATAGAAGGATGCGGCCACCTGGATACTGGGCTTTCGTTTGCAGTCAGCAGGTAGTAAACAACACAACAATTCACTCCAAAACAACATCTTGGTCGTAGAAGGGATGACATCAGTGGAGTTATAACATGCTCTCCTTTCAGCTAGCAAGGAAGTAGAGGACATATCAGACATTGTGGTACGATGTTGTTTAATGAATGCCATTGCAAATGACAATAGCTAATGCATACAAAGACCATGGGACTTGACTGTCTATCATTACAAGACGTTGAAAATATATGATTCTGGGGAGCGACATGCCCTAAATGTGATTACATTCTCAACTAGTAAAATTTTGAGAAGAGAAGGTGCATATTTCTGTAATGTTCCATGTATCATCATTTTGCTATGTTGGCAAACTTGACAGCCACATACCACGACGTCATCATGGAAAAACCAACATAAATTGTGCAACATGGAGGTAACACCAACGATCACTATAGATTAAAAGAGCAGAAAAGATGGATGAAATAGAGAGAAAGAAGTATTAAAAGAACACAAAATACAAAAAAACCCTAGAAATCTAGTTCTAGAGACTGAGGAGAAATTTGAAAGAAAACAAAAGGCATTCACTTAGAATGTAAGTTTTTGATGATGGAAACCAATTCAGAATGTACAATTTTTTTTCTGACTGATCCTAGTGAGGCAAAGTAACAAAAAAACTATGAGTTGTAGCACTGCATGGTGTGAGAACGAACCCAACTGCAAGTCTTCAAATTCTAAAAAGGGCATGAAGAAAATTTCATTGCAAGATGGAACATATTAGTGAAGAGAGATCTCATATGTTTTTTTGACTGACCCTAGCAAGGCAAAGTAACAAAAAAACTATGAGTTGTAGCACTACCTGACGTGAGAACGAACCCAACTGCAAGTCTTCAAATTCTAAAAAGGGTGTGAAGAAAATTTCATTGCAAGATGGAACACATTAGCGAAGAGAGATCTCATATGTACCTAGGTTATATGAGCAAGTAGGTGGTGACATAACTTGCACATTGTTAGATGTTGAACTAGGATTGTAAATTGGTACGGGTAGACCCGTGGACCCGCAAATCCAGACCCTTAAAAAACCCTTCACAGGTCTAATTTTTTATATCCGCATACCCTTGGACCTGTATACCTTTGGACCCGCATATAAGTGGGTCCAATAATGGGTATGCTTGGACCCAGACCCGCTAGACCCGTGTACCCGCTATACATAATTAACTACTAAAATAATATGTTATATATATCATACTTTACTAGTATAAATAATATAATTCTTGAGATTATATCCTACTCTAACCACAATAATGTTGAGACTAGTCATATAATTAAGAATTAACTATTCTAGTTTCAATAATGAACATCATATGTAAACTTAAAATCAAAATGTCTAATAATTTACATTACTTTCTACATAAATTAAATGTTATGATCATGACTACAAATATGTAAACAATTACTCAATTAATGCTATTGTATAGAATGTAGCATTGTCTAATATAACTATTACATGTTAATATACTATATGATAACAATATCTTGTTGTATTAAATATATATAACATAGCCATTTCTCTTATATATACAATATGATGTTTTATAGAACTTCTTGTTGGATCCTAGATGGGTGAATAGATGCTCTAGAGGGGGGGTGAATAGAGCTGAAAGCACTTAAACAAAACTCATTAAACCTTCAAAATATATGACAAGATTAGGTTGCTAAATAGGCAATTTGAGTGCAACTAAATCATGCATAGCAAGGATAAGAGAGATTGAACATGCACCAATTAGACAAGCTATTTAGAGTGGTTCCACACTTCAAACTAGAAGTGTGTCAGTCCACTTGCCTAGAGAGGTCAGCCTCTAGGACTTCAACCAATTGCACTCTTATATTCATTAATAAGACATACAATACATGACCAACAAAGGACTTACCTATCCAATACAAAGAGTCTTCAACCTTACCAAGGACTTACCCACTTTGCAAGAGTCTTCGGCCTTCTCCAAGGACTTACCCACTCTTGCACAAGTCTTCGGCCTTGTAAGAATTACCCACTCTTCTTGGATCTTCCGCCTTTGACTTCACCTTCACTCGGAGAAGCTTTCCACCAAGGACTTACCCACTTGAGCTTGAGTCTTCTGCCTTCTCCAAGGGCTTACCCACTCTAGCTCCAAGTCTTCGGCCTTGATCTTCACCAAGGGACTCCTTCCCTTGTTCTTCTTCACCTCTCTTAGATAAGAGAGAGAACCTTCATCTTCATGATTGATATGGAGAGATGGGGAGGTTGTGGAAGTGAGAGCTTCACAAGATATACAAATGGGACTAGCTCTCTTACAGATTTCCTACTCACTCTAATGGATGTAGCAAGTGATTAAGCTTAGAGAGAGAGAGGAGGCTGTAGGAAGCACTCAACTATAGAATAGGAACCTCACAAAGAGTTTGCAATGAATGCTCAACCTTGGAATGAAGCCCAAGGGGTCCTATTTATAGTTGGGGATGCCTCTTAGCCTTTGGGAACACATGAGAACGAAAACTAGCCGTTTTGTGGCTTGCACCGGATCTATTTTCACTTGTTGCAACTCCACAACGGCTAGAATCACTTTTCTGCACTTTTTCGTACAGTCTGATCGGCCGAGTTTATATAAAGGTAACTCGGCCGAACCACTAAAAGACAAGGCTGAAAGCTAGACTGTCGGCCGAGTTCCTTTGGAGAAACTCG
Source organism: Alisma plantago-aquatica (assembly GCA_963693085.1). NCBI lineage: Eukaryota > Viridiplantae > Streptophyta > Magnoliopsida > Alismatales > Alismataceae > Alisma > Alisma plantago-aquatica. The sequence goes on from OY856409.1 coordinate 321,014,210, forward strand.
GCCGATCGGTCGACTTTCATCTTGGACCGATCAGTGGATCGGCCGAGTTTCCTAGCTAGAAACTCGACCGAACGGTGAATCGGCTGAGTTTGTAACTCGGCCGATTCCAACAAAAATCCCAGAATATATGGATCGGCCGAGTTTGGAATTCGGCCGACAAAATCCCTGTTATGGGTATTTTGGAATTTTTGTTTAACCGTACAAATGATGGATTTTTGTGTCCCAATAATTTTTCTAAGCTTAATTACAAGTCATACAATCATTACAAGTGATTACAAAGCAATTCTAAGGTCATTTACATAGAGATCCCAAATTGCACACTTGTAGCTATTTTGACTTGTCTTTTCTCCAATTTGATATGCGCAAGTTAGGGCATTTGGAGTGTGTCTAAACCTAATCTGAAATCACTCAATGTAGAAGCATTAGACACCAATATGTGGAATGGTTAGTCATTATCAAAACAAGGGTTTAGTCAATTTAGACGTGAGTCAACATTGACCTAATTGACCTTGAGTTAACATTCTCCCCCTTTTTGAAGATGACAAACCATTCCATAAATGTATTGAAAGCTTGTACGTAAAATCATACCTTCGGAGAAACCTAGGGGTTTCAATAGGATTGAGCTCATATGCTCCCCCTCAATTGATGCGCATGGAGTTCTCATACTCCCCCTCAATTGATGCTATTTCTCCTGCATGGTTAGCTTTCATAACATTTATAGAAACTATGTCTTCTACTCATATATGTTCTACACATATATGTCTTCTCCCATTTACCTTCTCCCCTTTACATGGACACGCTTCTTTGCTTCATGTAAGACATGCCTTCTCCCTGTTGTCAAAAGAAGACATATCTTTCTCCCCCTTTGTCATTTCAAAAAGGTGGGGGTGTGAAGAAACTAAGAAACACCACTTGTTAAGAGAAAGAAGATAACAAAAGTTATATAAGGAGAGTAGAAGAGCACAGATAGGGGCTTGTCCAAGCATAGAAAGAAAAGCAAGTTAAAGCATATACTTGAACAACCCAAAATGCAAGCATAGAAAGAAAAGCAAGTTAAAGCATATACTTGAACAACCCAAAATGCAAGATGAAGTGCTGCAGAAAAACAATAAATCACAATTTCGACCCTCAAGTTGATGGAATTTGACCAAAAACCATCGGAGCTCATGGCAAAGCAATGAGTCTTGCTCAGAAGGGTGTTTCTGCATAAAAAGCACTATACTTGCAGCAAAAACTGAAACTGGAGCAAAATCTGCATAAAATCCAAAAATACTCCAATTTCTACATATAATGTAGCTCTATGTGCCCTGCATCACAATGTTATGCAAGTAACTCAAGATAGTAGATATGCAATTCAAGGAACAATCTTGAGCATGTATGAGATAAGATAAAAGCATAACATATAGATGATCAAAGATGGCAATTATTGACAGGGTTAGAACTACATGTATATGAACTACTAGTAGATGATATTACAAGTTAGGACTACTAGTAGGATCTAGATCATAGCAAGAGATACCAAAAGATAAAGCAAGCTATGAGTAGATGTAGAGATATATCCAAACAGAGAGATATGCAATTTTAGAAGCATGAAAGGATATAACTCACTAGATATGCATCCTTACCATAAGATGATTACCCCTAAGAACCTCAAGGTTGTATCAAAACAAGATATACACCTAGAAAGATGTAGCAAGTTAGAGCACAACGGAAGCAATTTTTAGACACAACCAAGAGATCCAAAGAGATCATCATCAAAACCTGCAAAACAACTCAAAGCAAGTAATTGCAAGATATATATATACCAATTTAGAGCAATTAGATAGATAGAGTTGTAAGAAAGATAGGCATTTAGAAAATGGCAATATGCATATATAAAGGTACCAAATGAGAGTGCCAAAGAATAAGGCTATTGGTTGAGAAAATCTAGTTGAGAGGGAAATTCTCACTCAATAAGCCAAATTTATATTCTGTGCACAGTGTAATCGGTCGAGTTCTGTGCATTGGCAACTCGACCGATGACAACTGCTGGCAACACCCATTGGTGCCTATCGGTCGAGTTTCAATAGGGCAAACTCGACCGACAGAGCAGCTGTCAAAAGACATATATATATCATAAAAACACATTTAAAGGCATGCTAAAAAAACAAACCATATCCAAACATGTCTAAGAAAGTTAGTAATGTACTATAGAAGCATTAGAAACAGTTTTTGAGCAAGAGTGTGAAGAGAAACATAAAATGCCACTTTTGACTCAAAAACCATATGTCTAGTGCACACTACCTTGACAAAAACAAGTTAGGATTGGTTATAAGCAATAAAACATTTACCTTTGTGCTTACCATTTCCTTTTCCACTTGTTTTCACCCTCTACACATCTCACCTTTCTTTTTTTATGTGGATTGAGAAGTCAATTTGCAATTCAATAGCTCAAGTCAATCCATTTGCATGTACCTACAAGAAGAAAGATGAAATGGTCCCCAATCATGTTTTTGGGTTCGGAGGGGTTAGTTTAGCAACCCAAGTCCTATCGCTCTTGGGTGCTTTCCTAAAAGGACAACAAGTAGAATAATGACCAAATTCATTGCAATAGTTGCATGTGCCCATAGTCTTGGAACTAGAGGATTCTCCATGAAATATTGGAGGTCCTTTATCTTTGTTGTTCCCTTGACTACTATCATACCCTAAACCATGTCTACCAATTTGTTTAGTAGTATGGTCTAGGATTTGATTAAGATTCTTTTTACCAACTAAGAATCTTTGCAAAGAAGATCTTAAACTATCATTATCATGCTTAAGAGAAGCAATATTAGAGGACAATTGATTAATGTTATCTCTAGCATGTAGAAGATCATTTTCTAAGCAAAGAGTTTTAGTTAAATAAGAATCTTTATCAATATGAAGAGCAGCAACATCATTCTCTCTACTAGTAGAACTAGAACAAGATACATGCCCATTAATTTTAACAAGTAAGGAGGCATTTTCTATTTCTAATTCATGCAAAACAAAATCTTTGTCTTTGTTTTCAGATTTAAGAACATTAATGTCATGCATGAGAGAATCAACAATTAGAGTATGCTCTTCATTAGAACTAGGCATGAGAGGTTGAGCTTCTAGAAATTTTATCTTATCAAGCAAACTAGCATTTTCAAGTTTAAGAGAGTCTACTTGGCTAAGATAATCATGTTTATCATTAAGCAAGCAAGAATTTGCATGTTCAAGATCATTTAATTTTACATACAAATTATCAACAATTTTAGCAAGCTTTTTCTTTTTCTTTTGAGAAGACTTAAGAGATGCACAAATATCATGAATGAGATCAATCAAGGATTCTTTATCTAAAGAGTCTAGATTTACCTCATTTGAGTCTTCACTTGTTGATGCTACAAGAGCAAAATGACATTCTCCTTCATCACTAGAGCTTGAGCTTGATCCTTCACATGAATCTTCACTTGAGCTTGAGTTGGAGGAGCCGCTTGAGCTTGAGTGCCATTTCTTCTTGTGAAGATGGGTCTTTTTGCCTTGTGGGCAATCTTCCTTGTAGTGACCCTTCTTTCCACATGTGAAGCACCGGATGGAGGAGGACTTGTCTTTGTAGAGTCTACCCTTGGAGTACATGGCATCTTCTTTAGCTTGAGAGGATGGAGAGACTTTTTCCATGATAGCTTCAATTTGAGCCTTTATTTCAGCCTTCTTCATTCTCTTTAGCTCTTTCTTCTCTTGTCTTTCTACTTCCTCCCTCTTGTCAAGCGTGGCTTCATGTGCTTGTAGATTTCCAATGAGCTCTTCAATAGGAATATCCCTAAGCGACCTTGCTTCTTCAATGGAAGTTACCTTAGATTCCCATCTCTTGGGGAGAGTTCTAAGAATCTTTGAGTTGATCTCTCCACTAGACATAGGATGTCCTAGAACAGCAAGACCATTCAAGATGGTGTTGAGCCTTGAGTACATGTTGGCTATGCTCTCTTCCTTTCCCATCTTGAAGTTCTCAAGCAACCCTTTGAGCATGTAGACTTTGCTTTCCTTCACTTGATCTGTCCCTTCATAAGTGATGCAAAGCTTCCTCCATACCTCATAGGCCGTCTCACAAGAGGAAATCCGGTTGAACTCGGTGGGGGTCATGGAGGCATATAGGATGTGCATGGCTCTAGCATTCAAGGTTGCTTTCATCAAGGTGGCTTCATCCCATTCTTCAATGTTTGTCTTTGGTAGAATGTATGGGCTGTTCACCATTTGCCACATCTCGAGACTTGATCCTTGGATGAATAATTGAAGTCTTCTTCTCCAATAGAGGAAGTTGCTCCCATTGAAGATTGTAAGGCTGGTAGAGAGTCTCCCTCCTAGGTAGTCACCCATCTTTTCCTACTTGTAGAAGTATGCTTGGAGAAGACCCGCTCTGATACCACTTGTTGGATCCTAGATGGGTGAATAGATGCTCTAGAGGGGGGGTGAATAGAGCTGAAAGCACTTAAACAAAACTCATTAAACCTTCAAAATATATGACAAGATTAGGTTGCTAAATAGGCAATTTGAGTGCAACTAAATCATGCATAGCAAGGATAAGAGAGATTGAACATGCACCAATTAGACAAGCTATTTAGAGTGGTTCCACACTTCAAACTAGAAGTGTGTCAGTCCACTTGCCTAGAGAGGTCAACCTCTAGGACTTCAACCAATTGCACTCTTATATTCATTAATAAGACATACAATACATGACCAACAAAGGACTTACCTATCCAATACAAAGAGTCTTCAACCTTACCAAGGACTTACCCACTTTGCAAGAGTCTTCGGCCTTCTCCAAGGACTTACCCACTCTTACACAAGTCTTCGGCCTTGTAGGAATTACCCACTCTTCTTGGATCTTCCGCCTTTGACTTCACCTTCACTCGGAGAAGCTTTCCACCAAGGAATTACCCACTTGCGCTTGAGTCTTCTGCCTTCTCCAAGGGCTTACCCACTCTAGCTCCAAGTCTTCGGCCTTGATCTTCACCAAGGGACTCCTTCCCTTGTTCTTCTTCACCTCTCTTGGACAAGAGAGAGAACCTTCATCTTCATGATTGATATGGAGAGATGGGGAGGTTGTGGAAGTGAGAGCTTCACAAGATATACAAATGGGACTAGCTCTCTTACAGATTTCCTACTCACTCTAATGGATGTAGCAAGTGATTAAGCTTAGAGAGAGAGAGAAGGCTGTAGGAAGCACTCAACTATAGAATAGGAACCTCACAAAGAGTTTGCAATGAATGCTCAACATTGGAATGAAGCCCAAGGGGTCCTATTTATAGTTGGGGATGCCTCTTAGCCTTTGGGAACACATGAGAATGAAAACTAGCCGTTTTGTGGCTTGCAATGGATCTATTTTCACTTGTTGCAACTCCACAACGGCTAGAATCACTTTTCTGCACTTTTTCGTACAGTCTGATCGGCCGAGTTTATATAAAGGTAACTCGGCTGAACCACTAAAAGACAAGGCTGAAAGCTAGACTGTCGGCCGAGTTCCTTTGGAGAAACTCGGCCGATCGGTCGACTTTCATCTTGGACCGATCAGTGGATCGGCCGAGTTTCCTAGCTAGAAACTCGACCGAACGGTGAATCGGCTGAGTTTGTAACTCGGACGATTCCAACAAAAATCCCAGAATATATGGATCGGCCGAGTTTGGAATTCGGCCGACAAAATCCCTGTTATGGGTATTTTGGAATTTTCGTTTAACCGTAAAAATGATGGATTTTTGTGTCCCAATAATTTTTCTAAGCTTAATTACAAGTCATACAATCATTACAAGTGATTACAAAGCAATTCTAAGGTCATTTACATAGAGATCCCAAATTGCACACTTGTAGCTATTTTGACTTGTCTTTTCTCCAATTTGATATGCGCAAGTTAGGGCATTTGGAGTGTGTCTAAACCTACTCTAGCTCCAAGTCTTCGGCCTTGATCTTCACCAAGGGACTCCTTCCCTTGTTCTTCTTCACCTCTCTTGGACAAGAGAGAGAACCTTCATCTTCATGATTGATATGGAGAGATGGGGAGGTTGTGGAAGTGAGAGCTTCACAAGATATACAAATGGGACTAGCTCTCTTACAGATTTCCTACTCACTCTAATGGATGTAGCAAGTGATTAAGCTTAGAGAGAGAGAGGAGGCTAACTATAGAATAGGAACCTCACAAAGAGTTTGCAATGAATGCTCAACCTTGGAATGAAGCCCAAGGGGTCCTGTTTATAGTTGGGGATGCCTCTTAGCCTTTGGGAACACATGAGAACGAAAACTAGCCGTTTTGTGGCTTGCAATGGATCTATTTTCACTTGTTGCAACTCCACAACGGCTAGAATCACTTTTCTGCACTTTTTCGTACAGTCTGATCGGCCGAGTTTATATAAAGGTAACTCGGCTGAACCACTAAAAGACAAGGCTGAAAGCTAGACTGTCGGCCGAGTTCCTTTGGAGAAACTCGGCCGATCGGTCGACTTTCATCTTGGAGCGATCAGTGGATCGGCCGAGTTTCCTAGCTAGAAACTCGACCGAACGGTGAATCGGCTGAGTTTGTAACTCGGACGATTCCAACAAAAATCCCAGAATATATGGATCGGCCGAGTTTGGAATTCGGCCGACAAAATCCCTGTTATGGGTATTTTGGAATTTTCGTTTAACCGTACAAATGATGGATTTTTGTGTCCCAATAATTTTTCTAAGCTTAATTACAAGTCATACAATCATTACAAGTGATTACAAAGTAATTCTAAGGTCATTTACATAGAGATCCCAAATTGCACACTTGTAGCTATTTTGACTTGTCTTTTCTCCAATTTGATATGCGCAAGTTAGGGCATTTGGAGTGTGTCTAAACCTAATCTGAAATCACTCAATGTAGAAGCATTAGACACCAATATGTGGAATGGTTAGTCATCATCAAAACAAGGGTTTAGTCAATTTAGACGTGAGTCAACATTGACCTAATTGACCTTGAGTTAACACTTCTTACCCGCATACCCGCACTTCATACCTGCTATTATTGTGGGTACGGTAATGGTGCAGGTCCATGTTTTATATTATGCGGGTCTAGAACCGGAACCGGACTCGTTAAATTAGATGGGTATGAGTATGTATATGGCCAAGCCAGCACCGTACTCACACCGTTTACACCCCTATGTTGAACCCAATTACTGTGAAATGTGGCTTATGGCAGTTGTTGTCCATAAACATTATATATCAATTTCATTGCAACATGAGTTATTCTGCTTTTAGACTCAAACGAAAGGTTGCAAAGTAAGCATGTATATGCTTTATTATTTTTAACACATAAATTTAGGCTAAGAAAATTTTAAACAAAAAAGGTTAGTTGAATATGTTACTGACAATCTTCCACTCAACAGAGACAATACACATAATCTTTTTCTATAAAAAGCTATATACATTTGTGTGTTCAATCCATATGTATAAATATGATGCATTATAAGAATATTTTCTTCCAAGACAAATAAGCTTATCATACTCTTCCTTTTAAGATGTATATGTTTCATTGTGATGATTTCGTATATCACCCACACCATGACCAACACTCCCACACCATGACCAACACTATTGTTAAAAACTTCACCCTGACTTTCTTCCCTTCATGGCCTTTACCAAAGGTGTGTTGGTTGTTTAGTGGTTGTTGCTTGTGACTTTGGGCAAGAAAGTTCAGAGGCATCTTATCACTCCCTTTTAGAGAAGGATGCAGCCACCTGGATATTGGGCTTTCATTTACAGTCAACAAGTAGTAAACAACACAATGGCTTACTCCAAAATAACATCTTTGCCATAGAAGAGATGGCATCGACAAAGTTATAACCTACGCTCCTTTCAGCTGGCAAGGAAGTAGAGGACTTCTCAGGCATTGTGGTACAATATTGTCTACAAATGCCAATGCAAATGATAATAGCTAATGCATATGAAGACCAGGGGACTTGACTGTCTGTTTTTAGAAAAGATTGAGATGATATGATTTTGGGGAGCAACATGCCCTAAATGTGATTACGTTTTCAACTGATAAGATTTTGAGAAGAGAAGGTGCATATTTATATTTTGTTCATGTATCATTATTTTGCTATGTTGGAAAACTCAACAACAACGTCATCATGGACAAACCAACATAAATTGTGCAACATGGAGGTAATACCAACGATCACTATAGATTAAAAGAGTAGAAAAAGTGGATGAAATAGAGAAAAAGAAATATGAAAAGAACACAAAATACAAAAAAAGACCTAGAAATTTAGTTTTGGAGACTGGGGAGAAATTAGAAAGACAACAAAACACATACACTTAGAATGTAAGTTTTTGACCATAGAAACCAATTCAGAACATACAATTTTTCTAACTGAGCCTAGGGAGGCAAAGTAACAAAAAACCTGCGAGTTGCAATAGTACATGGCGTGAGAACGAACCCAGCTGCAAGTCTTCAAATTTTGGAAAGGGCGTGAAGAAAATTTCATTGCAAGATGGAGCACATTAGCAAAGAGAGATCTCATATGTACCTAGGTTATCTGAGCAAGCATGTGGTGGCATAATGTGCACATCGTCGGATGTTGAACCCATTTACTGTAAAACATGGTTTATGGTAGCTGTCACGAATGGTTCCGATATAGGGTACAACTTTTTATCAGATCACAAATATTGTTTTGGATAGACAGGCTGACAACTACATAAGAATAGAAAGCATGTCGCCTTCTCTTATTCATAGGGTATATGAAGATTACCACCACCTGGGTTGACATTTGAGGAGTCATGTGACTTTCTTACCTCTTTGTAGTGGTTCGTCTTTATTTGGATCCGCAATGTGGGTAGCTAAGATAAGGCTCCACTTGTTGGGTGAAAATCAATGATGGCAAACCAAAAGTGTCACTTGTTTGCCATAGTAATAGATAAGTGGAAATATTATATGGTAAATTTATGGTAAGATTTAATGTATTTTATCTTATGAAAAATCATGGTGGACCGTAGTAGAAAAAGAGTTTTTAAGACTTCATACACATGTAAAGAAAACTTTCTAATAAATAAGATTCTCTTATGTAGGGTGTTTTTTTATAATGAATTTCTCCTCTCTGTCTTTATGTAACAAAAGATACGTTTTAAGTGTTTTCCTATTGTTATCCATTTTACCATATACATATTACCAAACAATCAAATTTTAACACTTTTTCCATTCCTATCACCGTGCCTTCCCATCACTCTCCCCGTTCTTATCACCATCTAATTTTTCACCAGATACCAAACACAACCGTACACTTACAATTGAATTTGTTTTCAAAATATTGGTCTTTGGTTGGAAACAAACATAAATTGCACCAGGAAATCAAACTCACGATGTTGTTGCTTGTCTTGACATAAAATTTGGAAACATAGGCTTTGTATATTTGGGTATAATAGATTTAAAAATGATGTTTTTAAACTTAATGGTTTTCATCTAATTCAATATGTTGGGTAGGATGCACCCAGAACACGGTGAGTATGTTTGTTTCTTTTTATTAGTAAAAGTTAATTGTAGTTGATGTGTTAAATAATAAAAATGAATTACAATTGCATACTACCACTCTGCAAATGAGAGTAGCGCAAAAATGTAAATTTAGATACAACTTGTTGTTGTCTGTCTGCTAAAAGCATTACTATTATCTATAGGGTGGGATACCAATCTGAAAATGTGCCTTAGTTCATGGAGTTCTTTTGTGACATGTTCATTTTGCGTCATATCAAATAGGCCCTAATCATCCAAAATCAATGCAGTTCCAATTCTCAAAGTTCTATGGATGAGCTACCACCATGGATTCCTCTCCTTACAACCTTTTCCTATCATGTTCACACTCAGTTCCAATAATTCTTTGATGTTCTAATGTTTGTCATGGCGTGTGGTGTATATAATTACAAAATATGTCCAGCCAAATAACAAGCAAGAAACGGCATGAACTAATGAACACATATTCATCTATCCTTTTGCTTAATTTTCGTAGTCTTTTTTAGTAGAACTTGTATCTTTTTCAAGTAATTTCTAGGACAATTCACAATTTACCCACTTTTTGATTTATTGTACAAATATTCATCTATTCCATCACTTTTTGTGGGGTTTTCCTTCAAAGAAATTTTTGATGCACTGAACTCACGAGACGACCGTCTCGTAGAACTAGATTGTCAGCTCAACTCCAAGAATTTCCAACCTCAAAGCCAGACAACCATTTGGTTCTCGGCTCAACATGCTATCTCAACAATCTAGACGGGCATCTCGCTTCAATGAGATGATCATCTCATGGCTCAACTGAGCATTCTAGCCAGCCCAGACGACCATCTCATGATCATGGTAGGTCACACATCCAAGTTGTGCTTAAATCTTAGGGTTTCTAGTTGATCAATGTGCGCAGCAACGCGAGATGGATGTCTAGCATCCAGACAACCGGTTCACACATTTATTCATAGCCAAGAAATAGAGTCAAACGGAGGCTGCCACTCATGCTAGGGCTTTAACCCTAAGTCATGCATAAGGTGGCGCCATCCGGGCATCTCGCGCCCAAGCATTCCGCTTAGACATTTCTTTGAGCCTGAGAAATGGAATAAAAGGGGCTCCTCCACCCTCTCATTAGGGTTTCGATCCACTACCTTCAGGCCACACCACGTCTTCCACCAAATGACCATCTCGATTTACCCAGATGGGCATTTCACAGCTCACGAGCATTACTTTTCAGCAGCTGCCACACCCACTTGTTCCTCCCCCCTTTTAGGGTTTCCACCCCTCCTTCCCCTATAAAAGGAGGGGGGACTCAAATAAGAAAAGGGTCCTCAATTTTGTACTCATATTTTCTATTGGAACTTTGTCTTTCCAATTGATAGTGTAATATTTTATTCTGCAATAAAGTTTTGTTCTTTGTTTTTGGATCTATATCTCATTGTTTTATTTCTCATTTGTTTTGGTTCTTTCTCTTGGAGTGGGGGACTAAGAGAGCAAGCCATTTAATAGTCACCAAAAATGGTCTCTTCAGAGATTCTATCCTCTGGTCTATGGCTTTCTACCTTATTTCCCTTGTTTCTCCATTCCTTTCCATGACTAGTGAGTAGTTCTTTTATTGAGGCGAGGGGAGTAACCCCTCAACCATGTGTTGATCGGATTGAGTTTTATATGCCTCTTTAGATGGATGGTTTTCGAGTTAGAAATTATGAATTTAAATTAGCAAATAATCATTTTTAATTTTAGGTTAATCCCAACGGTTGCGACCATGGAAACCGAGGTTTAGAACACCTAAACGGCTAAAACGTTACACAGAGATTTAGACGTCACCGTGGAAAAATACTCTTTAGGATGAAGGACTAGGATGCATGAACACCATGACCAATGGGTTCATGTGGAGTTCATCTATTGAGTTTTATTTACAAATGATTCATGTACCTGCTTCAATTTTACTTGTCGTATATCTCTTGATCTTGTTTTTACTTTGGCTAAGGTGGTGAAACCCCTTAGCATCGATGCTTTCCCTTCTGATTCAATCGTCTCTTTCAACACTTGTTTTCAATCACTTCTTTTTATTTCTTGTACTCATTTAATTGAATCACCTGCTCCAGGTATTATTTCATGACGTTCCTTTTTTCATTTTTCTTATCTTAGGTAATCTTTCTTTTCTAACAATCTTCTTTATTTCTTGCCTTAGCATAATCTTTTCTTTTCATTGTCATTAGTGTAATATTTTTGTTCTTTTACACTTTAATTCTTATTCTAGTGTAATCAATCAACCCCCAAATTGGAATTTACTTTCTTGTTCATATATTCAAAACTCAAAAAAAAGTTCAAAAATCAATTGGGTTTAGAGGAAATAATCTGAAAAACGTTATCCTGTGGGATCGACCCTTCTATACTAGCCTTAATTGGAAAGTAAAAAAGGTTGAACTCTAGGATAATCATCTTAATGAATTGGTGTGCACTTCAACGTGTATTAATTTTGGGGCTGTTGCTGGGGATAAATGATCATTTTCTCAAACCCAAAAACAATTTGAAAAACTTTTTTTTCTTCATTTGTATGCCTTTCGAGTAACATTTTGGAAGTGATATCTCCTCACTACTAAGTTTTCATTCCAACATTACATTTTTTTTATGCACTCGAATATTATTTTTCAATTATAATTGTGCATGCGCCGCCCACCGAACGATGATTTCGTGCCGCCAGTTTTTTATCCGGAGCCAAAAAGAACCTTCCATCGTTTGAATAGACAAAACCAAGTTAGGATGGATGAGGATGAAGTTACGTGTAGGATTGAGCAAGCACTTACTGCTCAAAGAGAGGGAATGATGGCTGAATTCCGAACTCAAAAAGCCACTATGCACACGGCCTATTTATCTAAGCAAGAGGCCTTAAAAGCCGCTCAAAGGGAGGCTTAGAGACAAAAACAATCGAAAGATTTTCTACACCCAAAACTGGATATACACAACATCCCATTGTGCCACCCAAAATTATAGTCCCCCAATTTGAGATCCGCACCCAATGGATCACCATGATCCAGACCAACCTATTTTTTGGGAATAAGGGTAAGAGTTGTCAAGATCATCTCCAACATTTTATTGATCTTTGTTCTTTGCATAAGATCCGAGGCATTTCTGAAGATGTCATTAGACTTAGATTGTTCAAGTACTCTCTTATAGGGAAAGCCAATAGTTGGTATAATGCTATGGAGAGTGAAGAATGGTTCACCACCTGGGCCCCCTAAAAACCAAGTTCTTGGATAAATATTTCCCTCCTTCCCTCACCTATGAAATTAGGGGACAAATCATTCTCTTTTCAATGGTCCCGGGAGAAACTCTAGGAGAAGCTTGGGAGAGATTTATGGAACTTCTCTTATGTTTCCCTCATCATGACATCACTCAATCTTAACTCATTAAGATATTTTACCATGATGTTGATGATGACACCAAGAAATTCCTTGATTCCTCATATGGAGGTAATTTTATGTTCCAAAGTCTAGAAGAATCCTGGGGAGTTGTGCAATGTGCTTATGAAACACAAGCAAGACGAGGTACCACTGGGGTCCTTAAAGTTTCCAAGGCTGAGGGAGACCCTGACATCAAAAACATCATTGAAGCCCTTAAGTTTATTTATTTAAAACATGATTGCCTTGGGTCTACCATCAACGTCTATGAGAGGCAACCTCAACAAGTTAGAGCTACAGAAGCTCTATGTGAAATTTGTCAAGGGTATGGCCATGCTACCCTTCAATGTCAATACCTCTGCAACACTCCTATGCATCTAGAAGTTGGTCAAAGGGAGAATCTCAACTCCATCAATAACATCCCTAGACAAGCATATTACAACCCCAACCAACCCAGAAATCACCATGGATTTCAATATGGGAACCCATTGAGTGCTGAAAATGCTTCCCAATTCAACCCTCAGCAAAGACCCCCTAACCCTCAAGCCAATAACCATCCCCCGCCAGGATTTCCCAATAACAATAAGAGGAATTTTGGGAATCGATGCAATTACATGGAAAATTTGCAAAATCATGGGCCCTATCAAGGGCAGCAATACCAAAACTTGAACCAACCACCACCTCAATAAAACACCCCTGCTCCTCTTTCTCACAGTGACAGGATAGATGCCATGGAATAATGGATCCTTTCCACAAATCAAATCCTTCTTTCCCAATAGGCTCACCAGAAGGCAACTGATGCTCAGTTAGCCCAATTCTTTACCCAGCAGAAAATCCCAACCGATATCATTGTTGGCCAACATGAACCCAATCCTAAGCACATAGAACAACTTAAGGCAACTACCACCAAATTCGAACTTACCACACAAGAAAGGGAAGGTTCCCTGCTCATAGATTTTGACCAAGGGAAAGATGATGAGGTTGTTGTTCCTCAACCTTTGGTATCATCTGCTCCACAAGGTGAGGTTGTTGTTCCTCAATCTTTGGCATTATCCACCCCACATGATGAGGTTATTAAGTATAAGCCACATATAACTTTTATCATCCGGTTGAAGAAAACCCAGTTGGACTCTAGGTTCAACAAATTCAAGGATATCATGAGGAAGTTATGTGTCAACATCTCACTTCTGGACACCATGACATGCCTACCTGAATGGAAGAAATTCTTTAAAGCCCTTCTGATCTGTAAGCGCATGACTGAAGAATCTGAAACTGTAAAACTAGAAAGATCTACATCTAACATTATCCAGCGCAAGATGCTAAAGAAATGCAAGGACCCAAGATCTTTTGGGATCACTTATTCTATAGGAGATTCAACCGGTCATTCAGGATTAGCTGATCTTAGGGATAGCATATCCATCATTCCTCTAAGCATGCACAAGAGGCTCAATCTCCAGATGCTAGACCCACTCCAATGTGTATTCAACTTGCAGATTCTTCCATTACCAAGCCCCTTGGCATTACTGATGATGTGACAATCAAATTTGGAAATTTCTACATCCCATGGGACTTTGTGGTACTTGATATAAAAGAAGATAATCGCTACCCTCTCATTTTTGGAAGGCCATTCATCGCCACTACCAGGGCACTCATCGACGTTGAGGCAGGACTTCTCACACTACGTGTGGGAACACAATTCATCAATTTCCAAGCCTCTAGGGGTAGAATGAAGTATACTCAAGAGGAAGAAGTCTATTTCCTCAAATGCATGAACCAGTTCAATCAAATGCAGCAACGCTTCGTGAATTCTGAATCCCCACTTGTAATCAAAACCCATATTTCTCTGGTGGACGATCAAGTTGCTATTCAAGCCCAAGCTATCCCAACCAGCCCTATTAAGACGAACACTTCCACTATCCCTGTTGTGGTAAGGACCAACATCACCATTAAAGAAACCCTTATCCCAGAAACCACCTCTCCACCTCAGCCCATACATATCTTCTCACCCCCTTCTCCCTTCGAGGCACCAATCTATGATACTTGTGATAATCCATATGAGTCCCCGCCTCCCGTTGCAACTCAGGTAGCACAATCAAATGACATTGATGGATTCTTCACTTACCATCCTTTCAACCCACTATTCATTAACATTAGTGGCCTATATAGTGGAATAACCAGGCATCCACACTCAAATGATATCCCTAATAACTATCATTATTCAACTAAGATTTCCCATAACTATTCTTTATCACATCCTGAACCATGGGAAAATATTCATCCTGGCCACAGTTGTTGTCCTTGGTATATAAATGTGCGCCAAGCTATCCAGGATACTTTTTCAAGCACTCAAGCAAAGATGATGTGTGGTTCCAAGACAGTCAATTATGTTCATACTTCAACCTTGCCTCCTCCCACACTCCTCCACTGCTTTATTATCTACCACCACTGTGATCTTCTTCCCTCCATCTCTGATTTAGGTTTTATTAGAGACGAGCAAAAATCTAAGTCTAGGGTGGAGGTGAGTGGTATGCTTCTATTCCGCCCCCTATCTTTTCCCTTCTTACACTTTTTTTGCCTTTTTTGTTTTGCATATAGTTGCTTTGTTCATGGCCTTTATCTAGTCGGTCATGCCTTTTTTAAATTTGAAAAAAGGCCATTATCTAGTTGGTCAAGTTGAGTAGACATTTATCATTGTACCCCTATTTGAATTTAGTAAAACTTTTTGCCAAAATCTTTTATAAATTGCCATGTCTGAAACCACCATGTCCACTAGGACCCCTAAATAACACCACTCCTTGGAATAGTTGGTAAGTCATATAGAATCAATCAGAACCAAGCACAATTTTTCTCTATGTTTAAATAATAGATTATCTTGTTATAAAACTTGTATGATATGATTTATAGGAATACTCTAACTAATGCATTGACAATTTCTTCAAGAAAAAATGTTGAAGTTATAAGCACAAGGACACCTGTTTCTTTCCCCCCATTATTTTCTTTCTAAAAAAGAGAAGCAAAGAATCACCTCCGGACAAAAATCAAGTCCGGGGTGGCATGCTTCCCAAATAAAAAATCCCATACCCCACAATGGGGCGTACCATCAAAAGATGCTGAAGAGCACATGAGAAAAATTGTGAACAATTTAGCCACAACTCCATCAAATAAAATATATCCCGAGTCGAATAGAGGAGGAATCTCTTTCTTCCACATCCCCCATTCATCCTGTTCTTGTGAAATAGCTTACAAAAAGAAAAATATATAATAATATTAAGAGTGTCAAAGCAGAAGTAAGACGAATACTATAATTCTACAAAATCTCATTTTAGAAACAATATCTAATATTTGTTTTGGTAGGGAATAGAACTTTGTGCTATGTGGTTCTAGGAGATTGGGTCACTTGACCAAAATTTGAAGGTAAGGATAAAGTGATGTTACAAGGGTGAGGAATGACATGTTGCGAGTATAAATTATATGTATTTGTAAATTTATTTTCTCAGGATGAGCAAAGATTCAAGTCTGGGGTATTTTGATGAACGCATATTCATCTATCCTTTGGCTTAATTTTCATAGTCTTTTTCAGTAGAACTTATCTCTTTTTTCAAGTAATTTCTAGGACAATTTGCAATTTACCCACTGCTTGATTTATTGTCCAAATATTCATATTTTCCATCACTTTTTGTAGGGTTTTCCTTCAAAGGAATTTTTTGATGCACTAAACTTATGAGATGACTGTCTCACAGAACTAGACGGTCGACTCAGGTCCAAGAATTTTCAACCTCAGAGCCAGATGACCATTTAGTCCTCGACTCAACATTCTATCTCAATGCTCCAGATGAGCATCTTGCTTCAATGAGATGATTGTCTCATGGCCCATCTGAGCATTCTATCCACTCCAGATGGCCATCTCGTGATCATGCTATGTAATGACCACATTTGTGCTTAATTGGTAAACTAGGGTTTACCTGAATGATTACATGCTTGATTAGATTGAACATCGTTTAGACTTGATTAATGATAGTAGATCAATTGTGATGTTTCAAACCTAAGAAGAAACTCTAACTATGATTTTTAGTTTGAAGAATTAGGGTTTGAGAAATGTAAACCCTAATCGGCAAAAAATAGGGTTTTGATAGTACATGAATATGGAATTTGATCAGGATAGTAGTGTGGTAAATGATTTTTAATATTTTCTACAAATTTTATATTTCGTTTAATTTTGGATATGATATGGATAACTCAATAATTCATATTTTATAAAAATTCTAGAATATTTTAGTGTTCCTTGAATGTGGTTCTCAGTCAAACTATACTTTGACCAAAATGCTGATAGAGTTCTTTTTAGCAGTGTAGTGATTTATTTTTAATTATTTATTAGTAACTCCAAATGATCTTAAATTATAACTGGATATCTGAAACTCAATAGTAAACAACATGTAAAATTTTCATAATTTTTGTATGCGTTAATACCTTATCAGTAGATGAATTACAATAATATTTTTATGATAGAAAATTCAGCTAAAATAAGAGAAAGTATAATGAGGGGCCAATGTGCAATTGACCCAAGCAACTCAATTTCTCTATATGGTCAACCTAACACACAAGGAGCTCTCATAATTCGTGATTAAATCCAGAGAAATGAAATCCTAGAGAGAGAGAGGGAGAGTTAGGGTTTGAGAGGAGAAAGTGATGGAGATGCTGACCTAGGGTTTTGCGGTCTGAGAAATGATGAAATCATGTAAGTTTAGCTTCTTTGCATAGCCTTTCATGATGAATATTCTCTCACATATCAATATTCCGTCCCTCCTCTGATTTGATCCAAAATGGTGTCAAAACTTTCCCTTTTCTCACTCTTTCTTCATAATTACTCATTTCTAGGGTTTCCGAGTTGAAAGGAAGAAGAATCAGGTGAATTGCTAGGGATTTGATATGAGATCGATATTTTCAGGGATGAGCTAAATTTTTAAGGTGTTTTCACACCTTAGGGTGAGTGGGAACTTCCTTTAAACAGTATATTTCACAAAATTGGTTAAATCATCCATAATCTTTAATTGCTTAGTATGCGACTACAAACCCTGAATTGTCTGTTTGATCTAAGTTGTTGCAAAATGATATGAAATGGATTCTTCCTATGTTTGTTTGAATTTCAAATGATAAATTCATATTAGAAATGTATACAATACATCCTAATGAGAATTCCCTATGTATTTGCAAAGGTTATAAGAGTAAATTGAAATATAGGGAATTTGTTTGTGACTGAAATTGTTGTATAATTAAATAGAGAAATTTGTTTATCTGGATCCCCTTGGTTATGAATGTTTGTTTATCTAAATGCGTAGTACATATATGTCAGATACTATTTTGGATTTCATGTGATGTGAATAGTGTTGCTTGATATCTTCATAAAGAGGGTGAAGCCCTATATGAGTGGAAAGTTGGAAATTTGTGAATAAATATGGTGAAATCCATTTGAAGTGTTTTTCTTGGCATCATAGACTCTATTTATGCAATGATATTCTTCATTCATAATATCTCAATGAATGGCATGGAAAACCCTAATTTAGCTCAATTCGAGGATTTCATACATATGTTGATTGTATATGACTTGTTTAAAGCAATCTGTATTTAGTGGATGTTTATGACATTTTAAATCCTTATGAGAGCCATGTGATAAGTGAATGAGGTAAATGAAACCCTAAGGATAGGGTTTTTAATGAATTAAGCATTTTGATTACCATGTTCTCAGTATGAGACGTACAACGCAGGATTTGGGTCGATGTGCATGTTTTCCAAGAAAGTGCAAATAATTTATGGGTGCAAATAACGATTACTTGTATGCCAAGTAATTAGCTTCAGTATATTAAGATGTTTAATTGCATGACTCTAGTGTATAAGTGCCAAATGGACATGCATTATATTTATTTAAGTATTCCAGTCTACCTGCATGTATAGTATGTTGATTTCTCAGTATGTTACAGTGTTTGAATATACTGCTCTACCAAGTTAAGGATGATAAACATGTTGTGTTATAAACTTCAAATAAATAATTAAATAAAAAAATTGTATAAAATATGAAAAATAATTTACCACACTGCTATCCTGATAAAATTCCATATTCATGTACTATCAAAACCCTAATTTTTTCCGATTAGGGTTTACATTTCTCAAACCCTAATTTTTCAAACTAAAAATCATAGTTATAGTTTCTTCTTAGGTTTGAAACATCACAATTGATCTACTATCATTAATCAAGTCTAAACGATGTTCAATCTAATCAAGCATGTAATCATTCAGGTAAACCCTAGTTTACCAATTAAGCACAAATGTGGTCATTACAATTCTCACCCCCTTAAAAAGTTTCATCCCTGAATCATAAATACACAAACAAAGTATATTTAGAATTTATTTTAAGCTTTTGAAATCTTACATGTCATTACATTCTTGTATTTTATACTTGAATGTAGTTTTCAATGTTAAGTCCTTTATTTATTTTCTAATCACGACATGTTAAAATAGTTCTCAATGATAACAAACAAATTCTCTATGCCACAATCAATTATAGAGTAGATAGAGAAGCAACCATTTCAATATTTTTATACTCTTGAGGTGTTACCTCAACATTGATAATCTGATCCAACTATCTCAATTCATACAGCTCAATATGTACTATTGTTATGTATTACCTCTAAGTCACAAAAGAGAGTTCACCATGTTCTTTTGAATTTTACTATTATGCTACTCATATAGCAAAACAATCTTGAGTTGGAAGACTAGATTCAACAGCAATTGTACAATACTACTCACGACATCCCCATTGCATCATAGATGCATAAGATGAAGCATTACCATCACATTCCATATTATTCTCAAGTATGAACCCACACATAATTCAAGGTGTAACCATCAGGTTATAGTATACTAGGGTTTCAAAAATAGTAACAAAGTACTCCACGATTGTATTAGTCATTCAAGGACTATTCATACCAAATTACCATCACTTAGTTATATTAAATCTAGGTATAACAAGCTATACCTCATTAGGGTTACATATCAATACAATATGGTTATCATCCCTTCTATTCATATGAGTGAATAGGTAAGACTACCTTATTCAGGGTAACCCTTCATTTGTTCCTTCATTATTCAACCCATATCACCATATCACAATTGTACAATACTAAGATGGATTACTGATATGAATGACTTAAACTATCAGACACATTTAATTAATATATTTCTTGCACATGTACAACTGAAATCGTATGTAAAACAAATTTACATCCCTTAATATACCTTCAACAAATTACATTTCTAAAATAAACAAATTCACATATTACTAAAAGCCATTGTTTTTTTTCTTGAGTTTTTTTGAGCCATGGTTTGAAGGTGTTTTCCTCAAGGGTATTTTAGTGTTTATCCCTTCATGGATGAGCTACCTTTAGTAGCTATTAAATAATAAATTATGTGATTGGTTTTGATCATGTAGATTAAACATTCCTAAAATTGAAACATACAAGGTACAAATACATTATTCATCATTCTTGCTATCACTGCAAGAATTTATCTCATATCGCACTTCACTCATATTGTATTTCTCCTTTTATTCAAAACACACTTGTTAAATTTCGAATTGATATCTTACTCTTTAATCTGAATCATTTCCATATTGTTTATCTACCTTTCAAATTAGCTATCTTTAAACCCTAGATTACTATCAGTGCTAGTTTACTTCTCATAGTGCAAATCTCATGATCTTGTTTTATAGAGATGCTATTATTCAAGGTCAAATCACTAGTGACATCCCTTGAACTACTACAACTCTAAACATTCTAGGGTTTGGTCCGTATTAGTAGCATGACGTTATTGTGGTGTGACTTTGCTCCCTTAATTTGAAAGTCAAACTTTGTACTTCACAAGTTTAACTAAAGTCTTCCTTATCTTATTAATTGAATTTCCTTTCTCTTACTTGGCCATTCAGATAGGTTACATTCTCAATTTACCCTACTAGGGTCTCATCATCATATTGTATGTCATTATTACATTCATTAGATGTCTCTACCATGGTGGTTATGCATCATATATGATTCATTTTATCATCACCTCATTCCCACATTGCTCTCATTAAGGAAGATATGAAAGAGAAGATGATTTTGAGACTTAGAATTCTTATCTTCAAACATTCAATAATACATTTCTCATATGTAGGTTTAAATAAATTATCAACAAGGATACTTGACTAATTAGCACTTTCTTGAATCTTGTAACCTCTTTCTTTTATAATTTATATTACTCCATTATGTTTCAAACCTTTCTTTACTTTCCATAATCCCCTTACCATATACTACTATTCCACATGTCATCTTTAACTTCTAGTTTTCTCTTATGATCATGTTGCTTCTTTTATGTGTATGATCATGTATACCATGTTGCATATATTTCCTTTTATCCTTCTACTAATGTGAAGTTGAAATTCTAAATCAATAATCTCTCTACTAGTATTATCTCATGTTTAATACATTACATATCCTTCATTTTAAATCAAACGGCTCATGCATGGGTGAAACTTAGTTTCTCTTTCAATCAAGTTTTTCCTTCCTGAATATAGTCTACCTTTGTATGGCTTATTCATTTATTTAGCTACACTTTTGTTCTTCTTTTAGAAACTAGTTTGTTGTTCTATAGAGAGTTAGAATCCAAAGGCAGTAAGAATGAATGTATTAAACTTATAAATAAAGGTATACATTCCATGCTCTCAATTATATCATAACCCTCATTCCTTTATCAAGCTCATTATTTCCAACATTTCTCTTTGTTTCAACTAAGTTTCTTATCCTAGTTTTATGATTTACATGCTCATCTAGTTCTCTACACTTTAACTCTTTTGAAGACTCTTCACTTCTATGTACTTATTGTATACTTAGCTCTTTTCTTCTATTTTCCCTTTGCTTTGGAGTACATAAAAACATTGTACTTGGTTATATAATCCATTCCTCATGATTGATTCTTACTATCTTGGCCCCTTACATACTTTTCTCATATCTTTTCCATATTTCATATTTAGAGTTCATATAATACTAATAATTAAACTTAATCTGAACCTTATGTCTTGTTCCTTTATTCCCAATGAAGGGTTTCTCATATGAGGCCCCAAAGTTGGATCTCAGATATCAGTTCCAACTGATTCTTAGTTATCACAGTCTTTCCCTTATACTTCAAAATCTTAGAGTATATACATTCATACTAGAATTCGGATCTAATCTATCCAGAATTTACTCTTGTTATGTTACTAATAGGAGTTATTAGATCCCAATAATGCATCCTGCGATCCAGACCAGGCCGAACCTGTAACATCCCTGACCTGGGTTATGCTTTAACCCTAGGTGTTTTGATTAATAAAGATGATTATATGCTTAATCTTATCTTTTGAAAAGTGATTAGGGCTCATGAGGAACTTATGTTTCAATTTTGGTCCTGTTTGAACAATGTTAAAGCAATGATTGCTTGTTTTGGACTAAAGTGCAAATTACCCAAGTTGAGGGGTTAACTTGAAAATTGCATATGATAAGATGTTCCTCTGATGTTGAGACATCATAAGGATGAATATGATGTAGTAGTATGGTTTCCACAAGCCTGGACACCAAGATAGAGCTTGTTGGACAATGTTGTGCATTAAAACCTAGTTTTGGAGTAAAGTGCAATTTACCCAAAATCTAGGGTTCAATATGCAAATTACCACTTAAAAAAGGTCCCTAATATTTCTTGGCATCATTTAGAGCAAATAAAATTAGAGGGGTGCTTCATTTGAATTAAGTTGGAGGAGAGAGAATCTTGACATTAAAACAATCAAGAATAATGCCTAATTGAAACCCTAATTCGATTTAGGGCAAAAATGAATAAAAATAATTGAAGGGCTTTCAACCAAAATGTTTTGGATTTATTTGGAATAAGGATGGACGTTCCTTTGCTAAGATAAGGAACGAAAATATCTTAAGTAGGTGAAATTCCACTCACCTTATTATAAAGAAAAGTAATTTCCACTCACATATGGGATATTAATATAATAAGCATTAAGGTGCTTAATTTGATTTTCTTTAAATTGAGGATAATGAAGGGGAATAAAAGGAAAAGGAAGGTGCCTCGTATACATGGAATTTAGGGGAAAGAGGCGGCCATAATTTTTGGATTAATTGGATTTTTATAAGGCATTTTCTCTCACATCGATTTCCTTATAAAAGTGCCTTTTCCAAATGAATTGAAAGGCGTTTTCGGCCCTTTCTTCTTCCTTTGCTTGGGATGAGCTCAAGGGGACTTAGGAGCAACAGGAGGACGAGCCCCAACCTGTTGGTAATCTTCTTGACCCTCGTTCTTCATGATTTCATGGTGGAAATTGAAAATAAATTATGGATTCCTTCTTATTTCGATCTCCTCTTCAACCCTAGCCAACTTTTGCAATCAAAAGCTTGAGGACGAGCCTAGGGGGAGTTGCTATAGATTCATCCACCATTGATGGCGTGATCTTGGAGCTTTGGAGCTCAATTGTAGGTGGGTTTTATAACGTAAACCCTCAAACATTGCTATTGCATCAATCTTCTATGCTTTGTTGATTGATTTCTTCAATTTTATACACTTTTGTTTCTTTGCTGCAAATTCCATCAAGAACGGTTGCTGTTCTTGGGTGCACGAAGGAAGATGATGATGACATCATCATAATCAAGCACCTCACCAAATATCTTGGGAGCAAACGATCTCAAAAGTTGAGACCAAACGGTTTCACCAAAACCGTTTGGTGACCAAACGGGTTGCAAACCGTTTGGTGGAAAACGGGTTCAAACCCGTTTGAAGGAGTTGACCAAGCATTGACCGTTTGGGAATCTCGTTCCTAATTATTTAGGCTAATAACCCTCCAAATTTGAGGGGTTAACGCCAAAGGAATCATAGGTTGAAGGCCAATCAATTAGACAAATCGAATTGAATTAAGTGCTGATTGTCAACCTGATTAACTTGACCTGCTTGGGCAAACGGGTTCAAGACCGTTTGAGTGAGTTGACCAAGAGTTGAAGGTTTGGGATTCCTGTTCATAATGATGTTGGTTAATGACCCTACAAATTTGAGGGGTTAAATCAAAAGTAATCATAGGTTGAAGGCTAATAAATTAGGCAAAACCTAATTGGATTAAGCGCTAATTTCAACCTGATTAACTTGACCTGCTTGGGAAAACGGGTTCAAGACCGTTTGAGTGAGTTTACCAAGCGTTGACCGTTTGGGATTCCTGTTCATAATTATGTTGGTTAAGGACTCTCCAAATTTGAGGGGTTAAATCCAAAGGAATAGTGAGTTGAAGGCTATTCAATTAGGCAAACCCTAATTGTAAACAGTGCTGCAATTCCAATGAGTTAAGTTGAGAGTTTGGGTTGATTAGCCCAAACGGGTTCAAGACCGTTTGGGGATCATCCAAACGGGTTCAAGACCGTTTGGGGGTCACCCCAAGACCGTTTGGAGGTCTGGGGTCAAGTATAGTTGACCAATTGAAGGTCCAAAGTTACTAATCATATTGCAATGTAGTGCTGATTTGTTGATCAACCCGATAGACCAATCCATGATGATTTTTCACTAGAATCCAAAGGTTGGATGGGCCAAACGGTCTCAAGAGCGTTTGGAGCTCATCCAAACGGTCTCAAGACCGTTTGGTGGTCACCCAAGACCGTTTTGAGGTCTAGGGTTGAGTATGGTTAGGTGTTTGAAGGCCTAAAGGTACCAAGTTGATCTGCAATAAATTGCTGAATTGGTGAGCACTTCAATGATCCAAACCCTACTTGGATGGCTTGGTTTTGAGTGATTTGATGGGCAAACGGTCTCAAGACCGTTTGGACGTCATCCAAACGACCTCAAGACCGTTTGGGGGCAGGTCATACCTAATTTGGATGATGGTTCAATGGTTTCAAAGTAACTAGTCTTACATTGATTAGTGTTGTTGAATCATCGATTCTAAACCCTAATTCAATTGAATCAAACCCTAATTGATGACCAATTGAGGGTTAATTAAGGGTCAAATCAGTTGAAGGTTGACCTATTTAACTCAATTGAAGTATGAGTATAGGTCCAATTGATGATTGGTTCCATGAATTCAATGATTGAAGGAATCAACATTGAAAATCCTAATTCAATTGGGTATCTTATGTAATGGAGGTCCAATGTGATTGAATCTCTTGAGATTTAAGATGATGAATGATCCATTGATCCAATTATGATTAGTAATGATTATCAATGAAGGTACAAAGGTTGAAACCCTAATAGTACCTAAGAGATTAGTGCCAATTAAGGGATGAATCCCTAATTGCTTATAGGATCAATGACTTGATACACTATGTTAATCATAGTTGTATGTACTCAAATGAAGGGTTGATATGACCTAATCAAGTTGAGAAGTGGATAGCATGAATTCATACATGAATATGATTCATGTGGTGGTTAAGGGTTATGATCCTTAAGTAAAGAATCATGAAACCCTAAACATGAACATAAACCCTAACCGACAGGGTTATTGAGTTGAAACCCTAGTTGAGGGTGTATCCTTGTGAACCCTGGTTAAGGGTGAATTCTTATGAAACCCTGGTTAAGGGTGTATTCTTATGAAACCCTGGTTAAGGGTGTATCCTTATGAAACCCTAGTTGAGGGTGTATCCTTATGAAACCCTAGTTGAGGGTGTATCATTGTGAACCCTGGTTGAGGGTGTATCCTTATGAAACCCTAGTTGAGGGTGTATCATTGTGAACCCTGGTTGAGGGTGTATCCTTGTGAAACCCTAGTGGAGGGTGTATCATTGTGAACCCTGGTTGAGGGTGTATCCTTGTGAAACCCTAGTGGAGGGTGTATTATTGTGAACCCTGGTTGAGGGTGTATCATTGTGAAACCCTATTTGAGGGTGTATCATTGTGATTATTTATAGGCAACTTTATAATAAAACCATGCCTTAAACTAAGATAAGTCCATATCATGTGAGATAGATGGACAATTCTACTGTGTGGCCTATGCATTATATGCTAAGGGTGAGTATTCTGTGATGGAATGTATTAATAGGGGAAATACCTTAATACAAGATAAAGTTGGTTAACTCAAGAGGCTCTGAATTAATGAGAAATGGGGAACCCTAACCCTAATTTGGGGAAAAGGGAATGATAAGCCCTGTTTGATAGTGAACCCTAATTCCTGGTTAAGGAATGATGGTGTTACTATTGTATCACATGATGTGATGAATATCTTGTATGACTGTTATCATGCCTAATAACCATGCAAGTATGATGAGATGATGAATATAGCCAAGTTTGGGCTGTGACATTTATATAATAAATGTTGATTGGCTTTTTGTGCGTTGATGTTGTTGTTGCTTAATAAAAGTAACAATGTGTACGGATCTTATGAACCATGTGAATAAGTTGTTGCCTAGTGAGAGGTGACAAGATGTGAATGGCCTTGTGAGCCATGTGAATAAGTTGTTGCCTAGTGAGAGGTGACAAGATGTGAATGGCCTTGTGGGCCATGTGAATAAGTTGTTGCCTAGTGAGAGGTGACAAAATGTGAATGGCCTTGTGAGCCATGTGAATAAGTTGTTGCCTAGTGAGAGGTGACAAGATGTGAATGGCCTTGTGAGCCATGTGAATAAGTTGTTGCCTAGTGAGAGGTGACAAGATATGAATGGCCTTGTGAGCCATGTGTGATGCTTGGGTAACAAGTATCATGTTTCTTTGTAGCATTTGTGTTAATAAGTTATGCTAGAGAACTTGGCTGATGTTACATTTCTATTATATATCTATAGTTCGTTGATGATTATTCATATCTGTTGTATTCATTACAAGTAGATGGATGAACTATGAGTCTACCATGGGTAGATGCAATGCTCTTATTGAAAATGGAGATTTTCTTATTCTGTCTATGAAGAATAATTCTGCCTAATAATGTAAAAGTAACCCTTGCTCAGTTTAATTTCATAATCTACTATAACAATGTTTCTGGCGGAGAGTTATATCTCTCGCTGGGGCAATTTACAATTGTCTCACCCCAGTGGGAAACATTTTTAGGTATGCATGAAAGGTAGAGCAGAAACCCTAGAACAGGGAAAGAGCAGCAGCAACAGCAACAACATGGACATCAATAATATCTCAGGTGGAGATATTGTCTGTCTAGTCATATAGATAGTATTCCTATGTGTCGTCTATGTACTCTCAGGTCCTCGGAGTTTTTAGTCAGTGTTTTTGATATATTAGTCTGAGGTTTTGGCTTGATGCCTCGAGATTTGTATGCTGCCTGCATATATGTTTATAATGCAACTGATGATGTAGTCTCTGGAAAGAGATGGCACATGATATGTACGTTTGAAACAGAATGTATATGATATACAATGGCATTTGTTGGAAAAGATTTCCTATGTGTGGATCTCTTTGCAAAAAGTTTTAATTTTTTAGTGATTTTCTCTAATCCGCGGCTTGATGAACGCTTCCGCATTAGTTAATCTTGTTTTCGCGAGATGGTCATCACAATTTAGTGGTATCAGAGCTCTAGGTTCGCTGAGTCTAGAGAGACATAGGACTAAGGTTGTAGAGTCTATTCTAAGTGTCTTCCAGTTTATCTGATAGTATCTTCTGCTCACATAGGAGAAGAAGAACTTGAAAATGACTGGAGAATATGAGGAACACATTGCTAAGGGCAATGTTGTTGCACCAGGAGAGGGTGCATGGGACCAGACAAGAGAGAGATATAGAAATGATGCCTAAAGAAAATCTAGAGATGGAAAAATCCTGTGTGTATAATAATATGAAAAGTGAGGAATATGATAGTAAGTAAAGTGCATACTACCTAATCTCAATACTTATATACCATGGCCAGGTATATGATTATTGAAGATAAGGCAAGTATGAAACTCTTAGATTGTTATCTTTTTGATTACTCTGATCAAGTAGTCATTCTGAAACAATCTAGAGAGTATAATGCAACTAATAGGAAGAGCTATGTGAACATTCCCAATTAATAGGGGAAAGCTGTGTGACATCCCCAACTTAAAGGGAAAAGCTGTGTGAACATTCCCAACTAATAGGGGAAAGCTGTGTGACATCCCCAACTTAAAGGGAAAAGCTGTGTGAACATTCCCAACTAATAGGGGAAAGCTGTGTGACATCCCCAACTTAAAGGGAAAAGCTGTGTGACATTCCCAACTAATAGGGGAAAGCTGTGTGACATCCCCAACTTAAAGGGAAAAGCTGTGTGACATTCCCAACTAATAGGGGAAAGCTGTGTGACATCCCCAACTTAAAGGGAAAAGCTGTGTGACATTCTCAATTAATAGGGGAAAGCTGTGTGACATCCCCAACTTAAAAGGAAAAGCTGTGTGAACATTCCCAACTAATAGGGGAAAGCTGTGTGACATCCCCAACTTAAAGGGAAAAGCTGTGTGACATTCCCAACTAATAGGGGAAAGCTGTGTGACATCCCCAACTTAAAGGGAAAAGCTGTGTGACATTCCCAACTAATAGGGGAAAGCTGTGTGACATCCCCAACTTAAAGGGAAAAGCTGTGTGACATTCCCAACTAATAGGGGAAAGTTGTGTGACATCCCCAACTTAAAGGGAAAAGCTGTGTGACATTCCCAATTAATAGGGGAAAGCTGTGTGACATCCCCAACTTAAAGGGAAAAGCTGTGTGAACATTCCCAACTAATAGGGAAAGCTGTGTGACATCCACAACTTAAAGGGAAAAGCTGTGTGACATTCCCAATTAATAGGGGAAAGCTGTGTGACATCCCCAAGTTAAAGGGAAAAGCTGTGTGACATTCCCAACTAATAGGGGAAAACTGTGTGACATCCCCAACTTAAAGGGAAAAGCTGTGTGACATTCCCAATTAATAGGGGAAAGCTGTGTGACATCCCCAACTTAAAGGGAAAAGCTGTGTGACATTCCCAACTAATAGGGGAAAGCTGTGTGACATCCCCAACTTAAAGGGAAAAGCTGTGTGACATTCCCAACTAATAGGGGAAAGCTGTGTGACATTCCCAACTTAAAGGGAAAAGATATGTGACATTCCCAACTAATAGGGGAAAGCTATGTGACATCCCCAACTCAAAAAGGAAAAGCTATATGAACATTCCCAATTACATAGAGTTTGCTAAGTGAACTTTATAAATAAAGGATTGCTGAATGAATTAAATCTGTTAGATATATATGTTTTTCTTTTGATAAATATTCCTGGGTGATGATAGAAGTATGCTCGTTTATGCTTGTTCCTTTCAATGATATGAACATCATATGTTAGGGGTTTATGTTTTGCATAAACATAAACATTGAAAAGGTTGGATTAATGAAATGAAATTTGTGTGGATTACAGATCCATGGTATCTCCATAATATTAAGATAATATGTGGAGACTTGAGGGCATGATTTATGAACAATCTGTCTCTCCTTTCCCTGGGATTTCGAGGACGAAATCCTTGTTAGGGGTTTATAATTTGTAACATCCCTGACCTGGGTTATGCTTTAACCCTAGGTGTTTTGATTAAGAAAGATGATTATATGATTAATCTTATCTTTTGAAAAGTGATTAGGGCTCATGAGGAACTTATGTTTCAATTTTGGTCCTGTTTGAACAATGTTAAAGCAATGATTGCTTGTTTTGGACTAAAGTGCAAATTACCCAAGTTGAGGGGTTAACTTGAAAATTGCATATGATAAGATGTTCCTCTGATTTTGAGACATCATAAGGATGAATATGATGTAGTAGTATGGTTTCCACAAGCCTGGACACCAAGATAGAGCTTGTTGGACAATGTTGTGCATTAAAACCTAGTTTTGGAGTAAAGTGCAATTTACCCAAAATCTAGGGTTCAATATGCAAATTACCACTTCAACAAGGTCCCTGATGTTTCTTGGCATCATGTAGAGTAAATAAAATGAGAGGGGTGCTTCATTTGAATTAAGTTGGAGGAGAGAGAATCTTGACATTAAAATAATCAAGAATAATGCCTAATTGAAACCCTAATTCAATTTAGGGCAAAAATGAATAAAAATAATTGAAGGGCTTTCAACCAAAATGTTTTGGATTGATTTTGAATAAGGATGGACGTTACCTTGCTAAGATAAGGAACGAAAATATCTTAAGTAGGTGAAATTCCACTCACCTTATTATAAAGAAAAGTAATTTCCACTCACATATGGGATATTAATATAATAAGCATTAAGGTGCTTAATTTGCTTTTCTTTAAATTGAGGATAATGAAGGGGAATAAAAGGCAAAGGAAGGTGCCTCGTATAAATGGAATTTAGGGGGAAGAGGCGGCCATAATTTTTGGATTAATTGGATTTTTATAAGGCATTTTCTCTCTCATCAATTTCCTTATAAAAGTGCCTTTTCCAAATGAATTGAAAGGCTTTTTCGGCCCTTTCTTCTTCCTTTGCTTGGGATGAGCTCAAGGGGACTTAGGAGAAACAGGAGGACGAGCCCCAACCTGTTGGTAAGCTTCTTGACCCTCGTTCTTCATGATTTCATGGTGGAAATTGAAAATAAATTATGGATTCCTTCTTATTTCGATCTCCTCTTCAACCCTAGCCAACTTTTGCAATCAAAAGCTTGAGAACGAGCCTAGGGGGAGTTGCTAGAGCTTCATCCACCATTGATGGCGTGGTCTTGGAGCTTTGGAGCTCAATTGGAGGCGGGTTTTATAACTTAAACCCTCAAACATTGCTATTGCATCAATCTTCTATGCTTTGTTGATTGATTTCTTCAATTTTATACACTTTTGTTTCTTTTCTGCAAATTCCATCAAGAACGGTTGCTGTTCTTGGGTGCACGAAGGAAGATTATGATGACATCATCTTAAGAAAGCACCTCACCAAATATCTTGGGAGAAAACGATCTCAAAAGTTGAGACCAAACGGGTTGCAAACCGTTTGGTGGCAAACGGGTTCAAACCCATTTGAAGGAGTTGACCAAGCGTTGACTGTTTGGGAATCTCGTTCCTAATTATTTAGGCTAATGACCCTCCAAATTTGAGGGGTTAACTCCAAAGGAATCATAGGTGGAAGGCCAATCAATTAGACAAATCGAATTGAATTAAGTGCTGATTTTCAACCCGATTAACTTGACCTGCTTGGGCAAACGGGTTCAAGACCATTTGAGTGAGTTGACCAAGTGTTGACCGTTTGGGATTCCTGTTCATAATGATGTTGGTTAATGACCCTACAAATTTGAGGGGTTAACTCAAAAGTAATCATAGGTCGAAGGCTAATCAATTAGGAAAACCTAATTGGATTAAGTGTTGATTTTCAACCTGATTAACTTGACCTGCTTGGGCAAACGGGTTCAAGACCGTTTGAGTGAGTTGACCAAGCGTTGACCGTTTGGTATTCCTGTTCATAATTATGTTGGTTAATGACTCTCCAAATTTGAGGGGTTAACGCCAAAGGAATCGTGAGTTGAAGGCTATTTATTTAGGCAAATCCTAATTGTAAACAGTGCTGAAATTCCAATGAGTTAAGTTGAGATTTTGGGTTGATTAGCCCAAACGGGTTCAAGACCGTTTGGGGATCATCCAAACGGGTTCAAGACCGTTTGGGGGTCACCCCAAGACCGTTTGGAGGTCTGGGGTCAAGTATAGTTGACCAATTGAAGGTCCAAAGGTACTAATCATATTGCAATGTAGTGCTGATTTGTTGATCAACCCGATAGACCAATCCATGATGATTTTTCACTAGAATCCAAAGGTTGGATGGGCCAAACGGTATCAAGAGCGTTTGGAGCTCATCCAAACGGTCTCAAGACCGTTTGGTGGTCACCCAAGACCGTTTTGAGGTCTAGGGTTGAGTATGGTTAGGTGTTTGAAGGCCTAAAGGTACCAAGTTGATTTGCAATAAATTGCTGAATTGGTGAGCACTTCAATGATCCAAACCCTACTTGGATGGCTTGGTTTTGAGTGATTTGATGGGAAAACGGTCTCAAGACCGTTTGGAGGTCATCCAAACGACCTCAAGATCGTTTGGGGTCAGGTCATACCCAATTTGGATGATGGTTCAATGGTTTCAAAGTAACTAGTCTTACATTGATTAGTGTTGTTGAATCATCGATTCTAAACCCTAATTCAATTGAATCAAACCCTAATTGATGACCAATTGAGGGTTAATTAAGGGTCAAATCAGTTGAAGGTTGACCTATTTAACTCAATTGAAGTATGCGTATAGGTCCAATTGATGATTGGTTCCATGAATTCAATGATTGAAGGAATCAACATTGAAAATCCTAATTCAATTGGGTATCTTATGTAATGGAGGTCCAATGTGATTGAATCTCTTGAGATTTAAGATGATGAATGATACATTGATCCAACTATGATTAGTAATGATTATCAATGAAGGTACAAAGGTTGAAACCCTAATAGTACCTAAGAGATTAGTGCCAATTAAGGGATGAATCCCTAATTGCTTATAGGATCAATGACTTGATACACTATGTTAATCATAGTTGTATGTACTCGAATGAAGGGTTGATATGACCTAATCAAGTTGAGAAGTGGATAGCATGAATTAATACATGAATATGATTCATGTGGTTGTTAAGGGTTATGATCCTTAAGTAAAGATATCATGAAACCCTAAACATGAACATAAACCCTAATCGACAGGGTTATTGAGTTGAAACCCTAGTTGAGGGTGTATCCTTGTGAACCCTGGTTAAGGGTGAATTCTTATGAAACCCTGGTTAAGGGTGTATTCTTATGAAACCCTGGTTAAGGGTGTATCCTTATGAAACCCTAGTTGAGGGTGTATCCTTATGAAACCCTAGTTGAGGGTGTATCATTGTGAACCCTGGTTGAGGGTGTATCCTTATGAAACCCTAGTTGAGGGTGTATCATTATGAACCCTGGTTGAGGGTGTATCCTTGTGAAACCCTAGTAGAGGGTGTATCATTGTGAACCCTGGTTGAGGGTGTATCCTTGTGAAACCCTAGTGGAGGGTGTATTATTGTGAACCCTGGTTGAGAGTGTATCATTGTGAAACCCTAGTTGAGGGTGTATCATTGTGATTGTTTATAGGCAACTTTATAATAAAACCATGCCTTAAACTAAGATAAGTCCATATCATGTGAGATAGATGGACAATTCTATTGTGTGGCCTATGCATTATATGCTAAGGGTGAGTATTCTGTGATGGAATGTATTAAGAGGGGAAATACCTTAATACAAGATAAAGTTGGTTAACTCAAGAGGGTCTGAATTAATGAGAAATGGGGAACTCTAACCCTAATTTGGGGAAAAGGGAATGATAAGCCCTGTTTGATAGTGAACCCTAATTCCTGGTTAAGGAATGATGGTGTTACTATTGTATCACATGATGTGATGAATATCTTTTATGACTGTTATCATGCCTAATAACCATGCAAGTATGATGAGATGATGAATATAGCCAAGTTTGGGCTGTGACATTTATATAATAAATGTTGATTGGATTTTTGTGCGTTGATGTTGTTGTTTCTTAATAAAAGTAACAATGTGTACGGATCTTATGAACCATGTGAATAAGTTGTTGCCTAGTGAGAGGTGACAAGATGTGAATGGCCTTGTGAGCCATGTGAATAAGTTGTTGCCTAGTGAGAGGTGACAAGATGTGAATGGCCTTGTGGGCCATGTGAATAAGTTGTTGCCTAGTGAGAGGTGACAAAATGTGAATGGCCTTGTGAGCCATGTGAATAAGTTGTTGCCTAGTGAGAGGTGACAAGATGTGAATGGCCTTGTGAGCCATGTGAATAAGTTGTTGCCTAGTGAGAGGTGACAAGATATGAATGGCCTTGTGAGCCATGTGTGATGCTTGGGTAACAAGTATCATGTTTCTTTGTAGCATTTGTGTTAATAAGTTATGCTAGAGAACTTGGCTGATGTTACATTTCTGTTATATATCTATAGTTCGTTGATGATTATTCATATCTGTTGTATTCATTACAAGTAGATGGATGAACTATGAGTCTACCATGGGTAGATGCAATGCTCTTATTGAAAATGGAGATTTTCTTATTCTGTCTATGAAGAATAATTCTGCCTAATAATTTAAAAGTAACCCTTGCTCAGTTTAATTTCATAATCTGCTATAACAATGTTTCTGGCGGAGAGTTATATCTCTCGCTGGGGCAATTTACAATTGTCTCACCCCAGTGGGAAACATTTTTAGGTATGCATGAAAGGTAGAGCAGAAACCCTAGAACAGGGAAAGAGCAACAGCAACAGCAGGGACATCAATAAGATCTCAGGTGGAGATATTGTCTGTCTAGTCATATAGATAGTAGTACTATGTGCCGTCTCTGTACTCTCAGGTCCTCGGAGTTATTAGTCAGTGTTTTTGATATATCAGTCTGAGGTTTTGGCTTGATGCCTCTAGATTTGTATGCTCCCTGTATATATGTTTATAAGGCAGCTGATGATGTAGTCTCTGGAAAGAGATGGTACATGATATGTACGTTTGAAACAGAATGTATATGATATACAATGACATTTGTTGGAAAAGATTTCCTATGTGTGGATCTCTTTGCAAAAAGTTTTAATTTTTAGTGATTTTCGCTAATCCGCGGCTTGATGAACACTTCCGCATTAGTTAATCTTGTTTTCGCGAGACGGTCGTCACATAACCTACAATCCTAAAGACTAGAGCTACTCATGATTACTCAACTCCTATTCATCTCAAATGTGTGGAAGAAAACTTATCCACTTAGGAAAGCTCATTCAAAGATCATTTCTAGTCTACTTGATACAAAGAATGTAATCAATATATGCTACAACTGCATAGTGTACAACAAATCTTAAAGACCCATATATATTTCAAAATATTGAATATCTGAATTCAAACATATAAGAGCTTTTCTATTCATCTCCAATAAAACAACAATATGAAATGAAAGTTCTATCTCATTTTATATTTATGATCTTAATTCATGTTACTTATCTTGTTTCTATCCCTAATATTTATAGGGTTCCTCTCTAGACCATCCTTCCACTGTATACCTGGCCAGGGTATACATGAAAGAATAGACAAAGTAGCTTGATACTGGTTGATCCAAGTACTCAGATACCGAGCCAGGATAACCAAATAATCAAATCCCTAGAGCTAACATCATAACATCTCCTATCTGCCACACTTATGACTGTAACTTACTAACTTAATGGTCCCTGACAACTCAGCCTAAGCTTTGCAATAAGTTGTTACACCCCGATCTCACAATCACCATTAATCATGAGATTAGGGCATAAATTGAGGATTTAACGTAATACAAAGATCCCCTTAACTTTTTCTTCTTTTTCAAACTCTTTGTTTTCTCGCATTGAACCACATAAACTAACTTTACAAGGGAATCTAAACATTGATTTCTTTAATATAATCTCAACATAAATGATACACATCCATACATTCATTCTCAGGTACATACGACATGATAATCATATACATTCTCTCTTATTAAGGAAACAAAGATACAAAACATTACTTACAACACTCTCACATCTATACTAGGACCTAGAGTGACAGGGACCGACTGAACTTAACTAATCTCGATATGATATGGATAACTCAATCATACATATTGGATAAAAATTTCAAAATATTTGAGTGTTCCTTGAATGTGGTTCTCGGTCGAACTATACTTCGACCAAAATGCAGACAGAGTGCTTTTTAGCTAGTGTAGTGTTTTATTTTTAGTTATTTATTGATAACTCCAAATGATCTTAAATTTTAAATAGAGATCTAAAACTCAATCATAAACAATATATAAATTTTCATAATTTTTGGATGCGTTTAGACCTTATTAGTAGACGAATTACAGTAATATTTTTATGACAAAAAATTCAGCTGAAATAAGAGAAAGTATAGTGAGGGGTCAATGTGCAATTGACCCAAGTAGCTCAATTGCTCTATATGGTCAACCTAACACACAAGGAGCTCTCATAATTTGTGATTCAATCCAGAGAAATGAAATCCTAGAGAGAGAGGGAGAGTTAGGGTTTGAGAGGAGAAAGTGATGGAGATGCTGACCTAGGGTTTTGCGGTCCGAGGAATGATGAAATCATGTAAGTTTAGCTTCTTTGCATAGCCTTTCATGGTGAATATTCTCTCACATGTCAAGATTCTGTCCCTCCTCTGATTTGATCCGAAATGGTGTAAAATTTTTCCCTTTTCTCACTCTTTCTTCATAATTCCTCATTTCTAGGGTTTCCGAGTTGAAAGGAAGAATCAGGTGAATTGCTAGGGATTTGATATGAGATCGAGATTTTCAGGGATGAGCTGCGTTTTAAGGTGTTTTTACACCTTAGGGTGAGTGGGAACTTTCTTTAAATAGTATATTGCACGAAAATTGGTTAAATCATTCATAATCTTTAATTGCTTAGTATGCGACTACAAACCCTGAATTGTCTGTTTGATCTAAGTTGTTGCAAAATGATATGAAATGGATTCTTCCTCTATTTGTTTGAATTTTTGATGATAAATGCATATTATAAATGTATACAATACATCCTAATGAGAATTCCCTAAGTATTCACAAAGGTTATAAGAGTAAACTGAAATATAGGGAATTTTTTTGTGACCGAAATTGTTGTATAATTAAATAGAGAAATTTGTTTATCTGGATCCCCTTGGTTATGAACGATTGTTTATCTGAATGTGTAGTAAATATATGTCAGATACTATTTTGGATTTCATGTGATGTGAATAGTGTTTGCTTGATATCTTCATAAAGAGGGTGAAGCCCTATATGAGTGGAAAGTTGGAAATTTGTGAATAAATATGGTGAAATCCATTTGAAGTGTTTTTCTTGCCATCATAGGCTCTATTTATGCAGTGTTATTCTTGATTCATAATATCTCAATGAATGGTATGGAAAACCCTAATTTAGCTCAATTCGAGGATTTTATACATATGTTGATTGTATATGACTTGTTTAAAGCAATATGTATTTAGTGGATGTTTATGACATTTTAAATCCTTATGAGAGCCATGTGATAAGTGAATGAGGTAAATGAAACCCTAAGGATAGGGTGTTCAATGAATTAAGCATTTTGATTACCATGTTCTCAGTATGAGATGCACAACCCAAGATTTGGGTCGATGTGACGTTTTCCAAGAAAGTGCAAATAATTTATGGGTGCAAATGACGATTACTTGTATGCCAAGTAATTAGCTCTTATGAATATATTAAGTTGTTTAGTTGCATGATTATAGTGTATAAGTGCCAAATGGACATGCATTATGTTTATTTAAGTATTTCAGTTTGCCTGCATGTATAATATGTTGATTTCTCAGTATATTACAATGTTTGAATATACTGCTCTGCCAAGTCAAGGATGATATACATGCTGTGTTATAAACTTCAAATAAATAGACAAAATATCATAGATATACCAGAGTCAAGTATAAGTAAGGGAAAATATACAATATAGTAAGAGCTTTCCAAGAAAAATAAAATAATAGACTTAAGAGACCTGAACACTGTAGATTCCCTATGAGAGGTCTGCGCCGTAGGGATGAAATGACCTAACCCTGGCAGTGTCCAGTATACGGGGGTCATAACGTACTAATAGGTGGTACGGGGGATGAAGCCCTAGTGGAAGTCTCCTTAATATACAACATGTAGTGTCCAACATCAACCAGAGGTCCTGGTGGTACTAGAGTACAAAAAAGCCAATAGGTGGCTTGACTCTCTGCCTGTGTGCTCATGTTAGAGGAGGAGTCTAGTTTTTACGACATAATAGGTGTGCCGAGGCCTGAGAGCCATTTCCCTATTGTAGATCAACGACGTAGTCAGGCTTAGCATTCCCAGGTGTGTCAGCTAAGTCTTGTACGGTAAGATCATAGTTCGCTACGAGTCTTCATATGTAGAGTACACTACATATGATCAGGGCATAAGCTAAAATATGTTCATATAGGTTTAAAGAGTTTCTTATAAGTAAGAAAGGCTAAGAAAGATTTGAGTACAGTTTCCCAACAATTATTCTTTGTATATTTCTGAATTATTAGTTCTTGTTAAAATTAATCAAGCATGCTCATATATTGATTTACTCTTGTTGATATCTAGAGTATCCTGCCATATTTATGATTGTCAATGATAAATTTCTTTAAAGCTTATTACTGTTATAATTGATATCAGTTGCTCAAAATTATATCTATAATTATATCAGTGCTTTAGACTATTTCCTTGAAGTACTCATTCACTAAGCGACTAGGATCACCCCTCTACTCACAATTTTAGGGAAACCACATGGAATTGAAGAAGGTCAAAGCATCAGAGTAGATCTACCACATGAGTTGAGTGTGAGATTAGTTAAGTCTAGTCGGTCCCTGTCACTCTAGGTCCTAGTATAGATGTGAGAGTGTTGTAAGTAATGTTTTGTATCTTTGTTTCCTTAATAAGAGAGAATGTATCTGATTATCATGTCGTATGTACCTGAGAATGAATGTATGGATGTGTATCATTTCTTTGTGGCCAAGCAATTGAGTCAAACGGTAGCTGCCACTCATGCTAGGGCTTTATCCCTAAGTCACACACAAGGTGGTGCCATCCAGGCGTCTCACACCCAAACGTTCAACTCAGACATTTCTTTGAGCCCAAGAAATGGAATCAAAGGGGTTCTACCACCCTCTCATTAGGGTTTCGATCCACTACCTTTAGGCCACACCACGTCTGCCACCAGTCGATCGTCTTGGTTTACCCAGACGACCATTTTTGCAGCTCGTGAGCAGTACTTTTCATAGCCACCACACCCACTTGTTCCTCCCCCTTTCAGGGTTTCCACCCCTCCTTCCCCTATAAAAGAAGGGGGACTCCACTAAGAAAAGGGTCCTCAATTTTGTACTCACATTTTCTATTGAAACTTTATCTTTTCAATTGATAGTGTAATCTTTCAATATGTAATAAAGTTTTGTTATTCATTTTTGGATCTAGATCTTGTTGTATTATTTCTCATTTTTTGGTTCTTTCTCTTGGAGTGGAGGACTAGGTGAGCAATCCATTTAGTAGTCTCCAACACTAGTCTCTTTGAAGATTCTGTCCTTTGGTCTATGGATTTCTACCTTATTTCCCTTGTTTAGCCATTCCTTGCCATGACTAGTGAGTAGTTCCTTTATCGAGGCGAGGGGAGTAACCCCTCAACCATGTGTTGATCGGCTCGGGTTTTACACAACTTTTTAGATGGATGGTTTTCAGTTTAAAAATCATCGATTTAAACAAACTAATTAATTGTTTTTATCATAGGTTAATCCTGACAGATGCGACCGTGGAAATCAAGATTTAGAATGCCTAAATCGTTTACACGCGGATTTGGAGGTGACCGTAGAAAAATCCTCTTTAGGATGAAGGACTGGGATACTTGAATGCCAAAACCAATGGGTTCACGTGGAGTTTGTCTCTTAAGTTTTATTTACAAATGATTCATATACATATTTCTATCCTACTTGTCGTGTATCTCTTAATCTTGTTTTTACTTTGGGTAAGGTGGTGAAACCCATAAGCTTCGATTCTTTCCCTTCTGATTCAATCGTCTCTTTCAACGCTTGTTATCTATCACTTCTTTTTATTTCTTTCACTTTATTTCTTGTCTTGGATAATCTTTCTTTTCTAATAATCTTCTTTATTTCTTGCCTTAGCACAATCTTTTCTTTTTGTTGTCATTAGTGTAATCATTTTGTTATTTTGCACTTTAATTTTTGTTATAGTGTAATCAATCAACCCCCAAATCAGAATTACTTTCTTGTTCATATATTCAAAACTCCAAAAAGAAATAAAATTCAAAAATCAATTTGGTTTAGAGAAAATAATCTTAAAAACGTTGTCGTGTGGGATTGACCCTTCTATACTAGCCTTAATTGGAAAGTAAAAAAAGGTTAAACTCTAGGATAATCATCTTAGTGAATTGGTGTGCACTTTGACATGTATCATGAACTTTATATGAAAAGAACTACTTTCAGCTTAAAAATTTATAAGCTCATTAGTTGGCATTGCTACAAAAATATTTCACATACTATAATATTAAGATTAACTATACTTAAAATAGAGGTTTGTCTTGGCCTCTCTTGGTTGTTATGATGGTTTAAGGTTATCAACCACACCCTATCTGATTCTAAAATATTAAGTGTACACATTAAGACCAATCAACGTGTTCACATCAATAAAACCTCTATTACTTTAATTAACGACTATACTATTAGTGACATCTCTGCTACTAAATATGGAAAGGAGGTTCATGTTGTTCTTGTAATCCCCACTCTAGAAAATTCTAGAGAATCGATGACGGCTCTGAAGTTGTTGGGTCTCCAAAAAAATTCTATGCAACTGCCTCCTTTTCTCCCTTCCCGCCCTCTTCTAGATTCTTCCTCTGGCTTCCTATGCCTTCCCTCCCCTCTACCCTGATACCTATAAAAGGTAGGGTACCCCTATTGTGTTACCTCAACTCAACAACAAGCATCCATCCCAATTCTATTGCAAGATGTCGCTTCCCTCTCATCACCTCTACCACCAACACTCCTTGCTTCCTCACAGTCCACCCTACCTCCCTACTCCCACTGTCTCATTTCCCATATTTGTATTACAAGCCCTAACATTGCTCCTTCACACTACAATGTCAGGTGAAGGACAAAAGTGGCATAAGGTCCAAGTTATTGAGATGGGCCGAGCTTAGGAGTGCATGTATTGTGAGGTATCCGGAGGTTGGGTTCTAGGAGACGTGCTAGTAGTCCCTCGCCCGACTAGGTATGTAGTCCAGATCCCACTTTTAGAAGGAATGTCAGAGATCCTCATTGCCTTGATCTCATCTTAAACCATATATAGATAAAGTAAAATGAATTATAGTAGATTTCTTAATGGCATGATATTCTATGTGGTAAAGGAACTATTAAATCATGAATGTCTAAATAAACACATAATGTCCTTAAATAAATACATTACATTGCACTCACATTGTATGTTAATTGACTAGACTTGATACTTATTGTTGATTCTCATATGTCACTGGTTTCACTTAGAAATCGAGAATACATCTTACAATTGTCACCATCACTAATAAAAGTTAATGCAATTTTCTATTAATTAGATAATAAAGATTGAGTTTTCATGACGCTAAGCTATGTTGGTAAAAGTCCCACAAAATTATGTTAAATTATTAATTATTAAATAAAGAACTAGTCTCAACACCCCCAACGGTATGTGATGCCTATGGGTACCTTAGGCTCACCTTTACCACATGGTTTTTCATCCCGATCAAGGGATATTGGTTGATTGATTGGTGCTTCTTCGGAGGGAAGCATGCTTTGTGGCATGATGGCCACTCAGACTCAATTGCCGTCTATTGATTGATTGATAGGAAAGAACATGAACTCCATCAACAAAATTACAAATTAATTGACTTATAGTTAATTCTTATGGGTAGAAATGGTGGATTTGGCCTCTCTGGATTGAAGGACTGCATGTGCAAGCATTCAGGATCAATTGGGCTTAAAATGATTATTTAATTAATTGAAAATACCTAATTAATCATCTATAATTCTTATAACTCTTATGAATTAAAATTATTGTTGATGTTTGATTGTAAGTATATAGTTAACTCATTGGACTCACTAATCATTAAGATTGATCGTATAAATTGTTCATTTCAAATAATAATCATTGATCGTATTTGAGAAATGAATAAACCATTTATATTTATACTTATTCTTATTACCTTGGCTACATACACTAATAGGAATGTTTTTCCCTGTGATTGGGACCCTGCAAGTACCAATGCATGAGAGGTTCGAGCTATCTAGCAACGGTGGATAAACATGAGGGTAAAATTGTAATGATGGTGTTTTTTGACCAGTACTTTTATGCTCTCTTTTGTTTTCTCACTTCTATTAATGTGATTAGATTTTGTGACCGACTCAATGTCTAACCTTACTTGTACATATGTTTAGTATAAATAGAAAATATGATATTTTCAACCCATGATTGCAATTATATTATTGTTGTCACACTCTGATTGTTTTCTTATTTTAGTCTCCACGTTTCGCCTCCTGGTTTGCATTTGGGGTGTTACAACTAATGGTATCAGAGAAGGTCCCCTCATGTACCCTCTTGGTTCTCTAGGTGGTAAGAACGATCTTTTTATCATAAAATTTTACTTTGCAATATGAACTAATAAGGGAATTGGGTATATCTAACCCACTTAGAAGTGTAATTACTTCGGTCAAGTAATTAAGCATCTAAGTGTGTTTACTCTTAATAATTGGGTACTCTGGCCAAGTACCTAGTTATAGAGTTTTTTAATGTGAGACAGAGAGTACGGTAGTTTTCCGATTTAGAGATTAATTAAGCACATAAATATGAGAGTACTAAAAGAATTGAGTTAAATTAATGTATATGCCTCCTACAAGAGTTGGAAGGAATAACCATGTTAGTGGAAATGACATTGTTGGAATGGGTCCTTAAAACTACAACTGTTATCAAACATGATGCAATTCTTCCAAGATTTCAGTACACTTGTTACCCAACAAATGCAAGGATATGGTGCTGATATGGGACCGAAGGTTACCATTAATAAATTCCTCAAGCTTAACCCATCAACCTTATCTGATGAAGCTGATCCAAAGAAAGTCAAGGCCTGGATGCAATCCATTAAGGAGGCCTTTGAAACCCAAAAGTGTCTGAAGGATTGCAAAGTCACCTTTGCGATAAATTGTCCCATTGACGCGGCAAATATGTGGTGGTTGTCTGTTAAATCAGTGAAGTTCTTTTGCAGAAATGGCATATCTTGAAGGAGTTTTCTGATGCTTTTGAACATGAATACTGTTACAACCCCAATTTTTTGGGTTCATATGGTTGGAAATGCAATTTCCCCAATAAATATAGGATTATGGAAATTGTATGAATTATATGAATTGAATGTATTCCCTTTGAAATATTTTCTTTGTGCATGTGATTTTGTGGATCATAATATATTAATGAGTCCAATATGATTAAAAGAAAAAGAAGAAATCAAATAATGAATCTTTAAGAAGGAAATTTGAGATAATGATGGAAATATGAGAAATATGTGGAAAGATGTGTGACTGACTCATCATGGATGAGATTTCGAGTCCACAT
Source organism: Alisma plantago-aquatica (assembly GCA_963693085.1). Classification (NCBI taxonomy): domain Eukaryota; kingdom Viridiplantae; phylum Streptophyta; class Magnoliopsida; order Alismatales; family Alismataceae; genus Alisma; species Alisma plantago-aquatica. Next base: position 321,057,214 of record OY856409.1, read on the forward strand.
GGTTTCTAATGGTAAAAGGAATCCAAATAAATGATATAAAAGAATAGGAGAGAGAAAATATTGCAAAAAATATGCCTTAATAAGTGATAACTTGCTTGTGAAGAAAAGTCTTGCATACTTTTGAATTCGAGTCCCAAACTTGGCATACAAGTAGATTAAGTCATTATGAACTTTCCCTTAAAATTTGGGATTAAATGGATGCTTGGTTGTGGAGATACGATTTTTGGAAGATTTCCTAAGATAGAAAGGAAATAACATGAGATGTATTAAATGTCACATGTAGTTTTCAGATTTGGAAACATCGATCCGACCCTGTAATTTTTGCATGAGCTTCAGACCATTTGATTGCAGATCAACGATATCCGTATCTTCTCCTACCTCGAGCCAGTTTGGGAAAGGGGCTGTATGTTGGTCAGGAACCGATGTCCCATTCTCTCTCCTCTCTACATGCCCTGATTCCTTCTCTGTTAGTTTTGGGAGGATCAGACGGATCCAACGAGCCCTAATTTGGTGAGTTTCGTGGCGTCTTTGGGAAATACCCAATTCCCTATCTCGTTAGGACTTCAGGGCAATGGTGATACCCCTAGTTCTTTCCCCCTCTGCCTATATAAGTCCATAGAGGACTTCACCTAAACCTTGAAAGCCCTCCTCCTCGGCTAATTTTCCCCGAACCACCTCGGTTCCTCACCACCTAGACACCGAGTTCCCCCTATCTTCTACTGACGAACATACCTGTAATTTTCCCCTTCTCATGTCTCTTCATGGTGTTCGAACCCTCAGACGAGTTCGTCTGTATGTCGCGTAGGCTCCAGTGCTAGTACTCAACTCCCTGACACAGTGGATCATAGGATCAACACCCCAGTTGAATGAGGTCAGAGCCTGTCTCACGAATGAGAGGTGCGTTGGAGCTTGAAGATAAGATAGGAGGAAAGGACCTCCTTACCCCCGACCCTAACAAAGAAGAAGAAGGGCAGAAGCATCTTTGCGTGCCCTATTTGAGATACCAACCGAGCGACCTGATTCACTGATATGGCCGCATTCTATTGGCTACAAAATACCCACGTAGAAAAAGGGAAAAGGAGTCCGATTGATGACGTGGTGGCATCCTATTGGCCCAAAGGTAGATATTTTGCGAAAATTCTAGAAATAAATTGATAACTCAGATTAAGGCATGTTATGTATGAAAGTGATTTGAAAAATACAAGGAATCCAATAAAAATAGATTTAGAACTTGAATCTGATTGTAATTTGAAAAGTGGTTAAAGTTGCTAACCTTAATGCTTTATAATGAGGAAAAACCCTAATTTTATGATTCTATGAAATCAAGATGAGTAATATGGATAATCTATGTACATATTACCCTATTGTTAATAAAAAGACATTTTGATGTCTAAATAGATGATCCATGTGCTAAATAGCTTAATTTAGGGTTTTGATGTGTTAATATGCATGAATGGGCTTAGAAACCCTAATCTAGGTGTTAATGGTTTCTAATGAGATGAACTTCGAAATCCTTTGTATAAAAGTGATATTAAGTTAAACCTAAGTCAAATTGATGAAAAGAAGGCTTTGATATGAATAATTGGATAGTTAGGGTTTTGAACTCAAGACGTATGTTTTAGGGTTTGTGGGCATAAAACAGGAAAGTGTTAAATAGATCAAAATAACCCTAATGAAACCCTAATTTGGATTAGAAACCCTAGAAAGTAATTCCAAGTCAATAAAGTAAGTTCTTGATGATTATGTAGTAAATAGGTTGTACATGCTTTTCAGAATTATGTGCTTTTGTGTGGTTGACTTGCTTGCTTGGATTGGATTGCTTGGTTGATTGGACTATGCTTATTTCTTGTGAAATCTCCTAATCAGGTATTTTGTTAATGATGAGTACACACTTTATGTTTCCCGGTGTTTCCCGATGATTTATTGATTGTAATGAAATTAAAATGTTTGGATGTTTAATTACTGCAATCTTTAAAGTGACTATGGACACAATTTAAGTACATATGTGACTGTCTCAAACCCACATACCATCTCTGGATGTATGATGCAAGTCCAAGCCCCAGAGGGAAGGTCTGAAGTGGTCAAGCCCCGAAGGGAAGACCACTGGGCACCCAGAGAGGTGACCCCAGGTACCAAGCTCAGGATGGAGAAGGTAGCCTTAATGTCCCTTGCAAGGACTAAGCCCTAAGAGAGGGTATCCCAGAGTGTGTGTAAAAGCAGTTGAGAAGTTACATTGAAAACGTAATTTTGCATTATTTTTTTTGATGAACGTAGGGTGTTGTGCCTCTTTACTAGAAATGAAAAGATTAGCAGTTACAGAGTGTAGCCACAGAGAAAAAATGAAAAAATACTATACAAAGGAAAAAAAAACTATCTAGACATAGCTACTACATCCTTTTTGCAAAAGGACCAAAACTTCCCCGTATTGGTGTGAACCCCTCTAAAAGTTCTAGAATTTCTTTCACTCCATAACATATAGACAATATAGCAGGCAGAAAATTTTAGATTCCCCTTCAGTTTCAGGAGATCATCAAATGACTTCAGATATAAGTAGCTATTATGATCATCCCTCCAATATTTCCAAACTTCTTGAGCATACATACAATTAAAGAAAATATGACATGAATTCTCCTCATGATGTTTGCACAAAACACACCTTGATACCAATTGAAATCCAACTCTTTGAAGACAGTCAAGAGTAGATATTTTACCCAGATATCCTTTCTAGAGAAGAAGAGAGAATCTCCTTGGTGCATCTGACCATATCCAGGACCCCCAATTCACATCCAAGTGCTTCTTTTGAATTGCATTCCAACACTCTTTCAAACAACACTCTTTTTTACCTCTGAACAAAACAATATCTTCAGAGTTAGCCTAACAACTTTTATCCAAAAGGATCTCCTCAAGCTGATAAGAACATCTAAAAATAGGGATTCTCCAGGAATCACCATCAATACAGACTATAACTCGAAAATTTAGGCCCTTCCCCATTCTTAAAACAAATCAAAATTTTCCAAATCAATTAATTTCTTTTCCCCTCAAACCAGGGGTCTCTCTAGAATAGAAATATTTCCCCATTACCCAAATAGAAGCTCACTTCTTTGAGAAGCACATATCTTTTCTCGAGCAATTTCCTCCATAGCCAAGAAGAGTTCACTCTGGACCTAACAGACCAAATTGCAATGTTTTATTTGTCACCACATACCAATATATTCATTTATACCGACCGACATTTTGTTTGTCACTATTTTAGGTGAAATCTGAAATTGGACAAACAATAAAGTGGAACCTTTGAAGATTAAAGATAAAATAATTAAGGAGGATTTAGTTAGATAAAATTCTACTACGGGTAGAAGTCCCAGTTACCTAATTTTTGAAGGTATGTTAAAAGAAAATTTTTATTCCAGTTTTCAATTTAGTCTTTCATTGAATTTATTAATTATTTTTTATTATTTGCAAAACCACTGATCTTGTTTTGGGATAACACCTCTGACTTCTTGGTCTCCCTTAATTGGGGGTTAGTGGGGAGTGGGTTCATTACAATTGGTATCAGAGCGATGATTTTCCATTTAATCTCTAATAATTATTAAATTTTACAAACTCTTTAGAACCCAAGGGAGTTATTAGAGGATTTTTCAATGATAGAGGTGTCTAGAAAAGGATCATAATTCGGGGGCTGGAAAGATTTTCCTCTGCCCTGCTAGTCAGTCTATGGGGACTCCCGGATTCTGTGTGACTGCCTGGCCAAAATCAAAGGATTTGACTCAAATAAGATACCTCTAGGTCTTCTCATCTAATTTCATCCCTTCTTTACCTCTTATTTCTGGAGAAACATTAAGAGATTAGGGTTTCTCTTTCTCCACCACCCTCTTGAGTTTTGGGATTAAGAATGATAATTCTTCCTCAGACATGTCCACTGAAGAGGAAATGAGACCTGGGACGGCGCTTAAGATCCCAAAACATAAGCGGGTGGGACCTAAGTCCAACATGGGACCTCCTAAGAAAACCCGATCAGGGATGCAAGCAACTCCTGACCCCGTGCTAGGAGAAAGGGAGGCGAGGAAGGAAAAAAGAAGGTTGATGCGCGAGCAGGAGGAAGGCAAGGCGTAGGAGCAAGAGACAGTGAGCAAGTCAACATATCACCGTTACCGCGTGATGGATCACAACACATCCAAAGTGACTAAATGAACCTTCTCGCGTGGAATGTGAGAGGAGGTGTGGAATCCTACCGTCAAGGTGAGATTAGAAGAGTCATATGTGAAGCGAATTCCTCTCTTTCTACCATCACTGAGACTTGCATCATGAGGGGCAACACTGCCAAGGTGAGAACACTATTTCCAGTCGGTTGGAGTTTTCTCTCTAACCTTGAATAGGTGGAAGGTGGACGAATATGCTGGGGCTTTGACCCTAGGGTTTGGTAGGTGGAGGTTATCTACTCTACCCCCCAGACAATCATTACACGCTACCACAATAAAGGAGGGGCGGGCTTATCCATCACTGTGGTGTATGGATACATGACAACAAGCGAGCGGAGACACCTATGGTCCAACATCAACGACATATCCAACATGGTGAGAGGGTCATGGTTACTGATGGGGGACTTCAACTGCACACGATTCTCTTGGGAGAAGAAAGGAGGTCGCGAAGTGGCCTACGAGCTATCCTGGACTTCAACGATGCCTTGGCCACTTCTAGCCTGATGGAACTCCCTATGCAAGGGGGGACATCACGTGGACCAACCTACAAGATGAAGACATGAGGGTAGCATGCATGCTTGACCGCGTGCTGGCCAATGACCCATTCACACAACTATTTGGGAATGTGGCAGTAAGCTTGACCTTCTCTATAGCGATCAACGACCATGCTGCACTAGTGACACGACTGCTTGGCACACCGGAAACCACACACAAGAAGAAACCATTCTGATCTCTCAACTACTGGTTAGAGTGGGATGGTTATGAGCAAGTTCTCAAGGAAGGATGGGACCTCCAAGTAGAAGGAAATCCTATGTTCGTTATGGCTAAGAAGCTCCAAAACACGAAGAAGTGCATCAGGAGATGGGCTGCTGAAAAGTGCAACGTAGTCAAACTCAAACGTGATGCTCTTCGTGAGTTTGAGAATGTTAGTTAAGAACTTCAACAACAAACTATGAACCAAGGGCTGATTGAAGCGGAAAGGGAACTACGCGCCCGGTTGGATGTGCTAGCTAAAGTAGAAGAAGGCTACTTCTACCAAAGGAGTCACACAAGGTGGATTAATGATGCGGATCACAACACTTCCTTTTACCAAGGCACGATGAAGAGGAAGATCATTAAGGACACCATCCACAAACTTATATCTGATGATGGACGGAAAGAGCGTGCATGATGACCTATGCATAGAGGCGGTACAATTCTTCACCAACCTATATAATGGACAGGGAGGCACATACAACCAAACCACGATGAAGCCGGAACGCGTTCTAACTGATGCACAAAAGGTGAGTCTGTGTGCCTAGGTCTCACCTCTTGAAGTGAAGGAGGCGTTATGGTCCATAGGAGTGGACAAGTCTCTGGGCCCGGATGGTTTCAACGCGAAATGGTACATAGATGCATGGCCGGTCATATGCAATGATGTATACAATGCAATAGTTTGGCTCGTAGAGGGAGGAAGCATGCTGTGTGAATGCAACCATGCATTCCTAGCCCTCATTCCTAAGATGACGATGGCCTCCTCTATGAGGGATTTTTGCCCCATAGCTTGCTGTGGTGTTTTATACAAGATTTGGGTGAAACTGCTTGCATCTAGGCTCAAGGTGGTGCTTCCCACACTTATTTCACAAAACCAAGGAGCTTTTATACCAGGCTGAAACATCAGCGACTGCGCTCAACTTGCTGGGGAGTTTCTCCATGGGTTTGAGTTGAAGAGGAATAAACCAAAGGTGTGCATCAAGCTCGACATCTCCAAAGCCTATTATCATGTTGTTTGGGCAAGCCTATGGGCACTGTTGGAGGACTACATCTTCCCACACACATGGATACGATGGATAAAGGAGTGTACCCAATCTGCCTCCTTTTCAGTGTTGGTCAATGGACAACCAAGCAGCTAATTCACAAGCAATAGGGGCCTAAGGCAAGGTGACATGCTATCACTATTTCTCTTCACCCTTGTTATGGAGCAACTCACACTCAATCTAGAAGAAATGGAAAGAAGGGGAAGCCTCAAATCATTTAAAGTGAGACGCACATCGGTGCTTTACCACTTAATATTCACCGATGACGTCCTCATGTTCTTAGATGGGATGATTGCAAATCTGCAAGCAGCAAAGGAAGGACTTGAGAAATTTTCTACCATCACTGGGTTACATGCCAACCAAACCAAGTCCATGGTGTTTCTTTCAAATACGGTCAGACAGACGGGTGAGCTACTATCTTCAGCCATTGGCATGCCCATCCATGAGCTCCCGTGTACTTATTTGGGATTTCCTCTCACAGTCGGGATGGTCTATGCTAGACACTATGGTGCATGAACAGACAGATTGAGGGAAATAATTGATCGGTGGACACTCCATCGAATGTCCTTTGCATGTAGAGTGGCTCTTACGAGAGCCAACATCATAGGACTTATCACCTTCTGGGTCATGCAAGGCCACGTACCCATCACTATTTTAGATAGACTCTAGACAATTGCTGCCCATTTCTTATGGGGTGGTAAAGTGCACACTATTGCTTGGGAGAAGATGGCCTACCCAATCGAAGAAGGTGGACTTGGATTTAAAATTTTCCAAGACTTGGCAAAGTGGGCAATGAGAAAGAAAGTGGACAGGTTTCTCACTAACACCGAATCATTCTGGACACGATGGATGAGGAGATGTTATGGGCACTTGCTAGATGTACAACACCCTATGAGACAAGGCTTTTCATGCACGTGGAGGAGAATGGTAGAGGAATATAGAAATGGCCAAGCCATATATTCACTCAATAATAGGGGTGAACACTTGCGCAATGAGGCATTCCCTAATTTTTGGTAAGTTGTTCACCCACGCAGGCCTGAGTGTAAGTTTGCCAAAGCACTTTGGCATGCACACTACATTCCCTGATGGGCAACAACTATCCACAAGGCGCGTAACAATGAACTACTCATGGTGGGTCGAATAGCGAGATGGAGTGTAGACTATGACACATCGTGCTCGCTATGTAACAGTGGTGAAGAATCAACGTCGCACCTATTCTTTCAATGCCCATAAACATCCATTATATGGTCCACACTCATGAGGGGCTATCAGGGGGTGATGGATCTGAATCCTTGCACACAACATGATATAACCTCTTTGTGGATTGATGCACCCACGAGGGACTTTGTGTTCCTTGCACTTGCTGCAACTACTTACTTCATTTGGATGGAAAGAAATAAAAGAAGACATGGAGAATAGGGACAACCTAGTGCCACGCTGGCGGCATGGGTCAGGAGGTCGATGAGGAATGTGCTATTTGCACACCCAGAATGGAGGGAACAACTACCGCGTAGGCTTGCCGTTGTGTGGGACGTCCACTAAAGTGAAGACGCCGGATGAGACCAGGTGGTGCGAGGTGACACAACACACATACTGGTCCTTGTATCCGGCTCGGGTTGTTCTGGACGCAAGCATGATTGCGTACATGAGGGGTATGACTGAGATCAATTGTGCCCATCTTACCAGTATGCTCTTCCTATTCTTTATGTGGTCGGGCATCCTCTTTAGACTGACTCGGAAGAGTGACTGTGATATAGTCTTATTAGGTACCTTGTACAACTCACCTCCCGTACTTACTGATGGTAAATGGGGGTGAGATTTGGCCTTAGGGCAAGTTTTGGTTTTGTTTCCATTTTGTAAACAAATCTTTGTATGAGCACTTAGTGCTAAGGGCTGGGGTTTTCCTAAGCCCTTTCTCGGAATAAAATTACCCAATATTTGAGGGATTAAGAATGATAAGGATTAATGAATCCTCCACAAATAATGAAAAGCATGTAAACAAGATGTCATGGACATAAGTTTTAATAGTTTAAGCATAAACTAAAGATTAGTTACATGCTTAGGTTGCATGGTGTGTGTTGCTGTGCCCTCATAAGAGCTCTAAGGTTAGACCTTGTTGTAGGTAGATGAGGAGAGAGTTAGCCTTAGAGAAAGAGGCCTTCAAGAATAGGTAGAGACCTGATGCATCCTCTGAGGATGATGCTCAACCCAAACCCTAAGTGGAAGTTAGAGAAAGAGATGACAAGATGAGTTGGATACCTTAGTCTTCTTTACCATCAAGCACGTGGGTTAGACGTACATGCTTGATGTAAAGGTTTTGAGTACCCATGAGATGCATGAGCTATGTGTGGTTGTTTGACCCTTGTGCCTTTTGGTGACCCGATCTTGGGTGGTCATGCCTGTTGAGGGAGAGGGATAGCTCCCTCATTTAGAAGGTTAGTGGTGACCATATAGGAACCCTAACAAATATATATGAGTAGGAAAAGGCACACTACGTAGAAGAGAGTGGTCGTAAGGCTGACAGTAGGTGTTAGACCTAAGCCAGATAGGTTATAATTGATGGTTATGAGGTGAGCTTGTAGAGCTTTGGATAATCTTGGATGAACATATGTTTTGGATCATATGTTTCACCCAGGTAAGTGTAGACATGTGTCCTTAAAAGCTTGACCCATCTTCTAAGAGAGAACCTCCAGTGGTAAGGTCGTTAAGGTCAGTTGTAGGGTTAGCTCTAGAGGGAGAGCAAGACCCTGAGGAAGAAGGTTGGAAACCTAGACTCTGAGACATGAGGAATCATAAGAAGTTGGGTATAATGTGGCCTAGAATGGACGACCCTAATTAGATGTATGTGGTTTCCTCATGTACGATCCTTGGAGGCTTGTTGTACTTTGGATGCTTTTAGAGGAACCAAACCCTTAAATGAGAAAGAGGCTTCTTGAACTGATATATAGAGGTTATAAGTACCTACCTTTGAGGTGCATGATAGAGAGTTCCAAGGACCCTGATGAGGTATGGTAACAAGTTGTGAGGTATCACACCCCATTGGTTGTCCTGGTATAGGACTCTAAGGGTTGTTCACGTGGAAGATTGGTAGGAAGTACATGCCATATCTTGTATAGGTTTGGTTCATGGATGAATAGCTAGACATGCAGTTAGACATATGATGCATAAGTGGCAAACCTGGGGTTCCTAGAACAAAGAGGGGAAGTAGTAATACCTGGTGCACCTGATGCTCATGAAGATATTTGAGTTCCTAAGGATTCCTGTATGGCACCCCCTCATGTTTAGAGGAACATGAAACCCCTTAGACTAAGGTATATGTTTGATGAACCCCTCACACATGTTGGTGACATATGTATGAGATTAGACAACTTCGAGGAATAAGGAGCAAGTATGACATACCAAGGAACCCAGAGTGGCTTAGTAGGTTCTCTTCTTTCTAGGTACATGTATAAGTATCATGATAGGTCTATGCATGCACATGATGATGTAAACCTTGGAAGTAAGGACGTTTGTGACCTTTGTTGCTATCAAGAGATAGTTTTCTCCCATCTTGGGGAGGGACCCTTCATGTAGGGTGAGTACCAATTTTTTTTAGGTTTGTGATAACCTAAAGAGGGATCTTATAAGAGTTTTATGAGCTAAGAGGAGAGCACATAGTGTAAGCATGAATCTATAGACCCATGTGTGACCATCTCTAAGGGGCATGAGGATATGTTGCCATGGAGGTAACCTGTATGGGGCCAGACCGAGGTAGGTAGGTCGCCACGATCCCTATGAAAGGATGTAAGTTTGATCATGAGTGCCTAGAAAGATGATGGAGGTTCAGATAAGGATTCAAGTTTGAGATGTACCATCGCATAATCCTAAGTCTATACTAAGGTTAGGTGGGGATAAGCCCGATGGGAGTAGGAGTTGTTTGTTCCCTAGATGCACACGACCATAGGGTCAGGAGGTAACATCTATCTTTTCCCGAGGACCATGGGTTTGGAGATTAATCACCTTCATGAGTTCATGGGGCCCAAGGGCAATTGAGGGAGGCACTCCCTGGATGCATAAGGGAAGATGGATGACCCCGAAAGTACCGGCACCCTAGACACCTTGAAGAAAGGACTAAGCATTATGTATGAGTATTATGAGGACCCAAGAGTGTTTGGGAACAACCTTTTCATGGATGTAAACACAGAATCCAAGTAGTCATGATATGGAGTCATGAGAAGTAAGTTTTATCTGGGATTGGAAATGTTATGGCGATGTGTGATGCACCATCTTTACTCTTGGAACATGATGAACTCTGTATTTGGACTACATTCAAATGCTTATTTCCTCTCGTCATGTGGGTGCAAGGCAGGACAAAGTGCATGCCATATACTAAGGATGAAGGTGATATGAGTTGAAACTTTCCTATGATGTTTGAGTATAGAGGAAGTACCACATCCTTTTGAGAGTACGTTGGATAGATGGTTTGAAAACACAAAGAGAACAAGGTAGTATGATGACGTACCTCTCTAGAAGCAGTTTGGAATCTATAAGTCATAAGTTTGGGTTTGGTAACTGAGATGATGAGTTTGAAGTTTCCTTGTCTCGGTTGATGTAACTCCGAGATGAGGATGTTGAGTAGAGTATATAGTGGTTTATATCTTCGCCTATAAGGAAGCTTAGGTGGTAACGAGATGTTCTCAGCTGAATACAGCTAGGTATACAACTTTCTTATTTAGCCAGTAGAGAGACCGAAAGAGGTTGCTAGGTGAACCCTAGTTCATTAGAAGATGGGACCTATATGGATAACACCTAGATACAACCAGACCTGTTGATCAAGTTGGTAGATACTCAGTTATCCGGCCCAGAGCTTGATGATATAGAAGGATGGTTGTAAGAACCCCAGATGGAAAAGAAGGTGCTGAAACCTACTAGAGTGTTTTAGGGATTCTGAGGAGTCAACCTTGAGGAATCATGTCATGCAAGAAGCTCATGATTTTAAGTACACCATACACCGTGGTACTAATAAGATAGTTAAAGTTTGAAATAGTACTTTGAAGACCTAAGATGAAGAAGTATATAGAGTTGCATGTGGCTTGTCGCCATGCATGCCAGAGGGTGAAGGCCGAACACCAGTAACCCAGTGAGTTGCTACAGAGAATGAGGAGTCCCTGAGAGGGAATGGGAGCAGATCACCATAGATCTTGTGGTGGGTCTCCCTTGGACCAAGAGAGGTCATGATGCAGTATGGGTTATGGTAGATCGCCTTACCAAGTTGACCTAGTCCCTTGCCTAAGAGAGAGAACTGTCTGTGTGACAAATCTGGTTGAACTATATATGAGAGAGAGATAGTTCAACTACACCATGATCCGAGTTTAATAGTATGACCTTAAGTCTACTTCCATGTAGTGGAAGTAGGTACATGAAGAACTCGATGGGGATTGAGCACAACTTATCACCCCTGACTGATGGACAATCAAGAGAGTATGATCCAAACTTTAGAGGGTTTGATGAGAGCATGTGTGCTCATTCAGGGTGATACATGGGAGCCGTTCCTTCCCCTAGAAGAGTTTGCTTGTGATGGTAGCCACCATAACCATTATTGGGATGTAAGGGGCTCTGTAAGGGAGGCTGTGTCAGTCACCGCTTCATTAGGATAATGTCGGTGAGAGGACCTTGTGAAGGTCAGAGAGATCATAGTGTGTGCAGATGAAGTCACTTTGATCGAGTAATGGTTGAATAAGCCTATGGGCGACGAGAGTCATGAGCTGATGTGAAGCATACTGACATACAATTCACTGTGGGTGAACATGTATTATGATAACCCGACCCCTTTGAGCTGTAGCTGAGAAAGCTGAGTCCCCGATAAATGATCCATTTGAGATGGATTGGTGGAGTTGCTTATGTTTCTCCTTACCCCTCAGGATAATATGATGTATGATGTGTTCCATGTGTCTAATCTAGAGTACAATGTGATGTGCCCAAACCATGTGCTGAGCCACAAACCTATTGAGCTTCAAGGGAGGTTGAAATATCCTAAGTCACCTATGAGGGTATGAGATACCAAGGTGAGAGAGAGAACTCAGATGTAAGAATATAAGATGATAAAGGTTCTTTGGAAGCATCATGGAGAGGTTGAAGCCACATGGGAGCCAATGATGGACATGGAAAATTCTTATCCTGAATTGTTTGTATGTTTGGTGGAATTTTGAGGGCAAAATTCCTATAAGAGGGGAAGGATGTTACAACCCCAATTTTTTGGGTTCATATGGTTGGAAATGCAATTTCCCCAATAAATGTAGGATTATGGAAATTGTATGAATTATATGAATTGAATGGATTCCCTTTGTAATATTTTCTCTGTGCATGTGATTTCGTGGACCATAATATATTAATGAGTCTAATATGATTCAAAGAAAAAGAAGAAATCAAATAATGCATCTTAAAGTAGGAAATTTGAGATAATGATGGAAATATGAGAAATATGTGGGAAAATGTACGATTGACTCATTGTGGATGAGATTTCAAGTCCACATGGTTTATAATGGTAAAAGGAATCCAAATAAATGATATAAAAGAATGGGAGAGAGAAAATATGCATACAATGTGCTTTAATAAGTGATAACTTGCTTGTGAAGAAAAGTCTTGCATACTTTCGAATTTGAGTCCCAAACTTGGCATACAAGTAGATTAAGTCATTATGGACTTTCCCTTAAAATTTGGGATTAAAGGGAGGCTTGGTTGCGGAGATACAATTTTTAGAAGATTTCCTAAGGTGGAAAGGAAATAACATGAGATGTATTAAATGTCACATGTAATTTTCAGATTTGGAAATAGGGACCCGACCCTATAATTTTCGCTTGAGCTTGAGACCATTCGATTGTGGATAAACGATATTTGTATCTTCTCCTACCCCGAGCCAGTTCGGGAAAGGGGATGTACGCTGGTCAGGAATAGATGTCCCGTTCTCTCTCCTCTCTTCATAATTTTCCTCGATTCCTTCTCAGCTAGTTTCAGGAGGATCAGATGGATCCAATGAGCCCTAATTTGGTGAGTTTCATGGCGTCTTTAGGAAATACCCAATTCCCTATCTCGTTAGGACTTCAGGGCAATGGTGAGACCCCTAGTTCTCACCCCCTCTGTCTATATAAGGCCATAGAGGACTTTGCCTTGACTTCGAAAGCCCTCCTCCTTGGCTAATTTTCCCCAAACCACCTCGGTTCCTCACCACCCAGACATCAAGTTCCCCCTATCTTCCGCTGACAAACGTACCTAGAATTCGCCCCTTCTCGTGTCTATTCATGGTGCTCGAACCCTTAGACGAGTTCGTCTGTGCATCGCGGAGGCTCTGATGCTAGTACTCAACTCCCCGACACAATGTATCATAGGGTCAACACCCCAGTTGACTGAGGTCGGAGCCTGTCTCATGAACGAGAGGTAGGATGGAGGTTGAAGATGAGATATGAGGAAAGGACCTCCTTACCCCCGACCCTAACGAAGAAGAAGAAGAGCAGAAGCATCTTTGCACGCCCTGTTCAAGATGCCTGCCGAGCGACCCAACTCACTGATATGGCCGCATTCTATTGGATACAAAATACCCACGTGGAAAAAGGGAAAAGGAGCCCGATTGATGACATGGCAACATCTTATTAGCTCAAAGGTAAATATTTTGCAAAAATTCTAGAAATAATTTGGTAACTCAGATTAAGGCATGTTATGTATGAAAATTGATAAAAAAAATACAAGGAATCCAATAAAAATAGATTTAGAACTCTGATTGTAATTCTAAAAGTGGTTAAAGTTGCTAACTTTAATGCTTTATAATGAGGAAAAACCCTAATTTGATGATTCTATGAAATCAAGATGAGTAATATGGATAAACTATGAACATATTACCCTGTTGTTAATAAAAAGACGTTTTGATGTCTAAATAGATGATCCATGTGCTAAATAGCTTAATTTAGGGTTTTGATGTGTTAATATGCTTTAATGGGCTTAGAAACCCTAATCCAGGTGTTAATGGTTTCTAATGAGATGAACTTCGAAATCCTTTATATAAAAGTGATATTAAGTTAAACCTAAGTCAAATTGATGAAAAGAAGGCTTTAATACAAAAAATGGATAGTTAGGGTTTTGAACTCAAGATGTATGTTTTAGGGTTTTGTGGGCATAAAAGAGGAAAGTGGTAAATAGATCAAAAGAACCCTAATGAAACCCTAATTCAGATTAGAAACCCTAGAAAGTAATCCAACTCAATAAAGTAAGTTCTTGATGAGTATGTAGTAAATAGGTTGTACATGATTTTTAGGATTCTGTGCTTTTGTGTGGTTGACTTGCTTGCTTGGATTGGATTGCCTAATTGAATGGACTGTGCTTATTTCTTTTGAAATCTCCTAATCAGGTATGTGGTTAATTATGAGTACATGCTTTATGTTTCCCAATGTTTCCCGATGATTTATCGATTATAATGAAATTTAACTGTTTGGATGTTTCATTACTGCAATCTTTAAAGTGACTATGGATATCACAATTTTAAGTACATATGTGAATGTCTCGAACCTACATACCATCTTTGGATGTATGATGTAAGACCAAGCCCTGGAGGGAAGGTCTGAAGTGGTCAAGCCCCAGAGGAAAGACCACTGGGCACCTAGAGAGGTGACCCCAGGTACCAAGCTCAGGATGGAGAAGGTAGCCTTAATGTCCCTTGCAAGGACTAAGCCCTAAGAGAGGGTATCCTAGAGTATGTGTAAAAGAGGTTGAGAAGTTACATTGAAAATGTAATTTTGCATTGTTAACAACTACTTGATATGACGAGGTTGTTAGAGCCTAATTGTAATGTTTTGTTTGTCACCACATACCAGTATATTCATTTATACCGACCGACGTTTTGTTTGTCAACATTTTAGGTGATATATAAAATTGGACAAACAGTAAAGTGGCACATGTGAAGATTAAAGTTAATTAAGGAGGATTTAGGTAGATAAAATTCTACTACGGGTAGAAGTCCCAATTACCTAATTTTTGAAGGTATGCTAAAAGAAAATTTTATTCCAGTTTTTAGTTTAGTATTTTGTAGAATTTATTAATATTTTTGATTATTTGCAAAACCACTGATCTTGTTTTGGGATAACGCCTCTGACTTCTTGGTCTCCTTTAATTGGGGGGTTATAGGGAAGTGGGGTCGTTACAAATACTTCCCTTCTCATGTCAAAGAATGTCTTCAGAGTGAGTTCTTGCACATGCAATGAGATAAGCTCACTCTAGTAAAATATCTGGTAAAATCTAGGGAGCTAGAATGATATTTTCCCAACTGGTATGATATAGACTGACAGAGGGCTCATAAGTTCATTAGCAACTTAAAACCCTTTCTACATAGGATGGTGAAGATTAGTCGCCTAAGGATGCTGAATGAAGCTGTTGAATGCGCATGTGATATGGAGGAAGAAAATAAGCTCCAGATTGAAGAAAGCAATCAAAGGGAGAAGAAGAGGTCTTTATCCCAATCACACAACAACGATTGGCGACAGAGCCTCCAAACAAAAATACAAAGTTTCAACCTAACTAGAAGGGAGGAAGGACACAACTTGAAGCATGCTCCCATTGTGACAAGTATCATCCTAGAAGGGAGTGCTATCTTCTCACTGGAGATTGACTAAATTGTTGAGAGAAATGGCATTTTGCGAGAGACTGCCTAAAGACGAAGAAGAATGCAACTTAAAAGGAGAATGGACAGAGTGGTCCTGAAAGAATATTTCTATAAGGATGTTCACACTCAATTTTGAAACGGAAAACACATCCTCTGATGTGATCCAAGGTATGACATGTTGGTATATATATGCCCATAGAGCCATCCCAAGCAATTGCATGGAGTCAGATATTAATTAATCAATTAATGTGATTATTTGGTTAATTAATAAATTCCAGAATATTCTAATTAATCCACAAACATTTTAATTAACGCAGTGTTTCTGTTTACCGATGGGTTTAGGAAACCCTACTTCCCTTCGTCTCCTATTTAAAGGAGCTTAACGACCGATATCTATATAAGATATTGGGAGAGGCTTTTCAGTTTACACTCACGTACGTAAACCCTAGCTGTCACCATCCTCAGGAGAGAAAGGAGAGCATCGCGACGCTAGCACGCCGCCGCACAAAGATGACTCCTTCCCTCCAACTTAGGAAGCGTGACATGGAGTTCTAGTCCATCCGCGTGGACAAAGTAGAGACGCAGACGCTGAGACGCCTGCATTCAGAGGACATCTACGACCATCTGTGCGCGCTACGAGCGGCGTACATCACCGCACAAAGAAACGCCACCGGATCTTCCTGCGACACACTTAACGGGCGAGAGAGAAGTTCCGTCCGTGTAGGCCAATAACGTTGCACACCATCATGCAGTGGGACATCACTAGACTTTCTCCACGATAAGGTATATCTCGCAAACACTCCTTCCAAATACACTATTGTCGACGAGATCCAGTGTCAGGTTACGTGGATTTTTGTTACTTCCTCCACACATGTTTTCTCCACAAAACCCTACAGTGGTATCAGAGCAACGTTGATCTACAACATATTTGGATTCATTTCGATATGATCAAATCATTGTATATTATTTTCTATGTTGCATACGATACAAATTAAAACTGCTAATGTGTAAATCTAAACCTAATTCCACATACGCCACATGCTTCTATTTTTGACATTTTGGATGGGGTCGACTATGGAAAATACTGATTTTCCTAAGTGCACAGAAGTAAAATTCCGTAGACCTTTCAAGGGCTCTGCCCCTGAGACCCCGCGAGGGGCAGCCACCCCTCGACCCCCGCCCGCTGATCGTGCTGCCCCTGTGTACCCCACATAGTTTGCGTTGGAGTCACTTTTTTTTATTTAATGGGGAATGTCCCACATTAAAAGTACTGCAATTTTAATATGTATATGCGTATATGTAGATATACCTATGATAACATGCATGTTGCCATTAAAATTTTGTTTTATGTGGTGAATGTATGCACGGTTATGGCCTAGTATCCCTTTTTGTGAATGTTGTGAATGAATGCTATGGATGTATAATGGTTGCATATGGATCTTTTGTATAAAGTATTCAGTTTTCATGCTGAGCCTCATCTCTTATTTCAAAGTGTAATTAATTCTTTCCCTTTATATTTGTACTCATATGATGTAATAGAGATAGGACTAGTTTTAGCCTTTGTAAACTTGATGCAAGGAGGCCACTTGAAGATCCAACTACATGGAGCATCCATGGAGAAGCACCATGAAGATATAATTCCAAGAAGCAACTTGAAGATCCAACTCCAAGGAGCATCCATGGAGAAGCAACAAGAAGATCCAATTCCAAGAAGCAACTTAAAGTTCCAACCTCACGAAGCATCCATGAAGTTGTTCATTGTAATGTTGATCCTTATAGGCTTACAGATTGATTCACAGGTGTTGCATGAGATGCATAAGACCATAGTTGGACCGTAATGCTTTGTTGCTTCAGAGGATTACAATAGTATGAACATAACCGATGTATTTGTGTTTGTGATTGCATGTCTATTGTTTGTGGTTGTGAATATAGTAGTATAGGATACATACTATACGTATGTGGTGTTTGGATATGTATATGTATTAATAAATCCCCTCAATTAATAATATTAAGTTTTAGTTGCCTTCCATAAAGCAACACACATGAAAAGCTTGATCGACTATGTGTGGGCACGCCTCCGCATGGTACACTGTCTATCTCGTGGAAGTGTGATGGTGGGTGTGTGGGTCTGCCTTCGCAGGGTGCACACTCATCGTGTTGACTTATGGGTTGGACTTAACTAGGGAACCTTGATAGGATCAAGTACCTAGAGGCACACAGATGCATCATGGCAAGGAGTTGTGAATGATAATCTATCCAAGAGTTGCATATGATGCAATTGGCAAAAGTTGCCTACCTTAGTATTTGGTTTTTGACGCCGGCATTGGCTGGGCATTGATCCAATTATTTTGGATCTTGGCTCACTAGAAGGTTGTATGTTGCAATCTTCTGAGTTTATAGTGAGGGCTATCAATTTGAATAAAATAGTGGGAGAATCATTAATTAAAGGCCTAATTAATCTCATTTATCAAATCTTTACAAGTCAAAATGTTTTGGACTAAATACAAAATTTTCTTTTGTAGCAATCAAATGGAAAACAACACTCACGCTTTCTCATTGCAATCGGTCCTTGAGAAGGACAAACTTATTGGAATGAACTTTCAAAACTGGTTTAGGACGCTGAGAATTGTTCTCACACATGAGCGTAAGCTCTATGTCCTTGAAACACCAGAGCCAGCGGAACCCACCGTCAATGTGCCCAATATTGAAAAGGATGCTTACAAGAAGCACATTGATGATGCCGTCGATGTCAAGTGCCTAATGTTGTGCTGACATGTATCAACATCAAGCAAGACAGGAGAGATATGATGTCTCCAAGGCTTTGTTTAGGAGCAAGATGAAAGAGGGAGACTCAGTTGGCACCCATATACTCACTTTGATTGGGTACGTGGAAAGCCTATCCAAGCTGGGATTTCCCCTAGGTCAAGAGTTGGCCACTGATGTGATTCTAAAATTGTTGCCTGAATCATATATTCATTTTGTCATGAACTACAACATGAACAATCTTGACAAGCCATTGTCAGAATTGTTGGGCATGTTGAGGACAGATGAAGCACAGATGAAGAAAGACAAGCCCAAGTCTGTGATGATGATCAACAAGACAAAGGGAAAGTCAAAAGGCAAAGGAAAGGCTAAGAAAGGTTCTAAAGCTGGGAAAAAGCCAAAGTCATCTGCGCTCAAAACTAAAGGTGGGATCTCCAAAGAAGGCAATTGTCACCATTGTCACCAGGCTGGACATTGGAAAAGAAACTGCCCTCTCTACCTGGAGGAACTGAGGAAGAAGAAGCAGGGGATAGAGATCTCCACTTCAGGTATATACGTTATTGAGATAAACTTAAATACTTCTTCATCATGAGTACTGGATACCGGATGTGGATCTCACATATGTTCTAATATACATGATTTGATAAGAAGTAAGCCTTTATGAAAGGGCCAAGTTGAGCTGCGGGTTGCTAATGGAGCAAGAGTTGCTGCCACCGCAGTTGGAGTTATTAGTTTATATTTTCCTATGGGCCTTGTAATAGAATTAGATAATTTCTATTATGTACCTACCATTAATAGAAATATTATTTCTGTATCTTGTATGGACAAGAGTGGATTTGAATTTCACATTAAGAATGGAATTATTTCTATTTCTAAAGATGAGATCTTTTATGGAAATGCCCCTATGTCTTATGATATCTACTTGTTAGAACTTGAGACTAGCATATACAACATAAATACTAAAAGGTTAAAACTTGACAACTCAAACAAAACATTCTTATGGTATTGTCATCTTGGGCACATAAACGAAAAGTGCATATCTAGACTCCATAAAGATGGTTATCTAGACTCTTTTGATTTTGAATCATTGGAGACATGTGAGGCATGTTTATTAGGGAAGATGACCAAGACTCCTTTCACTGGACACAATGAGAGAGCCAGTGATCTTCTAGGGCTCATACATACTGATGTATGTGGACCTTTTAGATCAAATCCTAGAGGATGCTATCAATACTTCATTACCTTCACTGATGACCTCGGTAGGTATGGATATGTATATATTATGAAACACAAGTCAGAAACTCTTAAAATTTTCAATACTTTCAGGAATGAAGTAGAGAGACAACTTGGTAAGTGTATTAAAACACTCCGTTCAGATCGAGGTGGTGAATACTTAAGCCAAGAGTTTGAGGACCTTCTGAGAGACCATGGTATTGTATCACAATGGATTCCACCTAGTACACCACAACATAATGGTGTGTCAGAAAGAAGGAATCGTACATTATTATACATGGTATGATCAATGATGAGTTCATCCGAACTTCCAATATCATTCTGGGGATATGCTCTTAAAACTGCAATGTTTACACTTAACTGTGTACCTTCCAAATCGGTTCAAAAGACACCATATGAGATATGGAATGGGAATCGTCCCAATTTGTCTATGTTAAAGATTTGGGGATGTGAAGCTTATGTTAGGAAACAATTTCTTTAAAAGCTTGGACCCAAATCAGAAAAATGCTATTTTGTTGGATACCCCAAAGAAACTCGGGGATACTACTTCTACACACCAACTGACAACAAAGTGTTTGTTGCTAGGACCACTGTATTTCTTGAAAAGGAATTTATTTCCAAAGGAATTAGTGGGAGGAATGTAGAGATCAAAGAAGTTTGAGACCAACAAGAAAGAAGAGAACCTGAGGAGGTAAATAAGGAACATGAAGACTCACAAATTGTTGTGGAATTTCAAGTTCCAAATGTAACATAGGAACCTCATAGGTCTAGTAGGACACGACTTGAGCCTGAGAGATTTGGATTTCTCATGACTCAAGATAGTGACGAATTGGGCATAGCAGATGAGCCAACTTCCTATCTAGAAGATACGAATGGACCATAATCTAAAAAATGGCTTGAAGCCATGAGATCTGAGATGGAATCCATGTACACCAACAAGGTATGGACCTTGGTGGATCCACCCGAAAGGGTAAAACCCATAGGGTGCAAGTGGGTCTTCAAGAAAAAGATTGACATGGATGGAAATGTTCAAACCTATAAAGGTAGATTGGTTGCGAAAGGATTCCATCAAATTCAAGGTGTTGATTATGACGAGACCTTCTCACCAGTTGACATGGTTAAATCCATCATGATCATGCTTGCCATTGCAGCTTATCATGACTATGAGATTTGGCAGATGGATGTTAAAACAACATTCCTTAATGGGAATTTACTTGAGGATGTGTACATGACACAACTTGATGGTTTTATCGATCCAAAGGAAGCCAATAAAGTCTGTAAGCTACTAAGGTCAATCTATGGATTGAAGCAAGCATCTCAGAGCTGGAATCTACATTTTGATGAAGTAGTCAAAAAGTTTGGCTTTAGTCAAAATGAAGATGAACCTTGTGTTTACAAAAGGGTTAGTGGGAGCACAATCATATTTCTCATATTGTATGTGGATGGCATACTATTGATGGGAAATGACATCCCTACTCTTCAGACAGTAAAAGATTGGCTAGGGAAGACCTTCTCTATGAAGGATTTAGGCGAAGCATCCTATATACTAGGGATCAAGATCTATAGAGATAGATCTAGAAGGCTTCTAGGCCTAAGTCAGAACACATACATTGACAAGGTGCTAAAGATGTTTAGCATGGAGGGTTCTTAGAGAGGTAACTTGCCCATGTCCCATGGGGTTACGATCTCTAAAGCCCAATGTCCTAGTTCATGTGATGAACGAGCACACATGAGTAAGATTCCATATGCATAAGCAATTGGATCTATCATGTACACTATGTTATGTACTCATCCTAATGTGTCATATGCTTTGAGCATGACGAGACGGTATCAGTCAGATCCAGGTGAATGTTACTAGACAGCTATAAAGAACATCCTAAAGTACTTGAGAAGGACTACAGATCAATTCTTAGTATACAGTGGTGAGGAAGAGCTCGTGGTAAAGGGTTACACTGATGCTAGCTTCCAAACTGACAAAGATGACTACAAATTGCAATCTGGATTTGTGTTTTTCCTGAACAATGGAGTTGTAAGCTGGAAGAGTTCCAAGCAAGAGACGGTTGTATGTTCTACAACAAAGGCTGAATATATTGCCACATCTAATGCTGCAAAGGAAGCTGTGTGGATCAAGAAGTTCATTTCTGAACTTGGAGTGGTTCCAAGCGCTGGTGATGCAATTGAGTTGTTTTGTGACAACAACGGTTCCATCTCATATGAGAGATCATACAACGAGGAGATGTGAAGATTTGCAGAGTACCTACAGAAAGCAATGTGGCTGACTCGCTCACAAAAGTACTTTCACAGTAGAAACATGACAGACATGTTCAATCACTTGGATTGAGATTCATGAGTGATTGGGTATAAGTGCAAGTGGGAATCTATTGGTATGTATTCCCATAGAGACTATCATTTGATGATTGTAATGGGATACTATGTAAACGATTTGTAATACTACATTGATCATATCAATAAAGGAAAGTTTCCAATCTATATGTTTGTGTTTTATATTGTGAGATGACCATAAAACTTATATATGTCTATAGAATAATATACTCAATGACATAAGTCTTCAGGTTGATGACCTGAATAGTGAGATCATATGTATGCTAAGAGTATGTATTCTTGTTTTGTCCCTAATCAATTGTTATTATGGAAATATCCATAGACATCAATAACACATAAGATTAGAATGTATGTTGGTTGATGGAAGAATATCATTATCTATGATATGGAGATATCAAACTAAATACATAGATACTTGTTAGAGAACAGTATATCAGATAGACCCACCTTGAGAGTGACACATGGATACCATGATTGGTAGTTAGAGTCACATCTCATAATGATGGTGGTGATTGTGATTCTTAGACCTGAAGTCACTACACTTATCACATGTCATTCGGTGTACTTTGACATCATCCACCGTGGTCCTGAATAAGGATTGCCATAAAGATGGTGATTGGGTGCACAGTGACACATGTGGATGACTATGAGTGATGTAGATGGAATTTTTCCTTCCTACGAGAGTTTGATATTCCGACCACTTGATAAGCGAGACTGAGAAATGCATGGCCATGCTGATGTGAGTCAATATGTGATATGGAGCTTACATATATCTCAGACAGTCTGCTCTAGTTCAAGGAACATGGATTGAACGTTGAAAAGGGTAACAATTCCATGACTCGAGTTCAATCCAGATTTCAGTGACAAAGGAACTATACAATCACTATAACACCAGTCATGAATGATAGGTTAAGTTGTTCTCCAACTTCTCCAATTACTTGGGTGGCAATGAAGTCTTGCTAGATACCAATCATTGCTTGTGAAATCATAATAGGATTATGGATATCACTACCAACGTAATTTGGAGCCTACCGGGTCACACACATAGGATGTGTTGGAATAGGAGTATAATTGTGGATTTGATTGGAATTGCTCTAAATCACATTGATTACTAAAATGTTAATGTAATCAATTAGAATAATATTGGAGTGACTGGCTCTAAGTGGAAGTGGGAGTCTGTTGGTATATATATGCCCATAGAGCCATCCCAAGCAATTGCATGGAGTCGGATATTAATTAATCAATTAATGTGATTATTTGGTTAATTAATGAATTTCAGAATATTCTAATCAATCCACGATCGTTTTAATTAACATAGTGTTTCTATTTACCGATGGGCTTAGGAAACCCTACTTCCCTTCGTCTCCTATTAAAGGAGCTTGACAGCCGATATCTATATAAGATATTGAGAGAGGCTTTTCATTTTACGCTCACATATGTAAACCCTAGCCATCACCATCCTCAGGAGAGAAAGGAGAGTATCGCGATGCTAGCATGCCGCCGCACATAGATGAATCCTTCCCATCGGCTTAGGAAGCACGACGTGGAGTTCCAGTCCATCCGCGTGGACAAAGTAGAGACGCAGATGCTGAGATGCCTCCGTTCAGAGGACATCTATGATCCGTACGTGCTATGAGTAGCGTACATCACCACACAAAGAAACACCGCCGGATCTTCCTGCGACACACTTAATGAACGGGAGAGAAGTTCCGTCTGTGTAGGCCAGTAGCGTTGCACACTGTCGTGCAACGGGACATTGCCGGACTTGCTCCGTGATAAGGTATATCCCACAAACACTCCTTCCGAATATGCTGTTGTCGACGAGATCCTGTGTCGGGTTGCGTGGATTTTTGTTGCTTCCACCGTGCATATTTTCTCCACAAAACCCTACATGATGCCTATCTCCAATCATCATGCAAAAGTCTTATTTGATTTTGGTGCCTCTTTTTCCTTCATATCTAAGGCTTTCGCTAGTATGTTGGCACATGATATAGAACCCTTACCTTTCATTATAGAAGCAACGACTGCTATTGGTGAAGCTAACATATCTAAGGACTTTCTTTGAGAAATATCGATACTCATTGAAGGAAAAGTCCTACATGCTAATCTAATAGTCCTCAACATGAAGGACTTTGATATAATCCTTGGAATAGATTGTCTTGCACAACATGATGCTTGTGAGTTGTGCAAGGACAAGAGAGTCATGTTGGGGAATCCTACAAATCCTTCCTTGATCTTTAAAGGAATAAATGAATCAAGTGGAAGAATATTGATATCTTCTCTTAAGGCTTCGAGAATGTTGGAAAAGGGATGCAAGGCATTCTTGGTAAGTATAGTTCAGGTGGACTCCCAGTCGTCTAAGTTGGAGGACTTGCATGTGATCTTTGAATTCCCTGATGTCTTCCCAGATTGATCTTCCTAGACTACCACCTCCTAGGGAGATAGATTTCAACATCGAGCTTGTTCCAGAGACTTCCCCAATACCCAACCTACCTTATAGAAAGGCCCCTACTGAGCTCGAAGAGCTAAAAAAGCAACTATAAGAGTTAATCGATAAAGGGTTCATTCGACTTAGTGTCTCACCTTGGGGAGCGCCCGTCCTATTTTTAAAAAAGAAGGATGGATCCATGAGGTTGTGTATTGATTATCGTATGATCAACCAAGTCATGGTGAAAAATTGATACCCTCTAACTCAGATCTACGATATTTTTTATCAACTTTGCTCAACAATTGTCTTCTCAAAAGTTGATCTCCAGTCAGGATACCATCAGTGCGAATTAAGGAGGAAGATAGTCCAAAAACAACCTTCTGGTCTTGATATGTACACTTTGAATTCTTGGTGATGCCATTTGGTTTGATGAAATGCACCTGGTGCATTCATGGACCTGATGAATTACATATTCATGCCACTTCTTGATCAATTTGTGATCATATTTGTTGATGACATCCCAATTTATTCACCTAATTGAGTGAGGCACAAAGAGCATTTGAGAGTTGTGCTTGAGACTCTAAGACAACCCAAACTCTATGCTAAGTTCTCAAAATTTGAATTATGGCTTGATCATGTAATGTTCCTTAGACACATTGTCTCTAAGGAAGGTGTATCTGTTGACCCTGCAAAGGTTGAGGCAGTTACAAAGTGAACAAGACCAAAATCTACACCTAAGATCAAAAACTTCCTAAGTATCTCTGGCTACTATCAGAGATTCATAGAGAATTTCTCAAAGATCACCTTGCCTTTGACAAACTTGACTAAGAAAGGAGTAAAGTTTTCACGGACACTAGAATATGAAGATAGTTTCTTGGATCTCAAAAGGCGTTTAACCTCTGCCCCCATCTTAATTATCCCATTAGGAAGTTGTGGCTTTGTCATCTATATAGATGCTTTTGGATCTAGATTGGGTTGTGTATTAATGCAACATGAGAAGGTGGTTGCTTGTACCTCTCGACAATTGAAGAATCATGAGAGGAACTACCCAACTCATGATCTTGAGTTGGCTATTGTAGTGCATGCCATGAAAATTTGGCGTCATTATCTTTATGGAGAGAAGTTCATAGTGTACACTAATCACAAAAGCCTCAAATTACTTTTCTCATGGAAGGAGTTGAATATGTGTCAACGTCCATGGCTAGAGTTCCTAAAGGATCAACACTTCTCCATATCTTACCATCTTAAGATCGCAAACATGGTTGCAGATGCCTTAGATGAAAATGGGAAGTGCATCTAGAAAGTCTAAGAGTTGAGCTTTGGAAGATGCTAGACAACATGATATAATGTCAACCCAAGCTAGATGGACAGTGAACCCTCTTGACAAACCTCAATGTCCAATCTGAGATCATGAATAGGGTGATCCAAGTTCAATAGGTTGACCCTGAGTGGTAGAAGATGAAGGAAACAACCAAGAAATAAGATTTTGAGTTCCACCTTGCTCATGATGGGAGTATACAACTTGGAGATCGTGTTTGGGTGCCTACTGATAAAGTAGTGAAAGATGAGCTGTTAGAGGCAGCCCACATATCTACATACTCCATACACCCTGGAAGTACAAAAATGTACAAAGACATGCAAATGAATTTCTGGTGGAAAGGGATGAAGAAAGACATTGTCGAGGATGTGGCGAGATCCCTAGTGTGTCAACAGGTGAAGATAGAACATCAAAGACCCGCTCGAATGTTGCAACCACTAGAGATTACAGAATGAAAAGGGGAGCATATAACTATGGAATTTGTTACATGCCTACCAAGGACGAGTAAAAACCACGATTCTGTATGGGTGATTGTGGACAAATTAACAAAATCTGCTAATTTCTTGCCTATAAAGATTAGTCAATCTGTCGATAGTCTTGCTCATCTCTAACTTCAAGAGATTGTCCAATTGCATGAAGTTCCTGCATCTATTGTGTCTGATAAAGACCCACGATTTACATTTGTTTTTTGGCACAATTTCCAACGAGCTTTCAGTACCTTATCAAAATTTAACACTGCTTTTCATCCTCAGACAGATGGACAGTCAGAGTGTACAATCCAAACCTTAGAAGTCATGTTCAGAGCATGTGTAATTGACCTTCTTGGATGCTTGGAAACTAAAATTTTTTTTGGAAACAATGCTTGAATAATTTTTTTCCGGAAACTATAGGTTTCATTATAAGTCTTGCACTAGGTATGTCAAAGATTACAAATGGTTCATGTAATGAATACATCATGAGAAGTTGGCAAAATAAAATAAGGTTGGAACATTATAAAACAAGTTGCCAAGATAAATATTCAAAAGTGAGTTCTATTTCATTCTCACCCTAGGCCAGCAGCTGTTCTAGAGTTGTAGTATTCCACGACCACAGTACCTTTTCGGAGGCATCTACTCAACTGGTTAAGGAGAATCTGGGTAGAATACCTGACATATTACCTAGTTTTTCAATCCAAAACATCTGATGAATTACACATTTAGGAATCTATCATCTAGGTAGGAGAATCTGTGAGAACTTGAGTCTCCTGCATCTTCTTAGCCCGACTCCTCGTCATGTTGGAAACCACCTTCATTATCCCACTTGTATTCCTTGTTTCCCGCCCTACCACTGGTGATATAATTACTCTCGTGTCTTTTCGGCTGTCATGGTGGGACTATCATGGAAGATAACCTCCTCTAGTCCTGGGTCAGCTGTAGTATGCGTACCTTGTAAACATGACGGAATGGTATCTTCTGCATACTGTTGCTCTTGTTGAATCTGTAATGTTGGAATAGTGTATTCGTCAAGAGACGACATTGTATTATTGTTCATAATGTTGTTATTACCCGAATCTGCATTGGGAAGAAGGTGACTTTCCATAGACTGCTTACGCTTATGATGCCATACCTTAGGTTGGGATGTAGCGGGTACAGGTTCAGATCTCACATATGTGTGAATTGTAGCTCTTGTTCAACTGACTCTTCTAAATCGTTGAGAGAATCAAATCTGTTGGCTCCAACTATTTCCTGACTGAAGTCCTTCAGATGCTTGGAACCACTACGCGGGAGGCGGTGAGAGTGAATGCTTCTACCATAGCGAACTTGCCACCGATCTACTTCTGGAATCTAGTCCATCCCAGCCTCTTTAGTAGGTTCTGTTGATGTTTCGGTGTGAGAATCTTTGTTTGTTGGACATTCTCCTACCACAGTGAACTTGCCACCGTTCTACTTCTGGAATCTAGTCCATCTCAGCCTCTTTAGTAGGTTCTGTTGATGTTTCGGTGTGAGAATCTTTGTTTGTTGGACATTCTCCTTGATGATGCCCCATTGTACCACATTGATGACAAATAAGAGGAAGGGACTCATACTTGACTTTATAAATGACCCATTCAATGAGAACCGCTGGTTTGATAGGAACAAATGTACCGAGTTGGATAGCCAGCTGAACGAACCGTGACCTCGTGCAGTTTCCAATATGGTCATCCACCTTAAATAATCTCCCGAGCACTTCTCCCGCCCCATCAAATAAGATTGGGTTGTAGAGATTAAGTGGACGATCAAGTATCTGTGCCCAAACAAGATCCTGGTGACCCTACAAAAAGGACAAACTGTCCAGCGCCACACCATTAGACAAGAGTCGTAGATGGACCATGGGTCATCAATGAGAGCTTTCATGAAGTCTTGATTACAAGAGAACCGCATGACATAGTTGTTCATACTCAATTTATAGACACGCCATATACCAACAGGCATCCACAGAGACTTGAGGCAACTGCGAAGGTGAGATATTCAATGGAACGACCGACAAGTTTGACAACCACAGTGTAGGACCATGGTCTATTCAGGAGTTGCTTTGCCTATGGATTGATACGAGTTTCAGACTGACCTGAGATGACACAATATAGATGTCATCTTGATGCACAATTCTTGCACCTTCATTGTCATCAATAAAGAAAGACGATGATTGATACTTGTCAGCAGTTATGTCACGAAAACTTCAGGCAAAAACTGTTGGGGAAGGCATCTGTTCCGAGGAATTGACAGACTGGTCATGAACTCGATGAGAGAAATTATCTAGTAGTCCCCATGCTCGTCATGGACTCTCCAGCACTAGAGGTTGAGTCTGGAAATGGGGAAGTAGAAGCATCTCCTCGTAATCCACCATCGACAAGTCATAATCCCACATCCTGGAGATTACGAGAAGAGAGAGTGCATTCTGAAGTTGGTCGCGGTTGCTCTTCACAGGCAAAATCCATCTTGTCTTCTGCATCCATTCTAACGACGTTGACAGTTGTGTCCATGGAAAAATCTTCTTGTCGATTAGTAGTTGAATCTGTTGCGGCTTCGAATCCATTGTTGAGAGAGAGGGTCCCGTCATCATCATTGTCCGAGCATCCCTTTCCACCACGACCATTACCAGACCCTTTCCGACCATGTCCCCCATAACCGCACCATCGGACGCCCATGGAATGCAGCGAGCGGTTGCTTTGGTTGTCCATTTGTTGCAGCCTCGATATATTAGTAAGGAATGATAGATGAGCAGTGCTTGAATATTTAATTGATCTGGTAAGGTGGTGTGAATATTAATTTTTCCCTAAAACCTACAACCATAGTCACAAATTCGGTATTCGGGATAAGTACGGCCAAGTTGAAAATTTCGGAAATCGGAAATTATGCGGAAAATTCGGATAAAAATCGGTCAACCTACGGTAAAACTCCGGTCAACTATTCGGAAAAAAGTCGGCAAAAAAGCGGAATATATATATATATACACACACACATACAAACATATATATACACCCACATATATAATGATTGAAAATGACTAAACATCGAACTGATTACTCTAATATTGGAAGAAAGGGAAGAAGTGGGAGCAGCAAGCACAAATCAGGGAAGAAAGGGGGAGAATGGAGGAGAAAGATGGAGTGTATATGTAGAATGTCGAGGGTTACTCCTCCTGGTGTATCGAGGGATAGAGGAGAAAGGTTGGACGGTTTAGTGGAACCCTGCTACAAGTTAAAAAGGACGTGAAAAAAATAAATGTGAAGCAAAAGTACAAAATTGTTTAAAACGACAAAAAAACGTATTAAACGCGTTTAAAACGCAATACGCGAATAAAACACGAATGAAACACGTTTAAAACGTATTATTCGGTTTGGAGTTTAAAACGACCGTCATATATCGCACATGAATAGTACGTGTTTTAAACGTATTTTTTTCAAAAAAACGGAGTATATTGTGACTATGCCTACAACTTTAAGAAGAGACCTTTTTTATACATAGTGTAAGACACGTGACCCATCTTAACCCCTTGATCCTATTTTGTTATATTTATAATTTGTTTGTGCTTGTGTGGCGGTGGTGTGCACCTTACTTGTGGGCTTATGTATAAAATATCCTTGGGTGAGGGTTTCCTTAAAATTTGTACAAAGAACATTTTTTTTTTGCCTTGTTCTATCTATTTTTTTTGCCTTGGTGGATGTACTCAGGTAATACAACCTAACCATGTTGCCTTACCGTCGGTTGAAGACTAATGAGGATGGTTTGTTCTTCCATCTATAGAATACTTATGAGAGTGTGTTGTGAGACCATGAACCTAGCTTTATCTAAACTTCATTTAATGTTACTTTATTATCATAATTGTGTGTTGGGTTAAGTTGGGATACCAATTGATTAGAGATGTCTCTAATTCAATTCAATTTGCACTTTCACTAATTTCACAACTCCTTGCTGGTGTGGACTTAATTGTAAATTCAACAAGGTATGGGGACTTAATCATAGAGTATGTGAAAAGTATCTAAATATGAGTTTTCCTTCATACTCATACTTGTTTAATCGTTGAAATCAATTGGTTAAGATACAAATCTAATATGACTTTAGTTGAACCTTGTTTTCCTTGATTTGCAATTTCATGTACCATGGTGGAGGATTAATGAAAGTTTAGGGTTGATAAAGTTCTGGGTGGATACATTTTTTGGATTGATGAAACTTCAGGGTGGATGAAAGTTCTAGTTCGATGAAAGTTCTAGGTAGATAAAAGTTTTGGGTCGATGAAAGTTTGAGATCAACATAAGTTTTGGTTCGATGAAACTTATGGGTGGATGATTGTTCTGGTTGGATGAAAGTTCTGGGTGGATGAAAGTTCTGGGTTAATGAAATTTCTGGGTGGATGGAAGTTCTAGGTCGATGAACCTTTTGGGTGGATGAATGTTTTGGGTCGATGAAAGTTCTAGGTGGATGAAAGTTATGGACATTAATAAAGGGTTTTTAGTCATTTGCACCCTTTAATTCTAGCCTATATAAACCCTCCCCATATAATTAGAGCACCATTTGACACCCCTTATGTTGTTGGAAACATGGAGGGAGCCATGAAGGTGGATGAAAATTCCTTGGAGGTCGATGTCCATGGATGGGATCTATAAGGAGTGGGTCCTAATATGGGATCCATTCCCTTATTAATTTGAGGAATAAACCCATCTAACCCAAACACACTAAAAAGGTATGATGGAATAGGGTATTCATTTCTTTCAATTAATGGTATACAAAAGACCAAATCACAACAGTAGAATAATATTTCATGGTTATATTCAATTTGTCAAGGTTACATAATATTCTCTCACTTGGTGTTTACATGAAAGCAACAACATCAAGATTTAAGTAGAGGGGTATCTAAACTATCTCAGTTCAATCTCCCAATAGTCGGATCCTTAAGCCGGGTCCACGTCTGTATGTCATGTCCTCTATGTCCTTTACTTAGGGGTTGGAGTAGGGCTGTAAATGAGTACGGGTAGACCCGCGGACCCACAAATTCAGACCCTTAAAAAACTCATCACAGGTCTAATTTTTATACCCGCATACCCTTGGACCCGTATATGGGTCCAATAATGGGTATGCTTGGACCCAGACCTACTAGACCTGTGTACCCGCTATACATAAGTAACTACTTAAATAATATATTATATATATCATACTTTACTAGTCTAACTAATATAATTCTTGAGATTATATCCTACTCTAACCACAATAAGGTCGAGACTAGTCATGTAATTAAGAATTAACTATTCTAGTTACAATAATGAACATCATATGTAAACTTAAAATCCAAATGTCTACTAATTTACATTACTTCTACATAAGTTAACATTATGATGGTGACTACAAATATGTAAACAATTAACTCAATTAGATTTAATGTATAAAATATAGCATTATCTAATATAACTATTGCATATTAATATACGATATAATAACAATATCTTGTTGTATTAAAATATATAGAACACAGTCATTTCTCTTACATAAATAATATGATACTTTATAGAACTGCTTACCCGCATACCCACACTGCATATCTTCTATTATTGTGGGTATGGGTATTGTGTGAGTCCAAGTTTTGTATTATGTGAGTCTAGAACTGGAACCGTACCCGCTAAATTAGATGGGTATGGGTATGGGTATGGCCAGACCCGCACCGTACCCACACTTTTTACACCCCTAGGTCGGAGGCATACCCCATAGGAGAAGACAAAATGAATGTTGTTGGCATAAAAGCCAGTATGTGTATATTAATTGGGGGATTGAGAAACATTTGGAAAAATGATATCAAATATAGCAAAGCTTCCCATAAAAGAGGAAAATTACTATCCAAGTAGATGTCAAAAGAATTAATCATGAAGAAGATAAATAATAAGACATTCCTTGCCTTTTATACAATATCACATCATGACTAGCATATACTAAAAAGTAGGTTAGGAACCCATATATTCCATACCAAGGGTAGGAGGACTAAAACATCAGTGCTAAATAATTATAGAGTTTGCAGGAGGAATAAAACCTCCGTGCGGTGGCAGGAGGACTAAAACCTCAGTGTGCAAAATGTAATATATCGTAGGAGGACTAAAACCTCAGTTCACCGGAAGGAGGACTAAAACATCAATGCCAAAATTAAGTATGGCGTCACTAGTTCTAGTTATGACTAGTCAATGGCACATGCAAACAGGGTGAGAAAGATCAAATATAGTCATACTCAACAAACAAATGATATAAAATGGAGTCAGAAGACACATAAACAAGCATTTAAACATCTTCACAATTAAGATACTCTCCAGATCAGAAATCCTACACCTTGAAAATTAAGGTTTCACCAAGGAATAAGATGAACAAGATATAAATAAGGATATAACAAGATATATCGATGCATATTTTCTCACATAAGTCAACTTCTCAAATGAGAGAGCATGTGTATAGGATTATATGTCTCAAAGGACTGAGAGAGAGATATTAATGGGAGGTTGCTCAATATGATAAATAGGGATGCAACATACATAAAAAGAGAGCGAGGAATCAAATTCAATGCTCCATATGATTAGGCGATTCAAAATACATCCAGAGAGGGTAAAATTAGATTAATTGCTCAATGTGTATAATAGAATGCAACATACCTATAAATGTTTGTCAACTTGTCAAA
This sequence comes from Alisma plantago-aquatica, assembly GCA_963693085.1. NCBI lineage: Eukaryota > Viridiplantae > Streptophyta > Magnoliopsida > Alismatales > Alismataceae > Alisma > Alisma plantago-aquatica. Next base: position 321,090,083 of record OY856409.1, read on the forward strand.
ATTCAATCCTGGTTCAAAGTTAGGGTTCCAAGGTTTGAAACACTAATGTTTAAGAAAAGACCATATGATTGTTCCATTAGATCACAAGGCTTTGACAACTCATCCAAGGGACTTGAATAAGAGGATAAGGTAGAAGGTTAGGAGTCATGTCCTATTCGTCAAGTGATTTCTATGTGTGCGAATGCCATGGGGAGGGGTATATATATAGAACTATTTGTCTTGGATAGCAAGAAATTTATCTATTTGTGTTTATTGGGGAAAATATGTAATGTATATTGTAAAAGGAGAAAAGTTAAGCATTCACTAACACATAATAGGAAAGAAGAAATATATAAAATGTCATTTCCCTTCCATTTCTTTATGTCAACATTTTATAATATATTTCCCTTTTTTTGAACAACTTGGTCATAGAAATATTAGCTACTACGTTACAATAAGGAGACTTCTATATATCTCATTGTGAAATTATTTACTCAATGTAAATATGTATTTTAATGTACAATTATGTAAGATATACATATTGAATTCCTTTTCTATTCTTCCATTTATGAACCTCTTATATATACTTATTAACCCCATTACAAATTAACTTTCTCAAAATGTTTCTCTTCTCACTCTAGAGTAATTGAAAACACGTATACCAATTTTAATCTAATAAAAGTCATCTATTTAATTAATATTAAGTTATATCCAAAATTCCAAATTTGAGGCAGCTATATATATTGCTAATATATTCTACATTAGTTTTTATAGAGGAGATATATGCTAATAAATTTGTTTATCTAAAGTAATTATTATAAACACATGAATTTCATATCAAAAGGGTGAAACCATGAAAATATTACCACTAGTATAGAAACCAACTCTAATGTCAATTAAAATAGACCTCTAATATCGGTTTCATACCGATATCTAAGTGGGCACCACTAGAGATAAGCACCTACAATGTCGGTTGTTTGTGGATGCACAAACTGACGACTCAGTCCCAACCTCAGTTTCTATGATTAAACAAACTGACACAACTAGGAATTTGTGTTGTCAATTTTTGGTGTAACAACCGACGTTGCACTTCTAAACCATGTCACATTTTTAGTTGATATAGGTTTCTGTGTCATCGGTTATAAGTACAAATAGACGATACAAACTATGTGAGTCGTTGGTTTTTCTTCAACATTGCAAGCTAGTTTGTAGCATGGTTGGCTGCCTAGCACAGTCGTACTAGAGTAGCTCTATAATATCAATTTTTTGCTTAAAATCGACGACTAGGACATGCAATGTTGTTTTTTAACAACTGATGACACATTTATATATTTTTTTTAAATAGCATGTCTGTAGACTTATTGTCTAGTTGTTTAGTAGATGCAAAACCTATAATTCATTAGAACTGTAGGTTCCATCATGTACTCATCTTAACAGCAAGCCAACAAGCTTGCAAAATCTAGAACAACAAAAACACAATCAACCCACATTCAAGATCCATTCTTCAATTCCATTCTCATGACATGTACAAATACAATTCTCATTGTATTTATTCATCTTCACATTGATTCACAGACATGTATGTATACTTCATTCACATGTGCACCAATTCCATTCTCATAACAAGTAGAAACACAATTCTCATTGTATTCATTCATTTTCACATTCATTCACACACATGTATATACTCATCATTCATATAAGGACCAATAATTTGCTCGTATAAAATTTGAAGTTGTAAGAAGACATAACCACCACATGCATATAGAGATAATGACATCAACATACAAAAAAACTCATATTTGATCCCAATCAAATTCAAATTTTACTTCCTTAACAAAGACTTTGCCCTTTTTTCTCGTATTTGATCTAGCTCTTTTTTCGTATAGGGATTTATCATGTCAAACAACTGAAAAGAGAATGACATAATTAAATAATATGATTTGATATTTTCATATTATCAAATGAAACTATTTAATTATGATGCCCAAGACTATATATAGACTACAGTTTGTATGCAATGGATGTTTAGTGCCCCATGCCCCCTGTCTGACAATCATGTCCATATACTGCATCACCTAGTATGCACATGCCAAACCATTGTCTTGGACAAGGCACTATAAATTTACCACCATACAAAACGTTAAAAAAAGTAAGCACAGTTGGCATAAATATGCATTGGAGTCAAAAAAAGTACCTCAACATTCTCCCAATATAACAATTTTTTTTCTTATCCACCTTTCCTCCAATCTTTTTGAATTCTTTTATACCCCTATAAGTTAATGTAACACATTGAATTGCATTAGTAAATACTCATGTATTAATATATGTTAATGCATATAAAATTTACCCACATGATAATGCCTTTTTCATTTTGTGTCCCCCACTGTCTACTTGGTCACCCTTAGAATCTAGATAATACGTAGTTAGTGTCTCGGGAACAATAACTAACAACACCCAATGATTATTAATGACTAAAAAGAAGACAAATAAAAGAAAACTCAAAATCCACAATGAAGTGTAATTCTTAAGTCAAAATTATAAACAGAGTAACTAAACTTACTCAACATTAAATGAAGTTATAATCACACTCTTTTTCACAATACCAAAATATTTAAATGCGGTATAGTGGTATTTAGTCATAGATATAGGGCCTTTATGTACACGACTAATTGATAATGGAAATAGAAATGCCACATGGGGTAGTGTGAACTCTGTACACACCCTATGTGAGTAGCTGCAAAATGTATATCATGTATGCATTAATATATAAGAAAACATATCAACATATATAAAACATGATATTTAGCCAAAAGATCTCACCATATCCAAAATTTTATCAAAAATGTATTCAACCAAGCATAATTAAACATCTCCAATATATCTTACAAAGATATACTAGTATCATGAGATCGACCTGTATCATCCTCCTTAATATGGACCATCATAGGTAACCCTTCTTCAAAGTCACTTAGCCATCTGGCCAACCCCCTATAATTAGGACATAGTGAGTCAAATAGGTCTTTTGCAAGCCAACCAGGTAATCAAATATCTTGAGGAGGAAGTGAGGACGAGCTGTGGGCTATTTCTTAGGTGTTGTGTCCTGCATATATATATATATATATATATATATATATATATATATATATATATATATATATATATATATAGTCAGGCTAGAATATACTCGAGTGTACAGATCGCACAAATACACTCAAGTGTGCTTTCATATCAAGAATATTTTTTGCAAAATGCAAACCATTTATGTTCACCTTCATACTATAACTAGGCTACATACAAATTTTGAGCCCATTTGGATGAGTGTAAGTCACCCATCCAATGACAACAAAATTGACGCACGAAACTAATTTGAAATGCATAATTTTTGTGGTCTTTATAACATGACCTATAAATGTCCAAATGTGCTCAAAATTTTCATATGAGCTATTCACAAGATGTTTAAGAAGATCAATGGATTAGATTTTTGAAAAAAATATTGCATCATAAAAAACTACTCGAGTGTATTTTGCTCCGAATACACTCAAGTGTATTCTAACCTGATATATATATATTCTCATATCAATTGTCAATTATATATAAATCAAACACAATGTAAATTTACCATACATCAATATAGGAAACTCCCACTTTGGACCATGCAACCACGCCGCCTTGTGCATCACCTATTGTGTTGTAGTCGGGGTGGCCATATGGCAGTGTAGTATGCTTCCAAGTCTCGTAGACAAGCCTTGGCGTCAAGCAAAAAACATCAACGGGCATTGGGGCACCATGAATCATGCCACCTGCAAGGGGTAGGTAAACCACACCTATTGCAAGACATATCCTTCTAATACGAGACAACATGTCTTCAACACCTACAAATTTGTATATAGTGTTATATATATAACTAAACAAAAAAATATTATACAAATCATTTTGAAAGACTACTATATCACAAAAAAACTTACAGTGGACATGCTAGCTGGAGGGTCCACAAGATTACTCCAACCACCTCTGTCATGGGGGGGGGTGTTCCACCTTGTGTAAAGAGTGGGGCACCATATTTACTGTCTGATGAGCTGAATGAGAAGCATGATACTATCTCATCAATTCCTCTATTCCCTTTACAATCATCTCTTGTACCTTCTCTTATGAGAATTCTCCTTTCTGGACAGATTTGCACTTATGCTCTGATAACCCAAAGAAGGCTCTTATAGCGACACCAAGCCAGTATCCCTAACACGCCTAGGATGCTCTAGATTACCTAGAACAACTATCAATTTATCTCTTGTGCCCTCAGGGATGAAATTGAATTGTTTCCTTTGCTCGTAGAGCTCCCTCTTCTCATCATCAATAGTAATCGGTAAGTAAAACATAACAATCAAGGTCAAGGTAATACATAACAATTATCAACAACAATTTCTCTTCAAGTTTAATTTTACCATTTTGTAGCCACCTCAACGGTTGCGGGGTTGGGTATTTCTCCAAATTTAGTTTACCTCCCAACTATCCATAGACTGTGGCAAGGTAGAGATGTAGTAGTAGTAGTAGAGGACTCAGTAGTCCCATGAGTAGGCCATTGAGAAGAAGACGCCTTTAGATGTTGGCAAAGCTTTGCATAGACACCTGGACCCGTATTATGGTTGTTCACATTCTTTTCACGCCTTTCTTTTTTAGCATCACTCAAACCCTGGTTAATCTAAACAATTGTTAACTATTAAAACATAATACATAAATACATAATACATAATGACGAGGCTTAACACCTTGAATTCATCAGATTTCTCTTAGCAACAAACGTGTCCCACACCTTTGGGTCTAGATAGTTTCATTGATCAAAGGCTAATTTCTTCTTCTTGTTCTTATTCATTATGTATTTTCTTATCAGATTTGTCCTATAATTCCGTAGTACCCTCCCACAATGCTACAAAACCTTTTTACGATGCATTTTTCATCCAGCTCAAATATGATCTACAAAAGTTCATATACTTAATGGAATATTCTTAAAAATAGAATTATAAATATGTCACACATATTTCCTTCCATATTAAGTCTTTCATGCCTTGAGAAATTTTATGCCAAGATTTTACATTTGTATATGATTTTCTACTAGTAAGAACCCGTAGATATTGCACAAAAGAACTATGATTCTTCCCAGTAGTATTTCCTTGATCATCAAACTCAACGACCATCTTTGATCCTTTACCACTTTGCTCTACTAAATTGTTCATCATGGTGATGCCTCTTTGACATGCACACTCACAATGCTTCTAAGCAAGATAAACAAGATCCTCAGGGTGCACATCCTCATGCTCAACATGTTAAACTTGACAACAAACACACATAAGTCATAAACAATGTAAGTTATAAATGTGATAGACATTGTAAAATGCACATCTATGTAATAAAATAATACAACTTACACCAATGTCATCATCATGGTGCTCATCCTCACAATAATCATCCTCACAATAATCATCCTCACAGTCATCATAATCACAGTTAGCCACCATCTGAAAAATGTCATAACATTTTAAAAAATAGTCAAACAATCAAATATAAGTGATAAAGAATGTAAAATGCACATCTAACATTTAAAAAAATAAAATGCATGCCTCTAGTATTGATTGGATCTTGGATCAATTAACATTCCTTCTGTGTTATCTCCATGCATATATAAGTCAATGTTAGCCTTAACATTTGGTGTTGGAAAGCCAACTGAAAATGGACTGGAGTCATCGTACTTGTCATAGTACTCTTATTCATCTATAAGATTTGCAATGAACTTCCTTTTACCATGAAGAACAACTGACCATTTTTCATTTGTAGGATTATCTATATAAAATTCTTGCTTCGCCTGTGATGGCATTGTGAATGGTTCACCCTTCTGGCCAATCTTTTTAAAATTGACTAACGTGAAACACAATTCATCCACTGCAAGTCTTTGGTGTTGTCAACCCAACTACACCTAAAGACTAGAACTCTAAAATCTATGTAGTCAAACTCCCATATGTCTTCAATGACATCGTACTATGACATTTTAGCTTCACGTGGACTCTTATGCTTTGCACTAGAAATATAAAATGAAGATGCTGAAGGGTGACCCCACTATTTTGGATGACACTCTTATCATCTTGACATTTTATGTAATATGAAAATACATTTATGTCAAATCCTTAATAAGACATAACATTCATTTTTGGTTTAAATGTGAGCCATTTGATATTGTCAACAACATTATTTGGTGTTTGAGATAGTTGTCATAAGACTTTATCTTCAAACCACCTAATAAATATCTTGTTGTGCTCTCTAGAAAGCCACATTAGATTGGTGCGAGGATGTTTTATCTTGATAAAATTGGTATGTTAAGTGATATAAATACTCACTTCATTGACGTTGTGTAAAATATACAAGTGTTCTTGTTCCCATAGATCATGACTGATCACTTTCACTCGTGCTCCTAAATGCCCTTTTCCGTAATAGTCCTAAATATTCTTGTCATCTCCAGGAGCTTCATTACAACTCAGGAAGCCATTACAAAAGTACATAACCTACCTAGCAACATAATCCTCAATAATACTCCCTTCAGACTAACAGTTTCGAACATAACCTTTAAAAATAGTGATGTACCATTCAAAAAGATACATCCAATCTAAAAATGGGTCCCAATATTTTCACTTTCCTAGTTAAATGGACAACATGATGTACCATGATATCAAAGAATGAAGGAGGAAAATACATCTCAAAATGGCACATGGTAAAGACCACTTCTCTTTGCAACTTATCAAGATTTTTAGGATCAATAACTTTGTTACATAGAGTGTTGAAGAAGAAACAGATCCCAGTGATTGCAAACCTTACATGCTTTGGCAGTGTAGATCGAATTGTGACATGCAATATTTGATGCATTAGAGTGTGATAATCATGAGATGTAAGATCTATCAGCTTCAGATCCTTCATTGATACCAATCTATGAATATTGAAAGAGTATCCATGTGGTACCTTAACATTAAGCAAGTACTCACAAAAAGTTTTCTTCTCCTTTGTAGACAACATGTAACAAATAGGATGTAAACATGTTTTTCTATCACTATGAACTTCTATTGATAATTCTTTCCTTGTGTCCATTTCACATAGGTCCATTATGGATTTGATGTCATCTTTAGTCTTACCTAGTATATTCAACAGAGTACCAATGACGCCATCATAGACATTTTTCTCAGCATGCATGTCATCGATACAATGCCTAACTACCAAAGAACTTCAATAAGGAAGATCCCAGAATATTGACCTCTTCTTGTATAAAGATTTGTCACTCTTTTTTGGGAATAGTACATTGTAATCTCTTATCGAATGCATTGAAAAAGTCTTTTACTCTTTCATTAACAACCTCCTATGATATAGGTCTAGGGGCACTCTATACCTCATTCAATCCATTGAACACTTTGCGCAACCTTCGGTAAGGATGAACTTTAGGAAGAAACCTTCGATGACCAAGCTATACAATATTTCAGCCATATTTTAGTCCTATTGAATCAACCTTCTCCTCACATATAAGTCATGCTTTGGATCCTTTTACATTATATCTGAAAAAATTCCCATATATTGGAAAGTCATTAATAGTGCAAAACAACATAAAACACAAACAAAATGTCTCTCTACATGAAGCATGATAGATCATCACATCTTCTCCCTAGAGTTTTTTTTAAGTCATCAATCAGAGATTTAAGATCAACACCAATATCATTTCTAGGTTGTTTAGGGACCGATATCAACAACGAAAGCATGACATACTTATTTTTCATACACAACCAGGGAGGAAGTTGTATATAACAATCATAACATGCCAAGTGCTATGTCGGCTGCTCAGTGTGGTGTGTGGATTCATCCCATCAATACAAAACCCGAGTCTTATATTCCTGACTTCTTCAAAAAATCCAGGGTACAATAAGTCAATCTTCTTCCATTGTGGGGAATTAGATCCATGTTGTAGGATTCCATCATTATTTTTCCTTGCCTCTGCATGCCACCTTAAATTCTCTACATCCATGGTATTAGCAAACAAGCGTCAAAACTGTGGTATTGTAGGTAGATACCACATCACCTTGGCTGGAGATCCAGTTTTAGACTTCCCCAAAGTCATCTATTATATCTTGACACCTGATATTTTGGACAATCTTTCAAATTGACATAGTCCTTTTGAAATAACACAATCATTTTTGGGCATGCATGCATCTTCTTAACCTTCATTCCCATTGGGCACATCATTTACTTTAATTTGTATGTTGAGATTGGAAGCTTGTTCCCTTTAGGAAGAATTTCTTTCAACAAACAATGACATGAACCTTTTGTCACTCCATCTATTATTATCCTTCAAAGTATACAATTTCAACACAATGCTCAATTTCATAAACTTACTACAACCTAAGTATAATGGTCTCTCAGCATCATGCACAATGTTTCTAAATAAGGAATGTGGATCAGTGTGCTCTACCCCACAACTATCTAGCATCACTTCAACCATGTCTATCAGAATCGTGTCATTCACACATACATCATCATCGACAATTTCTTCTTCAACACAATTACTGATATTGACATCTACTAGGAATCTCTCCATGATAGTACCATTCTCCCATTGTACATGGCACACCTTTTGATTTCGTCAACAATGTCAACTTTCAATTTGTTACTACAATTCCTACATAGACAATGGAACCTATCTCCAGGACGTGTTCTATGTCCCTCTACAAATCTTATAAACTGATCAAGACCAGTGATAAACTCCAAGGTGCAGTGATTTGGAATGCATATCCATGATCTATCTATTCCATGATCAAAGAGAAAACAAGTATTAGGGTTTCAGGATAATGTGTATTTAGTTTAGGGTTTATGATAACCTCCAATTTTGGATGTTTACCTTAGTCTTTTCTTTAGTTTTCCATACTCTTTCTCAATTAGAATTAGCCTTAATCCCTAAATATTCCCTCTTATTGTAAATATACCATCAGACTAACTTTTCCTCTTTATATCTGCAGAAAAAGACATAAAAAAATCATAAAAGACTAAATCAACCTCAAGACCGCATGGACTCAAACGGTCCCAAGACCGCATGAAGCCAAACGGTCCTGAGACCGCATGGAGTCAAACGGTCCCAAGACCTCATGAAGCCAAACGGTCCCGAGACCGCATGGAGTCAATCGGTCCCAAGACCGCATGAAGCCAAACGGTCCCGAGACCGCATGGAGTCAATCGGTCCCAAGACCGCATGAAGCCAAACGGTCCCGAAACCGCATGGAGTCAATCGGTCCCAAGACCGCATGAAGCCAAACGGTCTCGAGACCGCATGGAGTCAAACGGTCCTGAGACCGCATGAAGCCAAACGGTCCCGAGACCGCATGGCGTCAAACGGTCCCGAGACTGCATGGAGTCACACGGTCTCAAGACCGCATGAAGCCAACCAGTCCCGAGACCGCATGAAGCCATACGGTCTCAAGGTCCAAACGGTCTCAAGGTCCAAACGGTCTTGACGTCCAAACGGTCTTGAGGTTCAAACGGTCCTGAGGTCCAAACAGTCTCCAAACCGTTTGGACTTCACTTAAGGCCTATAAATAAGACCCCAAGGGTCCATCATGAGGAATCAAGGGTTCAGACGTCCAAAGGCTGCCTCAATCACTCCAGAGCAAATCCGACTTCATCCTCCGCCCAGGGGCTGCCGGTCTGAGACCCATACTCCATCTCGAAGCTGCTTTCTCTCTCTTCACCAAAGAAGGTGGGAAGAGGGAGATCTCGTCATCAAGCAACCTGTGAAGCTGGTGGATCGTTTCTCTCTCTCCAAGGGGTTGACCTTCCTCTCTCCTTTGTGGGGATGACGCTCACTCTCTCTCTTCTTGCCTCCTTCTTTGTCCTAGTCATGAGCGAGTAGTCTCTCTCACTAGGGTGCGGGGAGTAGCCCCGCTACCCATGTTTTCATATCATGCAAATGTAATCCATAAGTTGTAATATAGAGTTCATATCTTTTCAATTCAACATCAAACGTTTAATGAATGCTTGTTGCTTGATCACCAACTTGTGTTATCCTTTATCTTTTAGTATGAATTGTCTACATTTGTGCTATTAGATCTGAAACTCATTTGCATGTTGGTTTTAGGTGCATGTATCCACCATGCATCTGTTTCGGTATCTAGGAGTGCCTTCCTAGAAGTGGAGTATACTCACTCCCATCGTTGTACTTTCATGCTATGAAATGGAATCAGTTGACATATGAAAGTACAACCTTGAGGAGTCAAGGAACACATTTTGCGGAGGGAATGTTGTAAAGTAAGTGACCATACCTACATGGATGGCTGGCGTTACAACATTCCCACACTCCTCGTAGTTAGTCATCCGAAAGGAAGCTAAGTCTACAAAGATACTAACTGATCCAACTCTTATTGCAGGTTATGCTTTTATGTTGCATGTGTTGATCCATGTGTAGAGGTGGTGAAAACCGATCACACTCTAGTGATTCATTAATCATTGTTAACAACCTAAGTTTACTTTCTTGCCTTTACTTTACTTGCATTTATCTTAAAAACAACCAAATCAACCTTTTGATCTAAATACCAACTACTAAAGAGATTAAGTGAAATTATTACGTTTTCCATCTTGTTGGCAACAACAAGACCGTTGTCTCGAGGATTCGACCCTTAACTATACTACGATAAGACTTCCACGTATCTTAGCATACGTGGGTGGAGTTCTCTATCTAGTATAAGCAAGGCTAAACTTAAAGACTTACCATCTTTGGGATTTTTAGTGGTGCACGCAATTCCATGTAAGTGGAGGCTCCATAAAAAATTGGCGTCGTTGTCGGGGACAACGAAACGTTTTAATTTTATTTAGTATCTTCCTAGTTGGTTAGGGTTTTACACTTTCTTTTAATCATTAAACCATATCTTCTTAAAATTCATTATATCTCCGCCATCATCTAAAAAGGTGTTTTCTTCCCTCTACTCAGGTAGAAAACGTGTATGCAACCAATGCATAACCCCGGATTCTCCCCTGATCCAGAGTACGACTCTGAGGTAGAGAGAAGCTTCCACCGTCGCATTCGACTCAATCGCCAAAGGGCCAGACAAATGGCTGAAGATCAACGCCAGGCTGCTTTGGTGATGGAGAGGGTCAACGCCACCATCGCCGCTCAAAGGGAACAACTCATTGCTGATACTCGTGCCCAGATTCAAGCGGAGATTCGTGCGGAAGAACAGGCCCGCATTAGAGCTGAAAATGAAGCAGCAACCCAAGCTGCCCAGTTGGAGTTAAGGAACAAACAACTGAGGGACTACGTTGTCCCGAAGAACTATGAGGATAACCACCCGGTCCGACCTCCGATTATCAATATCCCCAACTTTGAGATTCGGACCCAGTGGATCCAGATCATGCAAGGCATTTCTTTCTCCGGAGGGTCTGGAGATGATTGCATGGATCATCTGAAAAGGTTTAAGGCACTGTGCCGCCTAGTTCCGCAAGCTGGAGTAGCTTTTGATGCGATAATGCTTCATCTGTTCCATTTCACTCTGTCTGGGAGGGCCCTGAGTTGGTATAACTCTCTTGACCGGGAACCTATAATAACTACCTGGGCTCCCCTTGAGGAAAAATTCTTAGAGAAGTTCTTTCCCCCTTCACTGACTTATGAGATCAGGGGGCAGATCAATCACTTCTCTCAGTTACCTGGAGAATCCCTTGCTGAAGCATGGGAAAGGTTTAAAGAACTTTTGTGGAAATGCCCCCATCATGAAATCTCCCAGAACCAACTAATAGAAACCTTCTATCGGGGAGTGAGTGATGATATTAAACAGTTTCTAGATTTCTCCTCTGGAGGAAACTTCATGAGAAAGAATTATGAAGATGCCTGGAAGATTGTTACACTTGGAGCTGAAAACCAGTCCAACTGGGGACGGTCAGCCGGTAAAGGCATTCTCAAGGTTTACAAAGCTGAAGAATCTATAGAGATGAAGGCAATAGCTGAAGCTTTGAAAACTATAGTTCACAAACAACAAGCTCTCGAGACTTCTCTCGGAGAGATTGATAAGAAGAAAACTCCTCTAGTTCAACAAGTCAAAGCCGTCACAGGATCCTGTGAGGCTTGTCATGCTTCTGATCATCCGACTCTTTCCTGCGGTATGCTGTATAATGTGATGATGGATATGCATTCACCACCACAACCATATGAACCTATCATTGATCAGTTGGAAGAACAACTATCGGAACAAGTTAACTCTATCCACTCTATCCCTGGGCAAGTCTACTACAACCCAAATCAGCCAAGGAATCATCCAGGGTTTCAGTATGGAAACCCTACTGGGACCGCTAATCCTCAGGATCAAACGCAGGGGGGATCCTCTAGCAGGCTACCACCTTGGTTCGCAAACAGTTTCAACCAAAATCAAGGGAATTCCAGGAACAACTTCCCTAGGGCTAACTACCCCAGGAACCAATCGGCCTACTACCAGTACACTCATCCTCCGCTCCATCCACAGCTACATACTCAGCAACCTCAGCTGGCGCTACCGCCGCAACAATCTCAACAAGCCCAACAACAAATTCCTCTGAAAACCGCTCCTGTCCAACCAGAAGATGAAATATCCTTGATAAGGCAGATGTTACAATCGCAACAAACTATGCTTGCTAACCAACAGGCTCAATAGAAAGCAGTTGAAGCTCAACTCGCTCAGATCACTACGCAATTAAATCCCCCAGCAGGTACGTTTGCTGGGCAGCCTGAATCAAATCCTAAGCATGGGCAGAACAGACATGAACAGTTGAATGCTGTCACCACAAGGTCGGGACGCACTCTTCATGAGACTACCAAGATCACTCTGGATAATGATGATACACTCACTTTTATGACAAAAGAAAGCCCGCTACAAGGAATAGAGAAGCCCGCAGAGGGCACAAAGGGAAAAGATAAAGACCAAGTGTCCGCAGAACCTGAAGTTTTGCAATATAAACCAAGAATCCCATATCCAGGTAGACTGCGAGAAACAAAGATGGACACCACGTTTCAAAAGTTCAAAGAGGCGATGAAGAAACTGTACATCGATATTCTGCTCCTTGACGCTCTTTCCGAGGTGCCGGCATGGGCAAAATATCTAAAAACCTTGCTATCAAGAAAGTATATCACCGAGGAGCAAGAAAATGTCAAGCTCGCTCAAACCACTTCTGACATCATCCTAAACAAAATGCCAAAAAAGAAGAAGGACCCAGGTTCCTTCGGAATTCAATGTTGCATTGGAAATGCATCCACAAAGAAAGAATTAGCTGACCTTGGGGCCAGCATATCCATTATGCCTTACTCAATGTGTAAATGTCTCGGTTTCACCAAATTGCTGCCTACAACAATGACTATTCAATTAGCTGACTCCACCATAACCGCACCTCTGGGAATCATTGAAGACATTCCAGTAAGGATAGGCAAGGATGCCTACGTTCCATGCGATTTCGTTATCATGGATATTAAAGAAGACTTGAGATACCCGATCATTTTTGGCATACCTTTCCTCGCTACCGCCAGGGCGCTGATCGACGTCGAAGCTGGTACCATCATTCTTAGGCTCGGAAAAGAAGCAATTCAATTTTGAGTCCTTAATAGCATGAAAGGCCCTAGTATCCAAGAGGAGGTTTTTCTTCTTGACGCAATACAACAAATGTCTCAGTTAGAAATATCCGAGACAGATGATGAATTAGAGAATGTCCTAATCAACCCGGATGTTGAATTCTCTGCAAACGAACTAGTTCAACAGTGCCTGCAACATCTAGAAAAGGCCGAAAAAGCATCAACGGTCACTTTTGAAGAACTTAAAGCTGCTACCATTATAGAAGCAGCTGAGCCACCAAAAGCCCCTGATATGAAGACTTTACCCACAGGGCTTAAACATGTTTTCTTAGATAAGGAAAAACTATGCCCGGTCATCATCAACTCTACCCTTACAAAAGATCAGGAAGAAAAGCTCCTGGATGAGCTGAAGAAGCATAAAAAGGTCATTGGATATAAGATAACTGACCTAACAGGCATAAACCTAGCTCTATGTATGCATAGATTTCCTATGGTTGAAGAATTCAAACCCTCTTGCGAACATCAAAGAAAACTGAATCCTAATATGAAGGAGGTAGTTTGTCTGGAGGTCCTTAAATTACTCAAAGCCGGCATGATCTATCCTATTTCTGACTCCCAGTGGGTCAGCCCTGTCCAGGTCGTTCCAAAAAAAGGGGGCACTACTGTAGTGCTCAACGATAAAAATGAGTTAGTGCCTACCAGGACTGTAACAGGATGATGAATGTGTATTGATTATAGGAAGTTGAACAAAGCTACAAGGAAAGACCACTACCCTCTACCTTTCCTTGATGAAGTCCTGGAACGCCTAGCTCACCAAAAATATTTTTGTTATCTTGATGGTTACTCTGGGTTCTACCAAATACCCATACACCCGGAGGACCAGGAAAAAACCACCTTCACCTGTCCCTTTGGGACGTATGCATTTAGAAGAATGCCGTTCGGGTTATGTAACGCACCCGTCACTTTCCAACGATATATGTCTGCCATCTTCGCCGGTTTAATAGAATCCATCATGGAAGTATTTATGGACGATTTCTCAGTTTACAAAGATTCCTTCGACAACTATTTAATCAATCTTGGACGAGTTCTGCAACGCTGTGAGGAAACGAACCTTATTTTGAACTGGGAGAAATGCCATTTCATGGTAACAGAAGGTGTCGTCCTCGGACACAGGGTAAGCGATAGGGGAATCGAGGTTGACAAAGCAAAGATCGATGTTATCTCAAAGCTGTCACCTCCAAAGTACATAAGAGGAGTTCGATCTTTCCTGGGTCATGCAGGATTCTATAGAAGATTCATCAAAGATTTCTCGAAGATAGCTGAACCCATGACCCAGATCCTGACCAAAGATGCTGAGTTCATATTCAATCAGGAGTGTATGTAAAGTTTCTCCACCCTTAAGGATGCGTTAATCTCCGCACCTATTCTAAGAGCTCCAGATTGGTCACAGCCCTTCGAAATCATGTGCGACACAAGTGATTATGCCATAGGGGCTGTTTTAGGACAGAGGATTGATAAGAAACCCTATGTTATCTACTACGCATCCAAAATGCTAGAAGAAGCACAGAAAAACTACACCACCACGGAGAAAGTGTTTTTGGCTATCATCTACGCGTTTGAAAAATTCCGCTCTGATCTGATTGGTTCTAAAGTCATCGTTTATACCGACCATTCTTCCATTCGATACCTAATTCAGAAACAGGATGCCAAACCCAGGCTTATCCGTTGGGTGCTAATGCTTCAGGAATTCGACTTAGAGATCAAAGATAAAAGTGGCATGGAGAATGTTGTGGCCGATCACCTCAGCCGGATCGAGGTTGAAGAAAAAGATAAAATCCCTATCCGGGATTCTCTTCCTGATGATCAGCTTATGAAGGCCACTCATGGCTTCCCTTGGTATGCTGATATCGTTAATTATCTAGCCACATGAATTATCCACCCATCTTCTTCCTACCAGGACAAAAGGAAGTTCCTTCATGACATAAAACATTATTACTGGGACGAACCCTACTTGTTCCACCTTTGTGCCGACGGACTTTTCTGTCGTTGCTTGCCGGAAGAAGAAATCACCCTTGTCCTTGAGCATTGCCATTCAGGACCTACAGGGGGGCACATGAGTGCTAAGAAAACCGCTCTAAAAGTTTTACAATCTGGTTTCTTCTGGCCTACTATAGCAAAAGATTCATACGACTTTGTGAAAGCCTGCAACAAATGCCAATTTACTGGTAACATATCAAAAAGAGACGAAATGCCCCTCACTATGTGGCAGGAAATTGAGCTTTTTGATGTGTGGGGGGTAGAGTACATGGGCCCTTTCCCTTCATCCTATGGCTTCTCTTACATCTTGGTCGCGGTGGACTACGTCTCAAAGTGGGTCGAAGTTGTACCTACTGTGTCCAGCGATTCCAAGCATGTTATTAAATTGTTCAAAGATATTATTTTCCCAAGATTATCAGATGGCGGGACCCATTTCTTGGAATGAAGTTTTGAAGCCTTACTGAAAAAGTACGGAGTAAATCACAAAGTCACCACGCCTTACCATCCACAGACTAGTGGTCAGGTGGAGGTATCTAATAGACAATTAAAAGCGATTCTTGAAAAGATGGTGAACAGAAACCGCACCGATTGGTCCACCAAACTTCTTGATGCCCTTTGGGCATACCGAGCTGCATATAAAACACCAATCAGAACAACCCCGTTCCGTTTGGTGTACGGGAAGTCCTCTCACCTGCCAGTAGATCTGGAACATAAAGCCTGGTGGGCCATCAAACAATTAAACTTCGATCTTAAAAATGCAGGAGAGCATAGACAACTCCAGCTGCAGGAGTTAGAAGAACTCCGAATGACTGCCTATCACAGTGCCAGAATCTATAAGGAGCAAACAAAAATGTGGCACGATGGTCATCTCAAGAGAAAAGATATCACCGTTGGCGATAGAGTGCTCCTTTTCAACTCCAAGCTCAAGTTGTTCCCCAGAAAACTTCGAACAAAATGGTCCGGACCCTTCACCATAAAGAATATTTATCCAACTGGAGCTGTAATAATTATCGACAATAACGGAGGAGAAAGGACAGTCAACGGTCATCGTTTGAAAAGATACTACTCTCCAACAGAAAAAATGCCAAGACAAACCATAGAGATCAAAGACGCCACGCCGTCAGCATAACAACGTCTTAGCTTCGTTGAGCCAGTGACGTAAAACCCAGGTGCTATTTGGGAGGCAACCTAAGATTTCAGTTTCTTCCTTTATTTCCCGTTCTCTTTACCTTAGGTTTATCTTATGAAAATACAAAAAAAATTCTATACAACCAAAACAAACATAAAAATAACAAAATAAAAATATACAAAAAAAATATACATAAAAATATAAAAATCCGTTCGACCTTAACCCTCCCAAATGGTCTTGAAACTGTTTGGAACCCAACGGTCTCGAAACCATTTGGAGCCAAACGGTCCTGAAACCGTTTGGAGCCAAACGGTCTCGAAACCGTTTGGAGCCAAACGGTCCTGAAACCGTTTGGAGCCAAACAGTCTCGAAACCGTTTGGAGTCCAAACGGTCGCTAAACCGTTTGACTTAGGGTTTTTATCAGGTCAACCCCCCGTTTCCTATAAATATAAACCCTACCCCCTCGTTTTTCTTTCTTTCAAATCCCGAGCCATCTGAAACTCTCGAAGTGCTGTTCCATTGCTCTCGCCTCCGTCGACCTCTACTTCCCCTGCTCCCGCACGACCTCCGTCTCCAACACCCTCGCCATCGTCTCTCCTGCTCACAGTAGCAAGGTAGTCCGGCCGCAGCAGTCGCCTTCTCCCGCAACCACCGTTTCCACCTTAGCCAATGGCTTCGTTCCCTCTTCTTCACCAGAAACTCCACCATTTCCACCATCAGCTTCGCCTCTATCGCCGTCGGCTTCGCCTTTTCCATCGCCGCCTTCGTCTTTACCACTGCCAGCCTCGCCGCTATCTTCTTTTCCTACATCTTTATCGCCGTCGGCCTCCTCCATCGTCACCATCATCGCCGGCGCCTTCGCCGCTGCCTTCGCCTTCGTCGCCAGTGCTTCCGCCCTCCATTCGCCGTTTTGTCTTCGCCGGCGGTTGCACGACGCTTCGCTTTCCAAATGGTCTGAAACCGTTTGGGACCAAACAGTCTTGCAACCGTTTGGGACCAAACGGTCTTGAAACCATTTGGGACCAAACAGTCTTGCAACCGTTTGAGACCAAACGGTCTTGAAACCGTTTGGGACCAAATGGTCTTGCAACCGTTTGAGACCAAACGGTCTTGCAACTGTTTGGGACCAAACGGTCTTGCAACCATTTGGGACCAAACGGTATTGAAACTGTTTGGGATCAAACGGTCTTGAAACCGTTTGGAACCAAATAGTTTTCAAACCGTTTAGCCTTAAAATTTCATTTAACTTTCATAAAATCACAAAAAACACATAAATACGAATAAAATCTTTTTTTCTAATATGATTTTCTAACTCTTGATCTCCCATTTTTCAGCCATGGCAGCACCAACAAAGGAGGCCACCAGATTTGAAGACATTGCAATCTGGACAATGGAGCAACTGATGATAGAACAATCTAAGCTCCAGAAGATCAGAGATGACTTCAACAGGACCGGAAAGGCGCCACCAAATGTCAAGATGATGCAAGTCCTGTGCGACCTTGACAAAATAAAAAAGTGCCTAGCAGAGGCACCTGAAGAAGAAGTGGAAGACATCTCTTCCGATGACGATGAAGGCTCAGAATACGAGCCAAATCCCGAGGAGGAATCCCCAACCGGAGAGCAAAAGGGGAAATGTAAGGTCCAGGAATCTGCACCCGGACAACCTTCCTGGAAACGGGCAAGAAAACAAGTTCACCCTGCCTCTGCTATGGACCAACCCTTTGCAACACCTACCACCACCATTCCTGCCACCACCCCCACCTTCTCAATTCTCACCACCACCGTACCCCCACCTGAAAACCTCTACATCCACACCATCCAATCCATCGACAAAATCTTGAAACCTACAAAGTACGTCTGCTCAAGCGTACTGCTGAAGATGGGGATCCATGATCGAATCTTCAACATACTAGACAAAGCCAACCTTGCAAGGCTATGTCTAGTAACCGAGATCTCATACTCTGAGCCCGCCACTGAATTCTTCACCTTTCTTACAAAAGAACCCATAGATATCATGGATAGATCACGGGATGGAGGTGACAGAAGGCTGGTCACCAAAATTTTCGGCAACAAGGTGGTCTTAATAGAAAACATGGTGAATGAAGTTTTCATTGACAATCAGCAGCAGCTGCAAAACGCCAAGACGGTGGGAACTGAGCACTCTGAGTTCAACAGACACATATTCTGGAAATCTTTAACTGGGCTCCCCACCTATGATGCTAAGACATGCAAAACATCAAACATACACTTTGGTTTTGTGCGCACCCTACACAAAATTCTTGCTGGTGCACTCTTCCCCAGGACAGAAGGAGGGAACGTTACAATCTCGAATCTCTTTGTCCTCTGGTCCATTCTGAACGAAAAGCCAGTTAACATTGGACGACAAATGATCCAGAAATTATCCGCCTTCTCCCTGGGGAAGGAAATCTGCATGGGGGGTCATGTCACATACATTATAAAATACCTCAAGATGGACAGACCCCTACCTCGCTGCACGCAACTAAAGGGCGACATCCTTACCAATGAACAATCTTTGAAGAACTCCTTCATCATCAAGGAAAAGGATGGGAAATTATATTATGTCTTCTGCCCTATAGTCAAGTCATCAAGAACACTCCTCCCTCTTCCGGAGCTCGCAAACTATGACAAAGACAAGCTCCTCTTCTCTGATGAGGAGCTTACACAAATCTTAGCTTCGGTTAAAGCAGCCAAAAAGAAAGCAACTGCGGGACAGACGGAGTTAAGTATCACAACCCCGACAGCTCGACCATCAAAAATACCTATCAAACGACCTTCCAGAAGGCAATTGAAGGCACAACAGCTGTCGGGGACACCAACATCAAAGCCACACCCAGAAGACAACCCCCTCCTCGACGAGCACATCACCACCTCATCTTTAGACTCTTTCATTATGAGTCTACATGCTGAACTAACCGCCACCACCTCACTCCCTTCCACCTTCCCAACACCCATCACCCTTCCTTCTTTCCCCATAACCACGCTACCACACACATCCTCTTCTTCACCCCTTTTCCCTTCGGACTCCCCCTTCTCCATCCCTATGCCCGACTTTAACACTTTCCCATCCACCTCCACAGTCTCTACCCCATCACTATCAACACCACCACCTTTCACATCCACCACCACCCTGACACCGCTGGTGACCCCATCTACGGTCACCACGCAATTCGCGGGACCATCATCAGTGTCTCTTCCGCAAGGCACTACCACCCTCCCTCATAGACCCCAGACCCCACCCTTCCACCTCTGGGGTCCCCTTTTCCAAAATCGGTGAAGAATTCGGACGTCAATTCGACGACATCCGAAACCTCCTCACCGATCCTTCTAACATTTTATATTCTATTTTCTCTTGTGTGCAGGGATTATCCAAGCAGGTGGCCATGATCGACCAACAGAACCGTGCTTTGCCCAACATCCTCCAAGGTTTTCAGCAAAGACAAGATGAGGTGGCTAAGCAAGTTGAGCACATCAATAACCACTACAAAAACTTGCCCCAGTTGGTCCTTGGAGCGACACGCCAGCAAGAAGCGACGGCTAGGCAAGTCGATGAGATCTCTACACAGACCCAACCTCTGCCCGAGACTCTCCGTGAGCTCAAGAAGCAACAAGCGGCTCTTAGCACACGCTTGGACACCATCAGTAGCACCCTCACACAGCTAAACAATCTCCAAGAGGAGTCCACTAACAATGAAATCCAGCAATTACGCGCTCAAGTTACAGATCTTACAGCGCGACTCCTCTCCGCCGAGGGACGTTACTCGGACCTAAAAGAAACACACGACGCACTGCTCGAAACACACGAGCATGTACAAGTGGCGTTCGATGAGTTGCAAGCCGTCCATCGGCGGTGTAAACAGACCACACACAAGAAGCCAGCAGAACAGGCAGCGACTGACAAAGATGAGGACGAAGAAGACGATGATGAGGACTCTGACTCCTCAGCTAATTCCAATAATAGAACCTCCTCAGAGGACAAATCTGGCGACCCAGGCAATGCTGGGGAGGGCACAAGCCGATGAGCTGATAAAGACCCCAGGTCCCCCCAAAACGAAAATGTCAACATGTCATATGGGGACCAATTCCTGGATTATTCTGCTTTGGGATCCATCGGGGAGTCTGCCAAAAACGTGGCTTTCGCTGAGTTACACCAATGTATATTAGGAACCAACACAAGCCCACCAACAACAACCGCTTAAACTTCCCCCATGCTTGGTAAGTTAATGCCTTCCCCCCCAAGACCCGGACGAGTAAGAACGAGTCAGCTTAGATACAGATGAAGAACTCGATTCTACTTCGGATTCAGATGATGAGCTGCAGGACTATGCAGCAGTCCTGGAACAACCTTCTTCCCCCCTTCCGCAAGAACTTCCCCCGCCACCACCTCTACCGCACAAAATGCATGATCTTGATATGGCGGCCATCCCCACGTTAGATGCTCAGGACATTTTTATACTGAACACTATTGTGGACGATGCAAAGGCAGGGGAAGACATCATCTACAATAACACCAAAACTAGGCACAAGATGACACGAGAAGACTTCCGCCACATCCTGCGACCTCGGTCCACGATGACGATGGAAATCTTTCGTGTCCTTCTCGCCAACTGTATAGAAACGTACAGAAGTTCTAAGGGGCAACAACCGATTTTCAACGCCTCGCCTGCTCTGTCTATTGGCCTTTTATACAAAGACATAAGAGCAAAATCAATCGAGCGGCTGCGTGCTAGTTTAGCACGACGGACACGTTATCTCACCGTGCCCTTTTAAAT
The DNA here is from genome assembly GCA_963693085.1 of Alisma plantago-aquatica. Classification (NCBI taxonomy): domain Eukaryota; kingdom Viridiplantae; phylum Streptophyta; class Magnoliopsida; order Alismatales; family Alismataceae; genus Alisma; species Alisma plantago-aquatica. Next base: position 321,111,616 of record OY856409.1, read on the forward strand.
CTCAGATCATTGGCTATTTATGATCGTCGACACCGAAGCTAGAGATGCCAAGGTCTATAATTTTTGCGGCGCTGAGCTACCCGCCGGTACAATAAATTTCGTCGGTGAAGCAGCAGGAGAAGCACAGTGTATACCCTTCGGGCTGCTGAAGTTGATTTGGGCTGCACGCCCATCTCTCCGCCAAGACTGGAGCCAGCCTTGGTTCAAAATAATAAACCCTCAAGTTCAAGCTGCCGAGGAATTTGGGGATTGCGCTTTCTGCACCATATGTCACATCCAAGTGCTGAACTAGGAAATCCCATTTTCTGATCTGGTTGCTGAAGATTTTCATTCCTTGCGAGGGCGTTATGCTATGGAGCTCATATGTGATAGACGGTTTTTCAAGGACCCGACAATGGCACCAGATGATGTCCCTCGCTACCTCTTCTCAGCTATGCAGCGACCGCAGCGGCGACCCTTCCGACAAACTCTGAAGGAGTCAGAAAAATCAAAGGAACCAGCCTTAGCTACCGAGCAAAGTAAAGGAGACATCGATCCTTTGTCTGCCATAGAACCAACCTTTCCTGACTTTGATCACAGTGCTTGCAAAGGTCTCAACAACATCGAACTACGACTCATTATGGCGCGACTTTCAGTCGAGAAGGATGAGCTCATATTCATGTCTGGGGACATTTTAGTTATGGCAGACACGCTTCGAGAGACTTTATAGATCAAAGGATCCCTCTCCGCCAGCCTAATGAGCGCTTACCAGTCTCTACTCGGCCAACACAACCCCACTACATTTATGGCATCCCCATACATGAAGGATGATCTTTTAAAGCTCAAGAACTTCGGCACAACTGAAGCACTGATCTCCTTTCTACAACACACAATGCCGAAGTTCATCATGTTACCCTTCCTCTATCATGAGCACTAGATGCTCCTGGCAACAAACCTACCAGATGGAACAACCACAATATATAATAGTTCCGACAGCCAGTACAACCCACGACAGAAGAACTATGTCGTGACACCAAGGATGCCAACAGAGGTAGTGGCGAAGGACTGCGCTGACAAATTAATCGCCCTTCTCAGTCAGCACACAAGGGCTTATGACAAAGAGCATTTTCATCGCCCCTCCTTCAGCCACAAATGTCCCCAACAAATCTGACAATCAAATGACTGCGGCTTCCACGTCCTCTACTGGATGTATACCATCATCGACCTTCAAAGACCAATAGAGGATATGACTGACGTGGATTACCACACTCTACGCGGACAGTTCACAGCCAACCTACTTCAATCTCAAGGAGCAAACTCAGGATTAACGTAAACCTGAAGCCCTTGCCTTTGTACTTCTCAACCTATCACTTTTCCACTCTGAGGACAGAGTGTGTGATAAGTTAGGGGGGGGGGGTACACTAGACAAGGGTGAGGTATCATTTCTATATCCCTCCTTTTCCATCTCCTCCTTCATTTTTTGTACAATTTTTCTTAGTTTCCTCTACACATTTAGCTTCCATTTTAAATAAATCATCCAACAATAAATCTGTTTGAATAAAGTCACCCTCAGTTAACTTTAGAATCATGTTAGTTACCAAAAGTAAATAGCACTTAGACATTTAATGGCAATTTAATAATATACCCCCACTATTGATTTTCATGCTTTTGCTCCACTTCTTTATCTGACTCTCCATAGGTCAATATCAAGGCAGAAATAAGCTAGGCTCTCAAGGATGAGAGGGGCATCAGGAAACTTCCAAATCAAGAAGTTCTGCAAGTGGACCACAAACAAAATAAGTGCATGTTGAAAAACTCTGAGAACAACTTTCCTCTCGTCAAAATAAAAGAGGCTTGGCCTCCCAAAATAATTTCCCAAACAAAACCCCAAAACCAAGCCTGTGAGTTTTCGAATAAAAGCCAGAGAGTCGAATAAAATTATGAGAGTTGTGCCATGAATAAGGATCTATATAAAGAACCGATGAAGGTCTCACCCGACCAGCACATTCAGCTGCCCTCACAAAGGCAGATGTGTCGTGCCCGGTAGTGAAACCCTAAGGTATCCAAATATATGAAAGACTTATAAAGGACTCGCCCGGCCGGTACATTCAACTACCCTCACAAAGGGAGATGTGTCGTTCCCGGTAGTGAGATCCTAAAAAGCATAGACAACCCCTCCCCCACTTGAAGGGGGAGTTACACTTCAAGCCTTTAGCCAACCCTCATACCCCCTCTAGTTTCCAGTAGGTCCTTCAGAGAGGTATAAAGATGATTAGAGTCAACAACATGCACAAAATAAAGGTGGTCCCAACACGAGCTACGAGATACAGAAGAAACCTGAGACCCAAGCAACTCTCGAAACCTGAAAGAGTCATGGCAAGCAATAAGACCTGATATGACCTTAGGAAAACTCAGGTTAAGAATTGATGCAAGAGTATGGAAATCCTAACTAAATAAAATTGCCTCGCCATTACATGTCTCAGCTCTATCTAACTTGAGGACAAGCTAGACTCTAAGTTAGGGGGGGGTGATAACCTCCAATTTTGGATGTTTACTTAGTCTTTTCTTTAGTTTTCCATACTCTTTCTCAATTAGAATTAGCCTTAATCCCTAAGTATTCGCTCTTATTGTAAATATACCATCAGACTAACTTTTCCTCTTTATATCTGCAGAAAAAGACAAAAAAATCATAAAAGACTAAATCAACCTCAAGACCGCATGGACTCAAATGGTCCCAAGACCGCATGAAGCCAAACGGTCCCGAGACCACATGGAGTCAAACGGTCCCAAGACCGCATGAAGCCAAACGGTCCCGAGACCACATGGAGTCAATCGGTCCCAAGACCGCATGAAGCCAAACGGTCCCGAGACTGCATGGAGTCAATCGATTCCAAGACCGCATGAAGCCAAACGGTCCCGAGACCGCATGGAGTCAATCGGTCCCAAGACCGCATGAAGCCAAACGGTCCCGAGACCACATGGAGTCAATCGGTCCCAAGACCGCATGAAGCCAAATGGTCCCGAGACCGCATGGAGTCAAACGATCCCGAGACCGCATGAAGCCAAACGGTCCCGAGACCGCATGGAGTCAAACAGTCCCGAGACCGCATGGAGTCAATCGATCCCGAGACCGCATGGAGTCACACGGTCTCAAGACCGCATGAAGCCAACCGGTCCCGAGACCGCATGAAGCCATACGGTCTCAAGGTCCAAACGGTCTCAAGGTCCAAACGGTCTCAAGGTCCAAACGGTCTTGAGGTCCAAACGGTCCTGAGGTTCAAATGGTCTCCAAACCGTTTGGACTTCACTTAAGGCCTATAAATAAGACCCCAAGGGTCCATCATGAGGAATCAAGGGTTCAGACGTCCAAAGGCTGTCTCAATCACTCCAGAGCAAATCCAACTTCATCCTCCGCCCAGGGGCTACCGGTCTGAGACCCATACTCCATCTCGAAGCTGCTTTCTCTCTCTCCACCAAAGAAGGTGGGAAGAGGGAGATCTCGTCATCAAGAAACCTGTGAAGCTGGTGGATCGTTTCTCTCTCTCCAAGGGGTTGACCTTCCTCTCTCCTTTGTGGGGATGATGCTCACTCTCTCTCTTCTTGCCTCCTTCTTTGTCCTAGTCATGAGTGAGTAGTCTCTCTCACTAGGGTGCGGGGAGTAGCCCCACTACCCATGTTTTCATATCATGCAAATGTAATCCATAAGTTGTAATATAGAGTTCATATCTTTTCAGTTCAACATCAAACGTTTAATGAATGCTTGTTGCTTGATCACCAACTTGTGTTATCCTTTATCTTTTAGTATGAATTGTCTACGTTTGTGCTATTAGATCTGAAACTCGTTTGCATGTTGGTTTTAGGTGCATGTATCCACCGTGCATCTGTTTCGGTATCTAGGAGTGCCTTCCTAGAAGTGGAGTATACTCACTCCCATCGTTGTACTTTCATGCTATGAAATGGAATCAGTTGACGTATGAAAGTACAACCTTGAGGAGTCGAGGAACACACTTTGCGGAGGGAATGTTGTAAAGTAAGTGACCATACCTACATGGATGGCTGGTGTTACAACATTCCCACACTCCTCGTAGTTAGTCATCCGAAAGGAAGATAAGTCTACAAAGATACTAACTGATCTAACTCTTATTGCAGGTTATGCTTTTATGTTGCATGTGTTGATCCATGTGTAGAGGTGGTGAAAACCGATCACACTCTAGTGATTCATTAATCATTGTTAACAACCTAAGTTTACTTTCTTGCCTTTACTTTACTTGCATTTAGCTTAAAAACAACCAAATCAACCTTTTGATCTAAATACCAACTACTAAAGAGATTAAGTGAAATTATTACGTTTTCCATCTTGTTGGAAACAACAAGACCGTTGTCTTGAGGATTCGACCCTTAAATATACTACGATAAGACTTCCACATATCTTAGCATACGTGGGTGGAGTTCTCTATCTAGTATAAGCAAGGCTAAACTTAAAGACTTACCATCTTTGGGATTTTTAGTGGCGTACCCAATTCCACATAAGTGGAAGCTCCATCAGTTTATCATTTCAGGTTTAGGGATAAGACTTTAGAGATTGGGATTTAGGGTTTACAAATTAGGATTTAGGGTTTATGGTTTATAAATTAGGGTTTAAGGTTCAGTAATGAATGTGTATACCACCTATCTCATTCTTGAACACCTAATCTTACTAGTAAGTGTATAATATGTATTTGGTTTTCAAGCAAATTTTTCAGCATTTCCCCACAATTCTCCAAGTACATCGGTGTAGATAGACATATATCCACCTACATATATATTTAGAGGACAAACGGGGAAGTGGTGATAAGACATCTTGATAACTGAATACACTTAATGCACTTACATCCTAAGTGAGATTAAGTGTTCAAGAACAGTCCCAAACTGGATACTATCCAAGACTGACTCATAATGAGTAAATCTTGGATGTGTTTCCATGCCAATAGATATATGTCCAAAAGGTTTATGATTCATATCAATTCAGTGTATATAAAAACTTAGCAAAAGAAGATATTTGACTAAAGTAAGGTTTTTGATTTAGCATTTAGGTAAATGCATAAAAATATTAGTCTAAATCAATTTAATCTAAGTTATTCACACCAATTCAGTGTAATTAATTCTTACTTGTAATTATGCATCCATACAACATTCAAATTGAACAATGTACTCAAATATACAAACACTTGTACATGAATTTGAATTATAAAGGAAACTGTACAAGTATCATTTCTCCAATTGATATCAATTTAGGTATCAAATCCCTAGTTACATTTCATCAAACTACAAAAATAGTTATATTTAAAACCCTAGTTACATTTAACATAAACAATGTAGCTAACAAAAGCACATTGATCAAAAACTTCGATAGTAACAACTCTGACAGGGAAGCAACAGTAGAAGGACTACTACTCTGACGACAATGATGATAGTGGTCAATGGTGTGACAACATCGATGGTGAGGAACATGGCAGCAACAAAAACTCCAACAACAACAACTCCAAAAGAAATAGTCACATGAAGGTGTGGTGGCTAATCAAGGTCCAACAACAGCAATAGTCGTGACACGATGACAGTGGTTGCTGGAGCATGATCGCCAGAGCTAGGTATTGGGGGCTATTAAACAAAGAATGGGGGAAAGAAACATTTCATGGATGCTACTAAGTGAAGTTAGTCGTCAGCTGCTACAAAAAAGCCAAGACTAAGTAAATACTTAGATGTCAGTTCTACATAAAAAATCGATGATAGAGACCCTTATACAAAAAAAAGTTGACCTTAGTAATGACTTAGTCGTTGATCTATTATGACATAATCAATGACGAAGTAAGTTCTAAGACATTGGTTCTGCATTAAAATCCAATGATATTAAAAATCATCAATCTTAGTAAGGACTTATTCAAATAAAAAAAGTTGATCTTAATAAGGACTTAGTCGTCAGTTTATTCTGAAAAAATCAATGATTAAGTAAGTACTTCGACATCGGTTATATATTAAAAATCGATGACAGAGACCCTTATCCAAAAAAAACAAGCCGACCTTAGTAAGGACTTAATCATTAGTTTTTTCTTAGCAAACCAACACTAGAGACAAATTTGAGGGGGGACAATATTTTCACAAAGACATGGCGTGAATCCTCTGTCTTCGATTTCTTGACATCAAACTGACACCGTTTGTACAACTTTTTTTGTGGTTTATATGATGTACAACGTCAATTTTTTTTAACGCCAAACCAATGATAAAAGTATTTTGGAGGCAAAATTTATTTTTTTGTAAAGATCTTTGTTGTCAGTTTGTGGGAAACTGACATAATCTTAAAAATTTTGGAGGCAGATTTTTTCTTAAAAAATTGTATTTCGCATTTATCTAAGATTTCTATAATACATAACTGACATTATAGAAAAAGCGCTACCCATGGGATTTCCTAAATAGGCAGGACTTGACCAATGGTGACGTTTGTGCTTAAAAATCAACATTATTTAGTCTTTGATGTTGTTTTGTCTTTGGAACCGACGTTATCAAAAGTGACATTAGAGGTTATAAATGTACTAGTGTGTCTATGGAACCATTTCCCTTTTTTCCTTGTTAAAAATTTTAGCAGGTGATAGGGAAGTTTACTAAGGAAATCATTCAATCAATATCATTACTATTTCTTGTTTGGGTTAAATAATTGATTATATAAATTTGGGAGAATTTATTTGTTTCCAACCAACTATTTAGTTGAGTTAAAATATTTGGTTCTTTTATGATATGCTAATGTGATCATTTTTATTTATTTATTTATTTTTGACATTAAGGATAGAAAATTACTTCTTTAAAGTTTGTTATAATTTAGGAAAAAATCTTGTGTATTACACATTGTTGCAATTACCTTGGTCACATTGTATTTGGAAAGTAAATACATTTTAAACTTTTCCACCATGATAAATTTTGTATAGATTTAACATGCATGTACAACACTGTTTCCCTTTATGTTATACTACAATTTTATTTATTACAAGTTCACCTAAATTATATACATATAAGCCATACAAGTTGGTTTACACTATTTATTTAATATACTATATGTCAATTTAATATTTTGGCCTTATCTTACATTTTCTTTTCTTAATGAGATTAGGATAGTCATAATTGTGTAAATAAGATAAAATTGGCACCCAAGGTAATTTGGGACCCAAGAACACATTTTACCATTATATTTGGGTTTTGAAGTTCCCTTTCATGAATTCTAATACAATTGGGATTTTGACTCATTATCATTATATTATTATTATATTACATTATTATCATCATTATTTAATATTTAGAGTACCATTACCTTCACATTATTACCAAAAGAGTTTCATTATGTTATTATGTACTAATTTCCATATTTTGACTATTTATCATATAAGTCCATAAATTCAATATTTATTTAGATAATGGTACATCATCTATAATCTAGGACATGAAAATCCACATTGTTATTCCTATTCATGAGTTAAGAACATTGTGCCACTTATTAAATGCATCTTAGCCATTATGTGAATATTAGTCAACAAAAGGGATCATAGGTGACATATTATATGCATCCACTTACATATTATCACACATTATGTTAATGTGAGTGTATTACATTACGTGATATTGAATAAAGAGCCTAACACCACAACTTAATTTTAGGCATTAATTCATTAAGGTATAACTTTATTCTTTTTTGGTCAAAACTAAGAAACCACACATACTATAGTCCTAACCGTGAAATTAAGGTTTCCAGAGTCTAGATGCTAGATTTTGGAACATTATAGGATCTTACAAGGGGATGCATGTAGATGCACGTTAAAGATCAAGCAACTCCATAGTGTATTCAAGCTTCCCAACCTTGTTCGTTGCATCAAAAACATAAGATCACCGTCATAATCTCTTCTTTCTTCTATTATTCAGATCTTCATACTCCTTGGTTGAAGTACATGGTTTTCCATGGTGGTAACTTGCTCATCTAGCTAAAGTACCCTCTTTTCTCCTCTTTTTCCCTTGTTTGCCCTAGATCCACCAAGGAGGGGTCATCTTGGAGGCGAAGAAGTAATCTTGGACATGTGAAGGAGGCTCATTGGAGGCATTATTGTTGTTCCTTACCTCATCTTCTTGTTTTGGTCAAGTCCCATATACTTCCATGGCGGAACCTTCCACATTAAGAGAAAGAACCTTCCTTTTTTATCTCTTTGATATAAAAGAAGCTAGATCTTGCTTGGAGCTTTGGTTTTGAGGTTGCTTGAGAGGTGATCTAGGATCTTGAAGCTTGTTCAAGGTTGTCTTAGATTAACCTCATGCTTTTTACCATGAAAGACGAGTGATATATCATTTTTTAGTATTCTTTTTCCTACTTGTATAGGGAAATCCTTACACGTGATCTAGTATACCCTAATCTTGCTCTATGATCACCTTACATGTTGAAAGATGATTTCTTGAGAATCAATCTAGAAGACTGAAAAGGAAATATGAAATTTCACATTCTTTCCAACCTTCTAAAGGTGATCTATGATGTTAATTCATGACCACTTAAACATGTTATGTTGAAATCTAAAATACATGTGAAATGTTATTAAAATGTTATCTTTAGGGTATCTTGGTGCCATCTAAAGTGGAAATCAACATACATGTTATTATTACTTCTTGGGTGAGATATAGAGTGATCTTAAGGCTATTATAGAACTATTATGATTGGGAAATGTAATCCGAGTTAGACCTAAAATCTCAAGCTAGCCCATCTATGCATGAGATTGGTCCTTTTTGTGTAATCTTGCATTTGATGTAGCTCTCACATACCTTAGAATTTTAAATTTAAATTTGTTGCGGTGGTGTATTGTAGTAACTTGATGTGGAATCTGAAATTTCATGTTGTGTTGATATTCATATAAGTATTATCCTTAGTATGGCCTTATGTGGTGAAATTAGCCTTTCATAACCAATAATGGTGGTTCGTACCCTAATGAGTAACTTGGGTTACATCATGAGTTGTATTATACATCCTGAAGTCACAAACATTTAATGGATTCACAAATGAAGCAAAACTTAATTATGAATTAAGAAGCATAATCATATTAACGTACATGAAATGCATCATAGGGGTAATGAATAAAGTGCATATGAAGTAACTCAAAAGTCTTTTAAGACATGTGAGTTCTAATAATGGATGACAAAGCTTATTAGATAAAAGGGTCCTAGTTGAGTTTTTATCTTGCTCATATCATCACCTATATATGCCTTTCATCTCTCCTTTCTCTATGATCTTCAGAGATTAAATAATTATGTGATAGAACATGTAATACAAATTGTATCTTGGATACAAGATATATACATGTAGGCTTGATACCTTGAGGTTAATACCTTAGTGAATTGGCATGGATGTAATCATTATGATGATGATAGTGACCAAATGTCAATGTTAATGCATGACTGAATATGGATGGATAATAAAAATATGGATCAAATGGTGAAAAAGTTAAGGTGGGAAATGATGTGATCTTATGGGTTTGATAACCTTGTCCTAAAATAATGATGTACATTTAATCATAATAATGTAAACTCTAAATGATACATGTAATGAGAATTTGTTTACTTGAACTAGTGTTCTGAAAGACAATACGATATAGAATTTTTCCTCATAATAACCTAACTTTTTAATTGTGATTATTAATCATTTTCTATGATCATGTCTTGTCCTATATGATGATGGTTTGAACTTCTATGTATTAGATAATGACTTATGTTTTGTAATACTATTTGAACACTAGAAATGAAATGTTAAAGGAAGAAATATTTCTTGAAACACCTTGATTAAGGCCAAATGTTCCATGACTTGGTATGTTGAGCCTTGTTTTGGTTGAAGATGATTGATTATACCATGATCTAGTGGTTTGATATATGTTATTGCTTTGAATATCTTCTAGAGTTACTAAACTTTATTAATATATCAATTATATAATATTGCATTATTTGTAAGTTTTTGATACAATTGAAATAAGAGTAATTGTCTCAAAGAATAAAGTGTAACCCTAATCATGTAGTCCCATATGATTGTAGAGCTATCTCATTGTCACAATTTGTTGGAAAGTGAAACGAATTTCCTTGTAGTATTATCATATTGTGATAAGGAGCTTGGAGCCAGATATTGTTGAGTATGTGTGGGTGTGGGGAGGGTTTTCTCTATCAACTTGACTTCAAGTTTTTTGAGAAAAGTTGGGGTTGTGTCTCAGTTTATATGTGATTGAGAGAGGTTGCAACCATAAGCCAGACTAGAGGGTTATATACTGGTTTTTGGTGCCATGGCTTATGTACCTAGGATGGATCAAGTTTTTAGTGGGATGGCCTTTGTTCCCCTACTAGTAGTTGAGTTGTTGTGCTACTATATTTTGTCACTAGTATTGAATAAGGGGAAGAGATATTTAAGAGTCGAGTAATCCTAAGATCTTATATTATGTTGATTGAGACTTTGCAGCGGTAAGCTAGTAGTTTGAGTGGTATGCCCCTGTAACATCCCACTTATGAATACATACTATAACTGGGTGAAAGCATTTATCTTCTAAGGCAGATGTCACATAAAAATACTCATTATAGATAAATAAAATATTCAAATACATTGTCTTAAAAAGATTATACATTATTCTTTGAATATGAAAACCACAAGTGACTTCTTCATCAACTCTTAGATCTAAAATGTAAACATTAAATAACTAAAACATAAAAGGAAGAAATTCTAATATTAAGATCATCTATGATAGATGGCACCTCACTAGGTTGCACTTGAAGGTCTTTTAATAATTAACATGCTCTTCTTTAGTCTTGCTCCAATGTATGGGGACATCATGTCCCCATCCATGCAAAGGAAAAAATAATCACATCAGTAAAGGGTACTGACACTTATTATCGTAAGCCAAATAACTATACCTGACATGAAGGAAAAGATGACTTGAACATTAACTTAAGCATTCTTGCAATAAATTCTATACATAAATAGGAATTGAATAAGTAAAATATGCATCTCTATGTGATGTACCTATTTAGGAGCACAAAATGCTAGAAAATCCCATGATGGCCAGAAGAGCCCATTATTGGCTATGAAATCTCATAACGACCCAGTGAGGTCCATGACTGTGAAAGCATAGAAAAATTTGTCAAAATATTATAGCATTATTCTTAATATGAATATTAGCATAATCTTGCACTTGAATCTTTAACATTATGGGATTTATCCCTATTGAACTTGAACTTTAAATTCATTGATCATTAGTCATAATACATAATCTTAGTGATCATCGTAACCACAAAACATTAGATATAGTTATTATCAATCACTTGCTATAATGAACATGATAAAAAGCATTGAACTTAAAATAATAATGTTTACTTTATACATAACATTCAAATAACCATGAATAATTGTGAACAATAACATGACCCATTTACCTAGAGCAATGTAGATCCCAAATTATTTTCTCAAACCTTGAGTCAAATCCTAAGTTCTCTGAAATTAACATGATTTACACCAGTTTTCACCTTAATTAACATCCTAAAATATAATCTTAGGTCATTAATAAAATATGGCCTTTGATTATCACATTAGGGTTAGTAGACATAAAAATTGGATTCTCCATTCAAAATCCTTTCCAAATCATATTTTCCCACAATTTTATAATCATTTGAATTATTAGGGACTTTTGAAGAGCTGACAAATTAGGAAATTATATAAGTCCTCATTGTCAAATTTATATACATCGCTTAGTTGGTCCAATCAGGGGTTGACGCTAGGCCAGGTCTCCTTCTCTAACAAAAACTTGCGACTGCTGACTAAGCTAGGTGGCTAAAGTTCATATATGTCCCTGAGGGCATGAAATAGATGTAAAATATATTGGGGGGAAAATTGAGAAGACATGACTGCATTTGTTCTTCTCTCATCAACAAAGAATAGGAAGGAAACAATGGCAAGATCATGACCCAGAACATAATACTTGCATTTGTCAAAGAAAACTAAGGCCACATATGAGTCCCTTACATCCTCATGGGGATGGTGAGCCCTGCCTTGCATTGTCTCATGGTCAGGAGGTTTAGAAGCTCCTCCCCCCATGGCTGAGCATAGGGGAAGGGGATCAAGCATCAGACAAGAGGTGAGTTTGCAACAAAACAAGGGTCTAGATGCGTTCAAGACATATAATATAATATAGAGTCATGAAAACCTACAAGAAATGTCACATGAAGCTAGGGAAAAAAATCTATGGATGCACGAAAAGAGAGGCATAAAAAAAGGGAAAATAGTGGTGTAACACCCAGATTTTTATAACACATGAGCGGAAGCTATATATATATATATTTCTTCATCTCGGAGTGTCACAAACATGATGATCATTGTAATTAAAGCAAATGAAACACTTTGCATAACTGGAAAACTGATTCATACTTAGTTTGACAAAGAAAAACAAACCATCTAATCTACCATGATAACAAGACTATACATAATAAAAGATGTCTAAACTTTGGATTGTCATGGTATATGGCACCCCACTAGGCACACTTGAAATCTCCTAGTCCTTTGCTTGTCCTTTTGTTCTTCAATTGTTCCAAAACCTACGGACATCACGTCCCCCGCCATGCATTGGAAATAACAGTCGTTAGAGTAAGTGGTATGAGTATTCTAAAATATACATTGCTAAAGAACTGGAATATTACAAAAGATTCTTGAACATCATAAATATTAAACAAACATTAAACTCTGATTAAATCTAGAAACATATTATCTGTTACAACCTCAATTTTGCATATGTTTTCATAATTGAATTGTAAAGATTTTGTGAATATGGACTTAATTGAAAAGGTTGTATGCTTTGCTTCAAAAGATGGATTTCTTTGCAAATATCCCTTTTGATAGGAATTTCGCAATTTCTATTATTAGATTAATCCAATAATGGATATAAAAGAGAAGAAAAGAAGAAAAGTCCAAATAAAAGGAAAAGATACAAGATAATGGATATTAAGCAAAGTAATTATGAGAAATACATAGAAATCTCTAGAAAGTAGAATTAATGGCCACAATTAAATAAATTTTGTTTCTATGTGATTTCTAATAAAAGAAATATGAAAAGAGGAAAAAGGAAATGAAAGATAAAGAGAAATAATTGAAAAGATATATCTTAATAAAGAAATAAGTAAGATAATGAAAAATGAAGAATGTAGATGCATCTAGAAGGATGATAAGTATCCTTAAAAAGGAATTTTGAAATCTTAGGATTTCTTGGGATCCTAGGAGTCCCAATGAATAAGAAGAAAGAGAAAATGTAAAATAATACAAAATAAGAGGATAATGTGATACGTAATTAATGAATTTGTGGTATTATTAAAAAGAGGTACTTTCTTCTATGAGGAAGTATAATTTCATGGCCAATGGATTAAAAGCCAAGTACAAAGAGAATAAAAGAGTTAATTTTTGAATTCCTAATATATAAAGAATGAAGAATATCAAAGTGATATCTAAGAGAGAGAAGATTGTTTCCTAATGAAGGAACTTGGTTTCCTATTGGGAAAGGGCTTTGTTTCTTCATGGGCAAGCATGTTAGGGCATTGCTACCCTCCCCTATATAAGGAATGACCCCTTCTTCTGAGTCCAAGAGGATCCCATGCATCCCTCTCTCTCTTCTCCTTCTTCTATTTGTTCAAACCCTAGCCAAGAGAGTAGATCTATCTTGAGGGCACCAAGGAGCTATTTTGAAGTCTCGACAGAGGCACTAAGCTTCCATGACGATCTGGGATGATCGGCCATCGCCTCCATGCCCTCGGCCATCAAGCAGTGCCTGTAGAAGGCTGGCGCCATGGCTGTAGGTGGCATGCTTGCCCAACCCAAACTAGCCACCTAAGTCACGAGCTGGGCGGTGCCCCAGGTGCGGCGGAGCTAAGGCGGCCATTGGCGGTGGTCCACAAGCCCTAGGAAGGAGGGGTGCACCCGTGAAATTGGCTGCAGTCGGCGGCAACAACAGGCGTCGAAGGAGGTAGAAACCTAATGGTCGTTGGACAGTTCTGCCCTTCCGTGTAATGAAGAACGAGCCATTTAAGTGAGAGAAAATATGTCATTTCGTTATGTTTTGAGTTGGCCGCGGCTACGTTGTATGAGAAGGATGACGTGACAGGCTCCCATTGGTCCAAGTATGTGAATTCTTGCAAAATTTGTATCTATTTATTGGTAGCTCGGATTGGTACATATAATATATGTATTTTGCTCAGAAAAATGCGAGGAATCCACTAAAAATAGATTTAGAAGCTAATTCCTATTGCAATTCGAAAAGTAGTGAAAATTATCAACTTTAATGCATTAATGATTAAGAAACCCTAATTTAAGATGATTAATGTATCGAGAAGGGTTATATGGATGATTAAAGTTAATATTAACATGTTGATTATAAAAAGACACATTAGATCTAAAAGGATGAACCTTATGCGTAATTTGATTTATTTATGGTTCCATGTTGAAACCCTAATTATGATTCTTAATGGCTTTAATTGTTCAAATTCATATATAAAGCTGAGATATGATGGTTCTAAGCTATTTTGAGTATAAAAGTTCCTAATTTTGGATAAATACCCTTAATTTAGTAATTAGGGTTTTCTAGAAGAATAATGTAATATTAGTGATGAATAGAGTTCATATATGAATTGAACTATAAGGAAATATGAGTTGTTAATGTGAAAGAAACTGAATATGATAATTGGGCTTATGATACTGAAATTAGGGTTTGTGAACTAAGAGAGCATTAAATGTGATAAAAGTATTACGGAGGTTAAAACCCTAATAAAACCCTAAAGTGGGCCTAGAAAGCCTAGGGTGGAATACAAGTCTATCTTGAGAATGTTTTGGATAAACTATAACACTTGGATGTTATGCATTAATTTCAGGATGTTGTTGATTGCTTATTTGATTGTTCTTTATCATTATTGCTTGGACATCAAGTTGCTCTAGATCAGGTATGTGGTTAATTATCGTTAATCACATTAGTTTCCTAAAGTTTTCTAGATGATTGATCGCATTGAATGCAACCTATCCGTTTGTATGTTCATACTTGCAAATCATAAAGTCACTATGATTATCACAATTATCATATAAGTGTGTATTCTCGCACCTACATGCCACCCTGATGGATGATGCAATGAGGTCAAGCCCAAGAGGGAAGACCCATGGGCACCATGAGTGGTGACCCCAGGCACCAAGCTCAGGATAGAGAAGGTGGCCTATGATATTGCATGACTAATGGGAACCATGAGAGGTGACCCCAGGCACCAAGCTCAGGATGGAGAAGGTGGCCTTAAGTCAATGGCAAATTAGAAACCCTAATGGGGGTATTCCACAGTTAGGGCAAAAGCGGTGGATATTGACACATTGAAAACGTAAATTGAATTGTTAATTACCTTGATTGTGATAAACAGGTTGTTAGCCTTATATGTGAAATTTTGGTTATCCCCACATACCAGCATATTGATTTTTGCTGACCGACATTTTGTTTGTCGATATTTTAGGTACAACCCTAAAAAGAACAAACAATAAAGTGACACATTGTGAAAATAAGAAATAAAGTGTGAGGAGGATTAGATAGAATAGATTCAAGCTGAGGATAGAAGTAGATATCCAAAAATTTTAAAAGCTATGCAAAGTTTTATTTTATACCAGCTTTCAGTATAGTTTTGGTAGAATTTAGTAATTATTATTGCTTATTTGTCGAACCATTGATCTGGGAAATTGGGATAACGGCTCTGACCTTTTGGTCTCCCTTAATTGGGGGTTACCGGGAGGCGGGGTCATTACATTTGGTATCAGAGCATTAGTTCCTCATTTCATCCTTAATAATTATAAAATTTTACAAACTCTGTAGAACCCAAGGGAGTTATTAGAGGATTTTTCAAAAGAAAAAGTGTCTAGAAAAGGATCACGTTCGGGAGCTGGCAATATTTTCCTCCACACCGCTAGTCGGAATACGAGGACTCCTAGATCTGTGTGACTGCCTGGCCAATGTCTTAGGATCTGACTCGAAATAAGATATCTTTGAGAATCTCTCATCTATTTTCATCCCTTATCAACCCTAATTTTGTTAGGATTATAAGGTTTAGGGTTTTCTCTCTCTTCCTCACCTCTTGAGGATAGGGTATGCATGATAAGGTTAAGGAATCCTCCACCAAAATTAATAAAAAACATGTAAATAAGATGTCATGGACATAAGCTTAATAGTTTAAGCGTAAACTAAAGAATAGCTGCATGCTTAGGTCGTATGACATGTGTTGTCATGAGAGACCTGAGGTTAGACCCTCTGGTCAGGAGCATGAGTAGAGAGTTGGTTTTAGAGGCAGAGATCTCCATTAAAGGTAGAGACCTGGTACATCCTCTGAGGATGATGCTAATCCTAACCCTAAGTGGTGGTTAGAGAGGGATGACAAGATGAGTTAGATGTCATGGTAGACCATGTGTGTGGGTGGACATGCTTTTGGTTTAGATACCCATGACGATATGAGCCATGTGAGGTTGGTTGACCTAGTACCTTTGGCGACCCAACCCTGGGAAGGGCCGTGCATGTTAGGGTGAAGGATAACTCCTTCATTGATGAGGTTAGTGATGACCATATAGAAACCCTTATAGGCGTATATGAGTCAGGATGAGGCATGTGCCTACGTGAGATGACATGATAATAGTGTTGGAAGTAGGTTGAGCCCTAGCCATGAGAGTATGTTGGATAGCTTATGAGATAAGAATGAAGAGTTATGGATAATCTTGGGCAAACATAGATTTCACTCATGTAGGTGTACGCTTGTGAGCTTGATCCACCTTAGAGAGAGGACCTCTGGTAGTAGGGTTGTTGTAGGGTTAACTCTAAAGAGAGAGAGAGTAGGATCCAGGCAAGAAGGTTGGAAGTTTAGACTCCAAGTTAGGAGGAACCCTAAGGAGTGGAGGATGATGCGACCTAAGTGAATGGTTGCGGTTGCCTCGTGCATGATCCCTGGAGGCTTATGGTATCCTAGTTGCCTTTAGAGGAACCAAACCCTAGAGAGAGGATAAGGTTGCTGGTACCTATGTGCCTATGGTATAGGTGTTTACCCTTTTAGGGTTAGTAAGAAGAGTTCCTTAGACCCTGGAAAGGTATAGCAATGAGTTGTGAGGCCTTATACCTAGTCGGTTGTCCTTGAGGAGGACTCCACTCTGAGGTGTTATTCAAGTGGAATGATAATAGGAAGTTCATGTCGTACCTTGTACATGCTTGGTACGTGGTTACAAGGTTGAGCATGCAGTTGTACATCAAAAAGATGAACCTAGGGTTCCTAGACCTAAGAGGGGAAGTAGTAGGGCTTGGTGTACCTGATGCTCATGACGAGATTTGAGTTTCCATAGATCTGAGCATGGCACTCCTCATGTTTAGAGGAATGGGAACCCCTGAGATTAAGGTATATGTTTGATGAACCCCTCACATATAGGTTGGTGACATGGGCATGTATGATGTTGGTCCTATGTGAAGGAATAGAAACAAATAGGACCTACCATGGAGACCTAGCATGGTTTTGAAGGTGGTTTGCTTGTGATCTACACACCTTAGTAGCTTGATAGGACTAAGCATGCCCATGCAAACCCTAGATGTAAACCCTAGGATGTTTGTGACCTTTGTTTCTATCAAGAGATAGTTTCCTCCCATCCTAGGAGAGGACCCTTTTATAGGGTATGAATCAAATTTTGTTGGGTTTGAGGAAACCCTAAGAGGTCTCATAGAATCTTGAGAAGCTAATTGGAGAGTACATAGTATAAGAGTGAACCTGTAGACCCATAGATGATCATCTCTGAGTGCATGTGGATGTGTTACCATGGAGGTAACCGGTATGGGGCCTGACCGAGGTAGATAGGTCACCATGAACCCTATGAAAGAACGTAAGTCAGACCATGTGTGCTGAGTGAGATGATGGAGACTTGAATAAGGTTTCAAGTTGGATACGTACTATGTTAGAATCCTGAGTCTATCCAAGGGTTAGGTGGGGATAGGACTGATGGGAGTAGGAGTTGCCTAATTCCCTAAGTTGCACGTGACCATAGGGTCGGGAGGTAACAACTGTCATTTTCTGAGGGCCATGGGTTAGGAGATTGATCACCTTCATGAACTCATGGGACCCAAAGGGAAAATGAAGAGGGCACTCTCTGATACATTAGGGAAGAGGGATGACCCCAAAAGTGTCGGCACCCTACAGACCTAGAGGAGATGACTAAGGATTGTATGATGACCCAAGTGGGTTCGAGACCAATTTTTCATGGGAGTAACATGGATATTGAGATGTTCATGATGTAGATGCATGTGAAGCACGTTTCAGTTTAGATTTGTAGGTGTACTGGAAATGTGGGATGTACCATCTCTACTCTTGGAATGGGAAGAACTCTGTATTTGGTCTGTAGCCAAATGCTTATTTCCTCTTGTTATGGGAGTGAGAGATAGAATAGTATGCATGCCAAACACCAAGGATAAAGATAATGTGAGTGGAAACGTTGCTATGATGCATGAGGATGGAGATAATAACATACCCTTGTGGAGTGTAAGATGTGTTGATGTTGTACAAACACTAAGAGAACTAAGGTAGTCATCTTATGAGGATGTTTTTATCATGAGCTATGTGGAAGTTATGAGTTATACAAGGTTGAGTTCAAAAACTAAGATGATGAGCTCAGAGTTTTCTTGATGAAGATAGACTTAGAGTTTGAGATGAGATAATAAGTGGAGTACATGGAGGTGTATGTCTTCAACATTACCTTACACATAAGGATGTGAGGTGGTAATGGATGCTCTGGTTGAGATGCAGCTGCCTAGTTTAGCTAGAGGCTAGAAGAGGTTGTTAGGTTAGCCCTCAGTTTGAAAAAGGAGATATGTTTGGCTAACACTCAGATGTAATGAGATATATTGACCAAGTTAGTGGTTGTTTGGTTAGCCAGCCTAGGCCATGATGTGATAAAAGGATGGTTGTAGAACCTTAGACACACTTCTCTAGAAAAGAAGGTGATGAAACCCCGACTAGTGTGATTTAGGGTTTTCGAGGAATCAATCTTGAGGAATCATGACATATAGGAGATCATGATTTTAAGTCACCATGCACCATGGTACTACTAAGATAGTAAGTTTCAGAAGTACTTTGGATGCCTAAGATGAAGTTGAATGTGGCTCCTTGCCATCCATGTTAGGAGGTGAAGGACGAACACCAGTAACCCAGTAAGTTGATACAAAGGATAAAAAGTCCCTGAGAGGGAATGGGAGTTCATCGCTATGGATGTCGTGGTAAGTCTCCCCTGGACCAAGGAAGGTCAAGATGCAATATGGGTTATGGTAGACCGCCTTACCTAGATGAAATAATCTAAGAGAAAGAGAGAATACTATCGGGAGACAGATCTGACTTAACTACAAGTAAGAGAGATGGTTCAACTGCACCAGGGTGCAAGTTCAAAAGTTCTTGAATATGACCTAAAGATTCACTTCCATAAGGTGGAAGTAGATACATGAAGAACTCGATGTGAGTACAACTTATCACCCCTAACTAATGGTTAGTATGATCCAGACAAGAGGGTTTGATGAGAGCATGTGTGCTCATTCAGGGTGATACATGGGGGGCAATTCTTGCCCTATGAGAGATGTGATGATAACCACCATAGCCAGTATTGGGATGTAAAGAAGCTCTGTAAGGGAGGTTGTGTCGGTCACCACTTCATTAAGATAATGCTGGTGAATGGACCTCGCGAAGGTCAGAAAAGGACCACAGAGTGTGCAGATGAAGTCGCTTTGATCATGCGATGGTTGTGGAAGCCCAGGGGCGACATGAGTTGTTACAACCCCAATTTTTGGGTTCAATTGGTGAGAAATACAATTTCTCATATAAAAGATAATTGAACAAATAATGATATGATTTGTTTTGAGTATATGAATTCCCTTCACAATAGCCTTGATTGGTTGCTTTGTGGGCTTTATTGGCTATTGGGCCCAATAAAAAGGAAAATAACAAAGGAAATTCAATTAGTAAATGGGTAATTGAATTTTAAGAAAAGAAATATGTTGAAACCTCTAGAAGGCAAATCCAAAGAGGATTTCGTGTCTCTTGGGTTCCATGGGTACCAAGGATTCCAAGGTTGCAAAAAGAAAGCAATAGGAAAAGAAAAGATTAATTAAGTATTTCTTTATGAAGAAAGAAATTGGGAAATAATGATATAATGTGGAAAATGAATGAAAAGAGGCATAAATGAGATTTTTTGGGGAAATTTCGTATCCATGTGGTTGTTAATATTAAAAGGAATGCCAATGAGGAAAATAAAAGAGAAATAAAAAGAAATCCTCAAAAAGGAATATTTAAATGAGAAATAAACAAGATAATGTGAAATAAGGCATAAAGATGCATCTAGAAGGATAATAAATATCCTTGGAAAAGGATTTCGAAATAATGGAGTATATTGGGATCCAAGGAGTCCCAATAAAGAGGAAAGAAAGAGAAAATACTAAAAAGGCAAAATAAGAGGATAACATAATGAATTATTAAGGAATTATGAGGTATTGTTAAAAAGAAAGTAATTTCTATTAAAGGAAATAGAAATTTCCTAGCTAATGGATTAAAAGCAAGAATAAAGAGGATAAGAAAGAGGAATCTCGAATTTCCTATATACTCAAATAATAGAGGATATCAAAAGGTTAAAGAGAGAAAGAAGGATTACTTGTCCTTGAAGGAAAGTGAATCCTTTTGGAAAGAGACTCCTTGAGTCATGTATAAGCCTACCTAGGGCCGCGTTTCTCTCCCCTATAAAAGGGGTAAGATCTTGGCTCGAGTTCTGGAGGGAATCCCACACAGCTATCCCCTTTCTCCTTCTTCCTTTGTGATAAAAACCTAACCAAGAAGGGGGACGTGACCCTGGTGCAATGTGGATCTGTTGAGCGGTCTTGATGGATGCGAGATACTCTCGCGATGGCCTAGGAACGATTTTCCTTCATTCCTGTACCCCCACCTTCACGTAGCGCCTGCGGGAGGTCCATATCTTGGCCGCGAGTTGCAGGCCTAGCACCCTTGCACGTGGTCGTTTCGGCCGTGCTTTGAGGTCTGGTTGGATGCGGCGGAGATGGGAGAAGGTAGAGCAATGACTTCCAGCGAGGTTCGGGCCCTGGAAGGGTGGGAGCAGACCCCGCAAACAGCTGCACCGGCGGCAGCCCTAGGGTTCACGAGCTAGAAGATGACGGAGGGCCGGTTGGACGGTTCTGCCCCTCCAGGCATTGAAGAGCCGGGAACTTAACGAAGGGAATTTTAGACTTTTCGTTATGTTTTCAAAAGAGCAAGCTGCGTTGCATGGGATGAGGTGACGTGGCGCCCTCCCATTGGCTGGGGTAAGTGTTTTATTACAAAAATCGTATCTCATGATTCGTAACTCGGATGAAAATAAGTTATATATGAATTTTGATCAGGAGAACACAAGGAATCTAATAAAAATAGGTTTATAGCCTGAATCTGATCATAGTTCGAAATATAGTGTAAATTATCATCTTTAATGAATTAAAGATTAAGAAACCCTACTTTGATATGATTAATGTGTTTAATAGGGTTTAATGGATCTTTAGAGTTGATATTAATCTGTTAAATATAAAAAGGAACATTGAGTTCAAAAAGGAAGAACTTTGCACATGATTAGTCCAATTTAGAGTTTATATGATTGAAATTGGAAAAGTACATAAAGTTATCATCTTTAATGATTTAACTAAGGAAAAACCCTTAGATTTGGTGATAGATGGATAACTCAAGCTGATATTAACCTGTTGTTAATAAAAGTGAAAATAGGATTTAAAAAGATGATCTTTTTATATAGTTGGTTTAATTTAGGGTTCTATGTACATGAATATGCCTTAATGGGATTAGAAACCCTAATTTATGTTGACATGAATTCTAATGGTTTTAATTATACAAATTGAAGAATAAAATAGAAATATGATGATTCGAAGATAAATTAAGTACCAAAGATCTTTAATGTGAATTATTTGGATAATTAGTGTTTCCTAGTGTATAAAAGTGGAAATAGTGATAAATAAGGTTCATATATGTGAGTTGAACTATAATGAAATATGATTTGTCAATTTGGAAGAAACAGAAGATGATAATTACCTTAATGTTTTGGATATGACCTAAAAGGATAAAGATAATAGTTTTAGCATTAAAAGTGATAAATGCATAATGAAGGATAAAACCCTAATAAAACCCTAAAGTTGGCTTAGAAATCATAAGGAGGAATCCAAGTTGATCTTAAGGATGTTTGAATAAAACAATGACACTTGAATGTTATGCATTATTTTCAGGATATTGTTGATTGCTTGTTAATTGTGATGAATGTTAATGCATGGACATCAAGTTACTATGGATCAGGTATGTGGTTATGATTATGAATAACCGCTTTAGGTTTTCCGATGGATTCTCGGATGTTTAATCACATTGAATGCAACGAAACTGCTTGGATGTTCATACTGCAATTATAAAGTGACTATGACTATCACTTAATGTATATGCCTATAAACTCATATCCTGGTTCTCTCTGTGGCATAATAGCTAACCTAGTACATGGCTACCTATTGGGTAGGTCCATCAGGTTAAAGAAAGACCTAGTACATGGCTACCTATTGGGTAGGTCCATCAGGTCTATGGATGACCTAGTACATGGCTACCTATTGGGTAGGTCCATCAGGTCTATGGTTGACTTAGTACATGGCTACCATGGAGGTAGGACCATCAAGTCATAATGAGTTAGATATTGGGTTATCTTCGGATAGTGCCATGCGACTGTATTACCTAAAAGAGAGGTGATGTCCATGTCCACTATAGGGACAGCCCAGAGTTCGAGAATATGTATGGATTGAGTTATATGGTTTAAAATGTAATATTGATTGTTAAATGATTAATTGAATGATTATATTGTTAACATAGTTGATCATTATCTGTTTCCTCCACATACCAGCTTCGGTTGACCGACGTTTTGTTTTTCGGCGTTTTAGGTACAATTTCAAAAGCACAAACAGTAAAGCAACATATTGTGAATTCAAGAATTAAAGAACAAGGAGGAATTAGATAGAATAGTTCAGTTAAGGTTAGAAGATAGTTCCCAACTTTTCAAGGTATGTAAAGAAAAATTTTATTACCATTTTTTAGTATAGTCTGTTAGAATTTAATAATTGTTTATGGTTATATGTCGAACCTTTGATCCGAGATTAATGGGTGCGGCTTCAACCTCTTGGTCTCCCTTAATTGGGGGTTATCGGGAGGTGGGGTCGTAACATTTGGTATCAGAGCCTAGGTTCTTCATGTAACCATTAATAATTATTAAATTTTGCAAACTCCATAGAACCCAAGGGAGTTATTAGAGGAATTATCCGAAAGACGGAGGTGTCTAGAAAGGGATCACGACCGGGGGCTGGCAAGATTTTCCTCCGCACCGCTAGTCAGAATACGAGGACTCCCAGACCCGTGTGACCGCCTGTCCAAAGTCTTAGGGTATGAATCGAAATAAGATACCTTTAGGACTTCTCATCTTATTCATCCCTTCTCATCACAAAATTCTGATAAGGACCTAAAGGATTAGGGTTTTCTTTCTTCTCCTCACCCTCTTGGGGTATGGGTAAGGTTAATAAGGTTTAAGGAATCCTCCACTAAATTAATGAAAGGCATGTAAATAAGATGTCATGGACATAAGATTAATAGATTAAGCGCAAAATAAATAATAGATACATGCTTAGGTCGTATGACATAAGTTGTCATGTCCTCAGAAGGGACCTGAGGCTAGATCTTCTTGTCAGGAGGATAAGTTAGTCTTGGAGATAGAGATCTCCATTGCAAGTAGAGACCTAGCACATCCTCTGAGGATGATACTAACCCTAACCCTAAGCGAAGGTTAGAGAGAAATGAGTTGGATCAGGTGTTTGAAAGAACATGCCTTTGGGATGCCATATGATCCATGGGTGACCTAGCACCTTTGGCAACCCAACCCTAGGAAGGGTCGTGCATGATAGGGTAAAGGATAGTTCCTTAGATGATGATGATAGTAAAGGACCTTAGAAACCCTATGGGCTTGTGCAAGTAGGGTATAGCTGGAACCTAGGGCACGTCATAATGCTGACAGTAGGATGAAACCCTGGATGACCTTGAGCAACCATAAGTTCGAACCCAGGCTTCACCCAAGTAGAGCATGCTTTTGAGGTTGACCCTTCATGAAGAAGGGACCTCTAATGGTGAGGTTGGATGTGGGATTAGCTCTAGAGGGAGCAGGAAACCCAGCAAGGAGGTAGGAAGCCTAAAACCCTGGGATATGAGGAACAATGGATAATAGTGGTTGCCTCATGATTGATCCCTGAAAGATTGATGATATCTTGGAGGGACCAAACCCTAAAGATAGAGGATGAAGCATCTGGTGCCTATGTGCCTACGATATAGGTGTTTACCTTCTGAGGTGGGAAGAAGAGTTCCTTAGACCTAGAAAAGATTAGTAGTAGGTTCAGAGGCCTTGTACCTTGTTGGTTGTCCTTAAGGAGGACCCAACCCTAAGTGTTGCTCGAGTTGAAGGATGACAAGAAGTGCATGTCATGCCTTTTGCATGCTTGGTTCGTAGTTAAGAGATAGAGCATGCAGTCTGACACCTAAAAATGAACCTAGGGTTCCTAGGCCTAAGAGGGGAAGTGGTATACCTAATGCTCATGATGAGAAGTTGAGTTCCTATAGAAGCGAGCATGGTAATCCTAATGTATAGAGGAAAAGGGGAGCCCCTGAAGTTTAAGGTGTGTTTGATGAACCCCTCACAGCTAGGTTGATGATAAAGAAAGGTATGATCTTGATCCAACATTGAGGAAAGAGGACAAGTATGACCTAGCATGGTACAGTAAGTGATCTGCCCATGCCTTATGGCTTTCTAGGGTTAAGTAGGCTCATGTGGATGTAAACCCTAGACCTAAGAGCTTTTGTGACCTTAGAGATAGTTTTCCTCCCATCCTGGGAGAGGGACCCCTTTGGAAGGGTGTATATCAGCTTTGTTGGTTCAATGTAACCTAAAGAGGTCTCATAGGATCTTGAGAAGCTAAGTGAAAGGTACATAGTATGAGATTGAATCTACAGACCCATAGATATCCATCTCTATTGCATATGAATGTGTTACCATGGAGGTAACCAATATGGGGCTTGACCAAGGTAGGCAGGTTGCCATGATGCCTATGAACGGATGAAAGTCAACCCATGAATGCAAAAAGAGAGATGATGAAGACTGGGGTAAGGTTCTATGTGAACATGTACTGTAATGGAGAATCCTAAGTCTATCCTAGGGTCAGGTAGGGATAAGACTGATGAAAGTAGGAGTTGCCTAATTCCCCAGTTTCACATGACCATAGGGTTGGGAGGTAACAACTATCATTGTCTGAGGGCCATGGGTTAGGAGATTGATCACCTTCATGAACTCATGGGACCCAAAGGGCAGATGAGTAGGGCACTCTCTTGATGCATGAGGGAAGAGAGATGACCCCAAAAGAGTCGGTACCCTATAGACCTAGAGGAGATGACCATGGATATAAACCTCAGTAGGTTCAAGACTAGTTTGATATCATGATGTTTGTGATGAAGAGACATATGTGGCAAGTTGAAACTTAGATTTAAAGGTGTACTGGCAAGGTGGGATGCACCATCTCTACTCTTAGAACAGGAAGAACTCTGTATTTGGACTGCAACCAAATGCTTATTTCCTCTTGTTATGGGGGTGAGAGATAGTACATTATACATGTCATACACCAAGGATAAGAGATGATGTAGGTTGGAACGTTGCCATGAGAAATGGGGATAGAGAAGATAACCTACCCTGGTAAAGTGAATGATACATGGAAGGTTTACTAACACTAATAGGAATGAGGTAGTCACCTTATGAGGATGTTTTTATCATGAGCTATGTGGAATTTACAAGTTATACCAGGTTGAGTTTGATCACCATGATGATGGAATCAGAGAGTGTTCTTATGAAGATAAACATATAGTTTGAGGTGACATGATAAGTAAAATACATGGAAGTGTAATGTTACCTAATACCCAAGGATGTGAGGTGGTAATGGCTGCTCTGGTTGAGATACATCTGACTTGTTTGACTAGAAGCTAGAAAGGATTGATTGGCTAACCTTAAGTTTGAAAAGGAGAGGTGTTTGGATAACACTCAGAGGTAACAAGATACATTGAAAAGATATGGTTGGTTGGTTGGTTAGCCAGTCTAGTCCTGGATGCCATAAAAGGATGGTGGTAAAACCTCAGATGTACTTCTTTGGAAGAGAGGGTGATGAAACCCCGACTAGAGTGGTTAAGGGTTTCAGAGGAATCGATCTTGGAAGAATCATGACATACAGGAAATCATGATACACCATGGAAAATGGAAATAGCACTTTAGATGCTTAAGATGAAGTTGCATGTGGTTTATGGCCAAGCAAGCCAGGAGGTAAAGGACGAACCCCAGTAACCCAGTGTATCGATATAGAGGACAAAAGAGTCCTTGAGAGGGAAGGGGAGCTCAACACTATGGATGTTGTGATAGGTATTCCCTGGGTCAAAGAAGGTCGAGATACATTATGGGTTATGGTAGGTCACCTTACCTAGATAATATGAGAAAGGAAGAGTTCGGATAAGGGACAAATCTAGTTGAACTACCCATGAGAGAGATGGTTCAACTACACCATAAAGCAAGTTCAAAGGTTCTTGAGGTTGACCTAAAGGTTCACTTCCATAAAGTGGAAGTAGGTACATGAAGAACTCAATGTTAGTATAGTTATCACCCCTAACTATGGTTAGTATGATCCAGACTAAAGGGTCTGATGAGGGCATGTGTGCTCGTTCAGGGTGATATCTAGAGTCAGTTCTTGTCCTATGAAAGATGTGACAATGACCACCATAGCCAGTATCGGGTCTTATATGAAGCTCTATAAGGGAGGTTGTGTCGGTCACCACTTCAGTAAGGTGATGTTGGTGAAAGGACACACCTGATGGTTAGAAAAGTACCACATGATGGTTAGAAAAAGGGTCCCCAGTGCGTGTAGATGAAGTCACTTTGATCGTGCAAGGGCTGAAAGGAGCCTAGAGACGATGAGAGTCGTGAGCAGATGCAAAGTAGACTGACATACAAGTTACTGTGGGAGAAAATGTGACATGAAAATTTGACCCCTCTAAATTATAACTAAGAGAGCTGAGTCCCCGATACATGGGTCCATTAGAGATGGATGGGTGGAGAAGGTTAGGTTTAACTCGACCCCTCAGGATAGAGTGATGGGAGATGTTTTCCATGTGTCCAATTTAGAGCACTATGTGAGGTACCCCGACCATGTGCTGAGCAATGAATCGAGTGAGCCCCAAGGGAGGCTGAAATGGCCTGAGTCACCTGTGTAGTTTATAGACGCCAGGATGAAAGAACTCAGAGAAAAGAATATGTGATGATAAAGGTTCTTTGGAAACGCCATGAGTACGGCAAAGCTACATAGGGGCCAATGATGGACATGGAAAAGTCTTATCCTGAATTGTTTGTTTGCTTGTCTGAATTTTGAGGACAAAATTCCTATAAGAGGGGAAGGATGTTACAACCCCAATTTTTGGGTTCAATTGGTGAGAAATACAATTTATCATATTAAAGATAATTGAACAAATAATGATATGATTTGTTTTGAGTAAATGAATTCCCTTCACAATAGCCTTGATTGGTTGCTTTGTGGGCTTTATTGGCTATTGGGCCCAATAAAAAGGAAAATAACAAAGGAAATTCAATTAGTAAATGGATAATTGAATTTTAAGAAAAGAAATATGTGGAAACCTCTAGAAGGCAAATCCAAAGAGGATTTCGTGCCTCTTGGGTTCCTTGGGTACCAAGGAGTCCAAGGTTGCAAAAAGAAAGCAATAGGAAAAGAAAAGATTAATTAAGTATTTCTTTATGAAGAAAGAAATTGGGAAATAATGATATAATGTGGAAAATGAATGAAAAGAGGCATAAATGAGATTTCTTGGGGAAATTTCGTATCCATGTGGTTGTTAATATTAAAAGGAATGCCAATGAGGAAAATAA
Organism: Alisma plantago-aquatica; assembly: GCA_963693085.1. NCBI lineage: Eukaryota > Viridiplantae > Streptophyta > Magnoliopsida > Alismatales > Alismataceae > Alisma > Alisma plantago-aquatica. The sequence continues at coordinate 321,139,715 of OY856409.1, forward strand.
AAGAGAAATAAAAAGAAATCCTCAAAAAGGAATATTTAAATGAGAAATAAACAAGATAATGTGAAATAAGGCATAAAGATGCATCTAGAAGGATAATAAATATCCTTGGAAAAGGATTTCGAAATAATGGAGTATATTGGGATCCAAGGAGTCCCAATAAAGAGGAAAGAAAGAGAAAATACTAAAAAGGCAAAATAAGAGGATAACATAATGCATTATTAAGGAATTATGAGGTATTGTTAAAAAGAAAGTAATTTCTATTAAAGGAAATAGAAATTTCGTGGCTAATGGATTAAAAGCAAGAATAAAGAGGATAAGAAAGAGGAATCTCGAATTTCCTATATACTCAAATAATAGAGGATATCAAAAGGTTAAAGAGAGAAAGAAGGATTACTTGTCCTTGAAGGAAAGTGAATCCTTTTGGAAAGAGACTCCTTGAGTCATGTATAAGCCTACTTAGGGCCTCGTTTCTCTCCCTTATAAAAGGGGTAAGATCTTGGCTCGAGTTCTGGAGGGAATCCCACACAGCTATCCCCTTTCTCCTTCTTCCTTTGTGATAAAAACCTAACCAAGAAGGGGGACGTGACCCTGGTGCAATGTGGATCTGTTGAGCGGTCTTGATGGATGCGAGATACTCTCGTGATGGCCTAGGAATGATTTGCCTTCATTCCCGTACCCCCACCTTCACGTAGCGCCTGCGGGAGGTCCATATCTTGGCCGCGAGTTGCAGGCCTAGAGCCCTTGCACGTGGTCATTTCGGCCGTGCTTTGAGGTCTGGTTGGCTGCGGCGGAGATGGGAGAAGGTAGAGAAATGACTTCCGGCGAGGTTCGAGCCCTGGAAGGGTGGGAGCAGACCCCGCGAACAGCTGCACCGGCGGCAGCCCTAGGGTTCGCGAGCTAGAAGATGACGGAGGGCCGGTTGGACGGTTCTTCCCCTCCGGGCATTGAAGAGCCGGGAACTTAACGAAGGGCATTTCAGACTTTTCGTTATGTTTTCAAAAGAGCAAGCTGCGTTGCATGGGACGAGGTGACGTGGCGCCCTCCCATTGGCTGGGGTAAGTGTTTTATTACAAAAATCGTATCTCATGATTCGTAACTCGGATGAAAACAAGTTATATATGAATTTTGATCAGGAGAATACAAGGAATCTAATAAAAATAGTTTTATAGCCTGAATCTGATCATAGTTCTAAATATAGTGTAAATTATCATCTTTAATGAATTAAAGATTAAGAAACCCTATTTTGATATGATTAATGTGTTTAATAGGGTTTAATGGATCTTTAGAGTTGATATTAATATGTTAAATGTAAAAAGGAACATTGAGTTCAAAAAGGAAGAACTTTGCACATGATTAGTCTAATTTAGAGTTTATATGCTTGAAATTGGAAAAGTACATAAAGTTATCATCTTTAATGATTTAACTAAGGAAAAACCCTTAGATTTGGTGATAGATGGATAACTCAAGCTGATATTAACCTGTTGTTAATAAAAGTGAAAATAGGATTTAAAAAGATGATCTTTTTATATAGTTGGTTTAATTTAGGGTTCTATGTACATGAATATGCCTTAATGGGATTAGAAACCCTAATTTATGTTGACATGAATTCTAATGGTTTTAATTGTACAAATTGAAGAATAAAATAGAAATATGATGATTCAAAGATAAATTAAGTACCAAAGATCTTTAATGTGAATTATTTGGATAATTAGTGTTTCCTAGTGTATAAAAGTGGAAATAGTGATAAATAAGGTTCATATATGTGAGTTGAACTATAATGAAATATGATTTGTCAATTTGGAAGAAACGGAAGATGATAATTAGCCTTAATGTTTTGGATATGACCTAAAAGGATAAAGAAAATAGTTTTAGCATTAAAAGTGATAAATGCATAATGAAGGCTAAAACCCTAAAGTTGGCTTAGAAATCATAAGGAGGAATCCAAGTTGATCTTAAGGATGTTTGAATAAAACAATGACACTTGAATGTTATGCATTATTTTCAAGATATTGTTGATTGCTTGTTAATTGTGATGAATGTTAATGCATGGACATCAAGTTACTATGGATCAGGTATGTGGTTACGATTATGAATAACCGCTTTAGGTTTTTCGATGGATTCCCGGATGTTTAATCGCATTGAATGCAACTAAACTGCTTGGATGTTCATACTGCAATTATAAAGTGACTATGACTATCACTTAATGTATATGTCTATAAACTCAGATCCTGGTTCTCTCTGTGGCATAATAGCTAACCTAGTACATGGCTACCTATTGGGTAGGTCCATCAGGTTAGAGAAAGACCTAGTACATGGCTACCTATTGGGTAGGTCCATCAGGTCTATGGATGACCTAGTACATGACTACCTATTGGGTAGGTCCATCAGGTCTATGGTTGACTTAGTACATGGCTACCATGGAGGTAGGACCATCAAGTCATAATGAGTTAGATATTGGGTTATCTTCGGATAGTGCCATGTGAATCTATTACCTAAAAGAGAGGTGATGTCCATGTCCACTGCAGGGACAACCCAGAGTTCGAGAATATGTATGGATTGAGTTATATGGTTTAAAATGTAATCTTGATTGTTAAATGATTAATTGAATGATTATATTTTTAACATAGTTGATCATTATCTATTTCCTCCACATACCAGCTTCGGCTGACCGATATTTTGTTTGTCGGTGTTTTAGGTACAATTTCAAAAGCACAAACAGTAAAGCAACATATTGTGAATTCAAGAATTAAAGAACAAGGAGGAATTAGATAGAATAGTTCAGTTAAGGTTAGAAGATAGTTCCCAACTTTTCAAGGTATGTAAAGAAAAATTTTATTACCATTTTTCAGTATAGTCTGTTAGAATTTAATAATTGTTTATGGTTATATGTCGAACCTTTGATCCGGGATTAATGGGTGCAGCTTCATCCTCTTGGTCTCCCTTAATTGGGGGTTATCGGGAGGTGGGGTCGTAACATGAGTCATGAGCTAATGCAAAGCAGACTGACATGTAGTTCACTGTGGGAGAATATGCGATGTGAAAATCCGACCCCTCTAAGCTACAACTGAGAAAGCTGAGTCCCCGATATATGGGTCCTTTTGAGATGGATTGGTGGAGATGGTTCTGCTCTATCTTACCCCTCAACATAACGTGATGTGTTCCACGAGTCTGATCTAGAGCACTATGTGAGGTGCCCAAGCCATGTGCTGAGCCATGAACCTAGTTAGCTTTGAGAGGAGCTGAAATGTCCTGAGTCACCTATGAGGGTACAAGGTACCAAGGTGAGAAAGGACACAAATGCAAGAATATGAGATGATGAAGGTTCTTGAGAGGCACCATGGAGAGGGTAAAACCACATGGGAGCCATGATGGACATGAGGAAGTCTCATCTTGTTTGTTTGTATGTTTGAGGGAATTTTGAGGGCAAAATTCCTATAAGAGGGGAAGGATGTTACAACCTCAATTTTGCATATGTTTTCATAATTGAATTGTAAATATTTTGTGAATATGGACTTAACTGAAAAGGTTGTATGCTTTGCTTCAAAAGATGGATTTCTTTGCAAATCTCCAATTTTGATAGGAATTTCGTAATTTCTATTATTAGATTAATCCAATAATGGATATAAAAGAGAAGAAAAGAAGAAAAGTCCAAATAAAAGGAAAAGATACAAGATAATGGATATTAAGCAAAGTAATTATGAGAAATACATAGAAATCTCTAGAAAGTGGAATTAATGGCCACAATTAAATAAATTTTGTTTCTATGTGATTTCTAATAAAAAAAATATGAAAAGAGGAAAAAGGAAATGAAAGATAAAGAGAAATCCTTGAAAAGAAATGTCTTAATAAAGAAATAAGTAAGATAATGAAAAATGAAGAATGTAGATGCATCTAGAAGGATGATAAGTATCCTTAAAAAGGAATTTTGAAATCTTAGGATTTCTTGGGATCCAAGGAGTCCCAATGAATAAGAAGAAAGAGAAAATGAAAAATAATACAAAATAAGAGGATAATGTGATACATAATTAATGAATTTGTGGTATTATTAAAAAGAGATACTTTCTTCTATGAGGAAGTATAATTTTGTGGCCAATGGATTAAAAGCGAAGTACAAAGAGAATAAAAGAGGTAATTTTCAAATTCCTAATATCTAAAGAATAAAGAATATCAAAGAGATATCTAAGAGAGAGAAGATTGCTTCCTAATGAAGGAAATTGATTTCCTATTGGGAAAGGGCTTTGTTTCTTCGTGAGTAAGCATGTTAGGGCATTTCTACCCTCCCCTATATAAGGATAGACCCCTTGGCCCGAGTCCAAGAGGATCCCATGCATCCCTCTCTCTTCTCCTTCTTCTATTCATTCAAATCCTAGCCAAGAGAGTAGATCTATCTCGAGGGCACCGAGAAGCTATGTTGAAGTCTCGACGGAGGCATAAAGCTTCCATGACGATCTGGGATGATCGACCATGGCCTCCATGCCCTCGACCATCAAGCAGCGCCTGTAGATGGCCGGCGCCATGGATGTAGGTTGTACGCTTGCCCAGCCCAAACTAGCCACCTAAGTCACGAGTTGGGCGGCACCCCAGGTGCGGCAGAGGGTGGCGGAGCTAGGGCGGCCATTGGCAGCAGTCCACGAGCCCTAGGAAGGAGGGGGTGCACCCGCGAATTGGCTGCATTCAGTAGCAGCAACGAGCGTCGGGGGAGGAAGCTGACCTAATGGTCGTTGGACAGTTCTGCCCTTCCGCGTAATAAAGAACGAGCCATTTAAGTGAGAGAAAATATGTCATTTCATTATGTTTTGAGTCAGCCATGACTACGTTGCATGAGAAGGATGACGTGGCAGCCTCCCATTGGTCCAAGTAAGTGAATTCTTGCAAAATTCATATCTATTTATTGCTAGCTCAGATTGGTATATATAATATATGTATTTTGCTAAGAAAAATGTGAGGAATCCATTAAAATTTAGAAGCTATTTCCTCTTACAATTCGAAAAGTAGTGGAAGTTATCAACTTTAATGCATTAATGATTAAGAAACCCTAATTTAAGATGATTAATGTATCGAGAAGGGTTATATGGATGATTAAAGTTGATATTAACCTATTGATTATAAAAAGACGCATTAGATATAAAATGATGAACCTTATGCATAATTTGATTTATATAGGGTTCTATGTACATAAATAAGCTTTAATGGGCCTTGAAACCCTAATTATAATTCTTAATGGCTTTAATAGTTCAAATTCATGTATAAAGCTGAGATATGATGGTTCTAAGCTATTTTGAGTATAAAAGTGCCTAATTGTGGATTAATACCCTTAATTTAGTAATTAGGGTTTTCTAGTAGAATAATGTAATATTAGTGATAAATAGAGTTCATATATGAATTGAACTATGAGGAAATATGAGTTGTTAATGTGAAAGAAACCGAATATGATAAGTGGGCTTATGATGTTGAAATTAGGGTTTGTGAACTAAGAGAGCATTAAATGTGATAAAAGTATTATGGAGGTTAAAACTCTAATAAAACCCTAAAGTGAGCCTAGAAAGCCGAGGGTGGAATACAAGTCTATCTTGAGAATGTTTTGGATAAACTATAACATTTGGATGTTATGCATTAATTTTAGGATGTTGTTGATTGCTTGTTTGATTGTTCTTTATCATTATTGCTTGGACATCAAGTTGCTATGGATCAGGTATGTGGTTAATTATGGTTAATCACATTAGTTTCCCGAAGGTTTTTCAGATGATTGATTGCATTGAATGCAACCTATCAGTTTGTATGTTCATACTTGCAAATCATAAAGTCACTATGATTATTAGAATTATGATATAAGTGTGTATTCTCACACCTACATGCCACCCTGATGGATGATGCAATGAGGTCAAGCCCAAGAGGGAAGACCCATGGGCACCATGAGTGGTGACCCCAGGCACCAAGCTCAGGATAGAGAAGGTGGCCTATGATATTGCATGACTAATGGGCACTATGAGAGGTGACCCCAGGCACCAAGCTCAGGATGGAGAAGGTGGCCTTAAGTCAATGGCAAATGAGAAACCCTAATGGGGGTATTCTAGGGTTAGGGTAAACGTGGTGGAGATTGACACATTGAAAACGTAAATTGAATTGTTAATTACCTTGATTGTGATAAATAGGTTGTTAGCCTTATGTGTGAAATTTTGGTTGTCCCCACATACTGACATATTCATTTATGCTGACTGACATTTTGTTTGTCGGTGTTTTAGGTACAACCCTGAATGAACAAACAGTAAAGTGACACATTGTGAAAATAAGAAATAAAGTGTGAGGAGGATTAGATAGAATAGATTCAAGCTGTGGATAGAAGTAGATATCCATAGTTTTTAAAAGGTATGCAAGGTTTTATTTTATACCAGCTTTCAGTATAGTTTTGGTAGAATTTAGTAATTATTATTGCTCATTTATCAAACCATTGATCTGGGAAATTGGGATAACAACTCTGACCTTTAGGTCTCCCTTATTTGGGGTTACCAGGAGGTGGGGTCATCACATTATCTCTCATTTATTAAACTCTTATTTTCTACTCATTCTTTTCTAGAGGCCTATATTCTGGGTCTCATGACCTACACCAAAGTGTATGGATCATAAATATCTTACCTGAATTCCTCTCATCACACTCATGGATGAGATTACAAACATGCTCTAATCTCAAGTATCTTTTACTTATGATTTTTATCTATTTGTGGCCACCATTATACAATAAGTCCTCCTGTATTGACACTAAAGTGTCCTCTATGGTGCAACACGCCCGCTATTGGCACAACGTGCCCTCTGTTGACACCGAAGTGTCCTCTATGGTGCAATGCACCCTCTGTTGACACCGAAGTGTCCTCTATGGGGAAACACACCCTCAGTTGGCATAAATGCCCTCTGTGACACCCGCAGTGTCAGGCGCAGTGAACCCTCTGAATCGTCCCGAGACTCTCTAGTGAGGACTAATTACATAATGTATTATGTTAAGGTTTTGAATTAATTATCTTAGTCTTACTAAACTCTGAATCTGAACTTATCTGAAACTGATACTGAACATGTACTGAATTGTGAATCTGAATATGAATCTCTACTCTTAAATTCTGAACTAAATCTATTACTGAATTGAATATGTATCTCAAATTAAAACATAATAGAGTTTGGGTCTATAACCCTTAGCATGTATCTTTATTCAATATCTGACTACTCAGGCACTGAGTAATTTAAGTTTGAATCGAAATCTGGTATTCTCATTACATGGGTAAACTTTATTCTAAAACTCTGATTTGGTAAACTTACTTCTTTTATACTAATTATGTGATAAATGAGACTAATATATTAGGAGAAAGGATCTGAAATGAATATAGAAATACTAAGTAAACCAAGTAGCTTAAGTCAAGTTTATGAAAGTATCTTAAGTACAACATACCTAAAATATGAATTTTGACAAGATGGTTCAATCCTTCTTATTATATACGATATTACCCTAAACCTTAATATTTGCATATGAACTGACTTATTAAACCTTAAATATCAAAATAGAAATCTTATAAAATATTGTCTTGCAACTTAATCATAGATTAATGCATCGTCATCTTATAATATTATTATAAACTCATTTTACAATTTATTCTGATCCCAATAGTACCTCTATTATGAAAATTGGACCATATCTTAATATGTTCAAAACTTATATTTTTCACATTATAGTTAACTTATATATATTACTCATTATAAGAAATCTTATTAACTTATTAGCCCTTAGATTTTCTACATATATAAGACATCTTAATCTCATATTTCTAATTGAAATCTAAATACAATGTTATATCTATAAATATGAGAAATCCTAATAGCATAATTATACTTTAAAACTCAATAAAAGTATCCTGAATTATCAGCTAAGTATGGCTATCTCATCTTGAATCTTTATTTATCAATTTAAATCATTTCTAAGAAATCTTATAGAAACATGCCTCTTTTAACTCTCTCATGGACATGGTATACGAGTCACAACCATTTTGAGCAACATATATCTACTTAAGATTTTGAGCAAATGAACTTATGTAATCATAGAAGTATGAGGAAGATCTTACTTGTATACCTTTACATTAAAAATTTTAGAACATTGAACCAAATAAACCATAAAAGTCTAATGTAGACATTCTGAGCTTAAAATACGAATACTCATGGGCATGAACCACTTACCTCTTGTACTGAGGGTATCTTTAAGGAAGTCCTAATTCCAAGTTCCATAAATTTAATAACCTCATCATCTATTCTTGGCCTTCAGAAGACGATCCTACGGCTTAGGGGCATCAACCATCCCCTCAGCCCAGGCGGATCCGCCTTCTTCACCTGATGGAAAGGGGGTGTTTTCCCCTGGTTTTCTTTGAGAACAGAGAATCAGACTGGAGAGCTCGGCGGCCGGTGACTAGTCCATCCTCGTGCAAGGTGAAGCCTTCCTTGACTGCAGATTGGCTCGCCTGGATGGGCACCACCATAGATGCTAGTGAAGGGTCTGCGATCAAAGCTCAAAGAAGGAAGAACTCATGGCCACCGCCAATAGTCAGCCTATCTATTTCCCCCCTCAATCTCCTTATCTACCTCACTAGTTTGTGTTAAACCCTAGATCTAGGCATGTGAGAGCCTACCCTAGATATCTGTGATGTTTTTATAGCCTCTGATCTGAAGACGGTTGTGCGGATTCGTCCCTTCAAAGGGGCTATGCTCGGACCCTATAAATAGGGGTCGCGGCCTCTGGTCTGCACGGATTGGGGTCTCCCCCCTTTTTTATTTTATTTTTCTTTTTCTATTTGATAAAAGTCTAATTTCTAGAAATAATTGAATAGCCTAGTTCATAGCTCCAATTGATCCCAAATTTTGGTACAAACACTATATTACCATTATCTTTATATGAGCAAGATTTTAGGTAGAATCTAACAAGATAGACAATACAAAACTATCTTTTAAATAAAAACTAGATAATTATTAATTTAATCACCTAGGCTACTAGATAAATAAAAAACATCTAAATTTTCTCCCTTAACCTTGTATATCAATTATCCATCTATCAAAATTACATTGAGTATTTATTATAAACACGAAATTCTAAATCCCCAAATTTGAACTCCAAGGACCCACATGTGAATCTTAATTGGCTCAATCTTGAGTGAATAAGGTTCTAGGGGCCCTAGATCACTCCTTGATCTTTCAAAAGTTCCATTATCTATTCTCGATTATGGAACTAAAGCATGAATCAATATTCCATCAACAGAAGCTTTCATATGATACATAAGGTCAACATAACTTTACTTCCTTAATAATGATGCTTAAGTTGGTCTGGAGCTCAAAATAGTAACTAAAGTCAGCATATTATCCATTCGTCACATTATTGTTCACATGAGTAATTCATTTATATCCATCTACACCTTACTACAATCATATACATTTAAACCATTATGTGTGTATTGGTTGACCATATGACTTGTATTACAAATTTTGTGAACTTAATTACATACCTAGCCATGTTAGGTTCATTAGGTCTCTTGGCATACACTTACTAGAAAACCCCACATTAAAGGCTTACATTAGATATGAAATTGAGGATGTTACAATTCTACCCACCTTAAAATAAATTTCGTCCTCAAATTTCTCTAGGATACTACCCACCTTAGGGTTCTTCTTACCTCTTCATTTATTGATAATTAAGATATTAAGGTACATCTTATGTTCAAATTTTGCATGAAGAGAGATAAGTAATGTACTTTCATAAAATATTTATGCGAGCATTATCTATTAGCTCGGTCTATTGCTAACTCATACTCAGGGTTTATGAAACTAAACTTGGCTCTATACTTAGGACATCTACCTCAACCTTGTCATGACTTCCTAACATTAGTTGCACATGGTTGTCTAATCTTGGGTTCTTTAGGTAACTCCTACATTCCTAGATATGTGGTGATCAAGAACATACCTAGAGATGTGGGATCCTGATATGCTACCTCTCACTAACTGATAACACTGAATTTTACGTACTTTTTGTATATATTTTACACCATGTTTAGTATTACTTTAGTTAACTTTTCACATAATCTCTCTATCTTTTTGACCAAAGCCTTATTTAATGATTTTAGGAATCAACACAACTTAGGTCACGATCTTGGAGACCGCAACTGCGGTTATTCAAAAGAACACGATCGTGATCATCTAGAGATCGTGACCGCGGTTATTCTCCTCACTCACTCCTCTCACAACACCCGCGGTTTGCTTCGCCTCAATGCCGCAACCGCGGTGATCCAAAGACCGCGATCACGTCTATCCAAAGGAATCGTGACCACTGGAATTCAAGAACCGCAGACGAGGCTATCCAAAGGAATCGTGACCACGGGAATTCAAGAACCGCGACTGAGGCAATCTAAAGAATCACGACCGCAATTATATGAGGACCGCGACCAAGCTGGATCACGACCAGAAAAGAATAAGGTAGAGACCGCGACCGCGGTCTTACCCTCACTTAACAGAAAAACCGTGACCACGGTTCTAAGTCAGTGGAAGGCGTCTATAAATAGCACCCCCACCTATCTTGTCAAATAGTCAGATCATACTGATCAGATCCCGAGGCCACGAAGTGTTGCTGCATTTCAAACTCATCTCTGACCATCCATCCTTCAGTCTTGGATCTCCAGGAGCAAAAGCTGAGGAGAGAGAAGACTATCGTCTGCCCCTTCTTCGACAGGAGAAGTCCATCCATGTGGTAGATCCAGATCTAAAGAAGTAGTGTGTAGTATCACGGTCTTATCTTCCAGATCTATCGCTTGATCCTATTATACCCCTTCCCCTCTTCGTGAACCTTATGGATCTGTCTGTATGTAACATCGTCATGTTGTCCGCAAGCATGAGCACCTAAACACCTTAACTTGGGTTGGGAGTAGCCATTAAGGCTCTCCCAACATGTATATTGTCTCTTTCTTTTGAAAATACATATTCTTATCAAGGTTATCTCCACACACCTATTTTAATGCTTCACTTGTATGCTTTGCTACCATCTTGTGATGTTTGATTGTTGATATCTCGAGAGGGTAATATCACTTTTATCCCGTATCGTGGAGTGGTATGAATGCACGAGAGTGTTGGAATGCTAAGGCTTAACCATATGTTTTGCTGCGAGGTTTTTGAGTTGTCATCTCGAGAGAGAGGCTTCTTTTAGACTTAGATCTATCCACATCTCGAGGTTTTTATGGACTTTTTGAAGATTTCAAAACCGTTGTCAAATCTGCTGATCACAGATGCAGAATTCGATTTTACAGATGATTGTTTGAAAGCTTTTCAGACTTTGAAGGAAGCACTCATAACACCACCTATTTTTCAAGCTTCGGATTGGGAGTTGCCCTTTGAGCTAATGTGCGATGCTAATGACTATGCCGTAGGGGCAGTTCTAGGGCAGAAGAAGGATAAGAAACATCATGTCATTTGTTATGCCAGCCACACTCTTGATGAGGCACAAGTAAATTACACTACCACAGAGAAAGAAATGCCCGCTATTGTTTTTTCTTTTGACAAATTCAAGTCTTATCTGACTGGAGTGAAAGTAAAGGTTTACACTGACCATGGAGCAATACAATACCTGATGTAGAAAAAGGACACTAAGACTAGGTTGCTAAGGTGGGCCCTATTACTCCAAGAGTTCGATTACGAGATCATTGATAAGAAAGGGGCGGAAAACATAGTTGTCAACCATTTGTCAAGGATTATCGTCGAAGACAATAATGAGCCACCTGTAAATGATAACTACGCAGATGAGGCTTTGCTCATGATGGAAGACGAAGAACAAAACTTGCCATGGTTCACAGACATCTGCAATTACCTTGCTTGCGGGGAGTTACCACCAGAAATAACCTTCCACCAGAAAAAGAAACTCTTCTTTGATATAAAGAATTACTATTGGGATGATCCTATGCTCTTCAAAAGATGCTCATATAATCTATATAGAAGATGTGTTGCTGAAGAAGAGGTGCCTGATATTCTGAGGGAATGCCATTCCTCACCCTATGGAGGACATTTGGGGAGTGACAAGATAGCAGCCAAGGTCCTACAACCAGGTTTCCACTGGCCTTCACTGTTTAAGGATGCCACAACATAGGATGCCACAACATATGTAAAAACCTGCAAGGAATGTCATATGACAAGGAATATCTGGAAAAGAAATGAAATACCTATGGAAGAGTGGGTTGAAGTTGAAATTTTTGATGTATGGGGGATCGACTACATGGGACCTTTCTCGCCATCCCAAGGGTACAAATACATTCTCCTTGCAGTAGATTATGTTTCAAAATGGGTGGAAGCTGTTGCCACCCAAACTTGTGACTCCAAACCTGTCATAAGGCTATTTGAGAAAACAATTTTCCCAAGATTTGGTATGCCACACTCTGTCATAAGTGATGGAAGGTCCCACTTTGGAGAAAAGCAGTTTGAAAAGTTGCTAAAGAAGTATGGAGTCAGATACAAGGTTGCTACACCCTACCACCCGCAGACCTCAGGGCAGGTGGAAGTGTCAAACAGACAACTAAAGCAAATTCTAGAAAAGACCGTTAGCAGAACGAGAAAAGATTGGGCTATGAAGCTGGATGATGCCCTTTGGGCATACAGAATAGCCTACAGAACCCCCATTGGAACTACACCCTATCGACTCTTATATGGGAAATCCTGCCATCTACCTCTAGAACTCGAGCACAAAGCCCTCTGGGCCATAACTTTTCTGAATATGGATATGGAGAAAGGTGATCAAGGACACTACTTACAACTACAAACAAAGGACAAAGGTGTGGCATGATACCCACCTAAAAAATAAGGATGTCCATGAAGGAGACAAGGTGCTTCTTTTCAACTCCAATATTCATCTCTTCCCTGGAAAGCTAAGAACCAGATGGTCAGGACCCTTCACTGTGGTAAAAATATACCCATCTGGGGTGATGGAGATCTAGGGAGAGAAGACTGGAATCTTCAAAGTTAATGGACACAGGGTAAAAAGGTTTAATGAAGATCAGGCTTTTGTGAGAAGATCGGAGATTGATTTGGAGGAACCAAGTCAGACAGAGGAGGGAAATAAGGAGAAATTGCCACACCCTGCTACAGTGACCAAGGAATGAAGTTTTATGAAGTCTACCTAAGAGACTTTAAAGCAAGTGCTTCTTGAGAGGCAACCCAAGTCTTTATCTCTTTTTCTTCTTTACCTTTGTTTTCTCTTGCTTTCTCTCATTTAGTTAAAGATTTTCTCCATCTTCTGAAAATTTTTGTTTTCATTATGAATTTTATCAGTTTAAGTTTATATCTCATAGAAACTGACTCTTCTTAGATCTGGTTGGGTTATAACCGCGACCGCAGTTTTGCTTTTGCTTAAGCGAAACTGCTACCGTGGTTTTCCTTGTATTCCTGAAGTATCACGACCGCGATCGTTCCCTTACAACTGACAAGACCGCGACCGTGGTCCCTTCTAGGAAAATTGTGACCGCGATCATAACCACGACCACAACAAAAGCCACGACCGCGATTCATTCAAGCAAAACCACAACCGCGGTCTTTTCCCTTAGTTAGTTTGGTCGCGATCCGGACACCTATAAATACCTTTAAGAGCCCAAATGTTCTTTACGCTCGCATCACTATCGTCTAAACCCTAAGACCTCTGTGCCGATTCAAGACCCGCAACCTTCCACCACGAATCCACCGTTTTCCGTCTGTGATCGTCACCACCGTCACACCCATCGATAAGGTAGCTGCTCGTTTTCTCTATGCTTCACATCGACAAACTTTTTCCTTGATCTTGAGCTTTTCCATCGTCGCTACGGCGATCTGCTCCCGTAGTTTAGCCGGTGATCGCTCCACCGATGCTTTGTTTCCGAACACATGGTTCTGTGTCTTTTCGTCCCTAAAAAAACCTAAAAACCCTAAAAATGGAATAATGGACGCTCATAAGAACGAAGAACAAACGGTCTGAAAAAAAACTAAACGAACAGAGAAGACGAACCACGATCGCGGTCATCTTAACCGACACAAGATGGAAAACCCTTAGAACCGCGACCACGATGTTCGACCTACCCCCAAGAGCTTACTAGTTTAGGCTCTCCTAAAGAAACCCCACGACCACGATTATAATCACGATCGCAATTACTATCACGACCGCGGTAATAATCACGACCGCGGTCTTTCTTTAGGAAACTACGGCCACAATCTTTTCAAAAAGGCCACGACCGCATCTTGCTTTGAGGTGACAATAACCGTGACCACGATTAAAAACCGCGACCGCGGTTCTTATTGTCCACTTAATAAAATTTAAAACCTAAGTTTTCAGTTAAGGAAGATAACCTATAGTCTGATGTTAATGGTGCCCATAACAATAGAGGTTATCTTCAGTAAACCTTACTAAGACCTAAACTCCTTTAGTGTTTTAAATTTTGCAGAATGTCTTCTCCAACAACCAGCGACCCTCTTTTCAAGAAGGCTACTTCCCTGAAGGAGGTAGAGATGATAATGGAAGGCTTGACAAAATAGCTGAAGAAGAACACCTCTTTACCAGTGCCCAAATACCCAGAGATACAACTAAGATTGGAGCAGTATTAGAGGATATTGGCGGGGGTACCGCAAGAGGAGTCCCCGGAAGAAACCGAACAAACAGAGGAGACAAAGACCTCCGAATACCGACCAGAAGAGTCAGGGAGCCCGGTGCATGGGAGGAAGCGAAAAACTGCAACAAAGGAACCCAAGCCCAATAAGAAGGCAAGGGAAAAAGAGGCAGTGGAAAGAACCTCTACACAAGAAGGGGAGCCTCCGTTCGTGCCTCGGGACATAATGTACCAGTATGCTTATGACTGGATATCCGTAAACAAAGAATGTAGTTTGACACGGTACTTCAACGTGGAGGATGTCAAGAAACTGGGGATTTGACAGGATAGTGAAGTTCCTGGAGGGCGCTAATTTACGCACCATCTACACGCCTGAAGTAAAGTCCTACAGGAGGTTGACCCTAGAATTCTTGTCTTCTATGACAAAGATCGCCTCCAGTAGTGAGGCATGAGCGGTGAGATGTGGGGACTTCATACTCCAAGTATGGCTAGGGGGCAAAACCTGCTCCAAGGTGACAGAGGTAGATCTGAATGGGATATTCACTGTAATGAAAGAAGAAGCAAAAGCCTGTTCAACTTCTCTAGTAGAAAAAGAAATTGCTGAATACGAAAACAACAAAATGTGGGAAGAATTAACTGGGGAGGAAAAGCACTACCCTAAGAATTCCAAATCCTCCCAGATCAGCTCCTACTTCATCAAGATAATACAGAAGATCACCGCCTTCACTATAGATGCCAGATCAGAGACTGGGACAGTCAACAAGGGGGGCCTTTTCCTCATATGGTCAATGATCAAGAAATGACCAATTAATATAGGCAGAATCCTAATTAGAAGGCTGTCGGTGACAGTAGGCGGTGATGTAAAAAAAAATCTACTTTCTGCATGGGCGGTCAAATTATGATGATTGCTGATTACCTGTTGGAAGAAGGAGAAGTCCAGAAATACAAAGAAATGGAGGGACATCAAAGCATAGACATCAAGTCCCTCGCCAGCGTGGGAATCCTAGATATGAAGGGGGAGAAAGCATATTTCAAACATAAAGGATCAAGGAAACCACTCCCCCTTTCTGAAATGGCATTTTATGACACTCATAAAATGCGGCCAACTCTCGACGACGTCAAGAAAATGAGCTCCGTGGCACTGCACACCAGCACACCAACGGAGCCAACACCAACAATAGGGGAAAGCAGTGCCCCAATGCTAAAAGAAAAGAAGAACCAGGAGCCTAGAAAGAAACTGGAAGTGCTAGAAGATGAAGATAGACACCATCATCAAGCCAACTGAGAAAGAGAAGGCCGTAGAACAACAGGTGGATGAAAGAGCTGTAGACCCCACCTCTCCAAAGCCACAAGAGGAAACAATTGCAGTGGAGGGAGAGGTAGAGAGGAATAAGGCTACAAAAGAGGTACCACATCCCACCAACATGATGGAGGCAGAGCCAGAAGAACAAGGCTCCCAAGCCATGCCAGAGGCAGGAGAGGGCGAACCTCAGCCAGAAGCCCCACATCCAACAGACATACCGGAGGTGGGGCCAGAAAGACAAGGCTCCCAGGCTGTATCGGAGGCGACAACAGAGAAATCAGGGGAGATGCCCCCACCGCCATCACCGAAGCAGTCGGTCGTGTCGAGTTTGTCGACGGCACACGTGGAGCAGCAGCTGCATCAACAACAATGACAAGAACCCTCTTTCGGGGGTGCTTTAGGTATAAGGTTTGATGCAATGTGGGAACACATGCATCAAACAAATGCTATAAACGATAAAATTTCTACATATTTTTCATCCATAACAACGCAGGTACAAGCATTGGATGAAAGGATGACAATATTCCCAAACTTCATCCAAGAGGTTTTAAGTCACCAGTGGATGATAATATGGATCCTGAAGAAGATGCAGGAGGAGATGGTGCTCCTGCGAAAAGAAGGGCAGGCCATCTACGCAGACAACGAGCAAATGCGCCAAGAATATGAAGAAGCAATGGCCGCCCTTGAAGAAGAGCACCAAGGCATACAAGAAGACCGTCGGAAGCTCGACCAGGAGTGCGCAGAACTCGCGACCCGATAGGAGAAGAAGAGGATAAAGTGCCCTACCAGCCCAGCATGCTCCTTGGCCAACCCCTCCAGCCACAATGACAATGTGGGGGGACCGGGGGTAGGAGCCGGTGCAAGAAAGAATGAGAGCACAAGCAAGAAGCCATCTCCCGTGGTTGAACAAGAAGGAGCCCAATCATCAAAAAGGTCAAGCCCCCAGACTGAAAAGCAAGCAACACAAACGAAGGTGTTCGACCTCAACTATGACCCTGAGGAGGTGATGGATGAAACCGCCGATGAAGATAAGCAACAGGAAGTACATCACCTCTCTCCTCTAGCACACACTGTGACTATAGAAGAGTGGATAACAACTGCTCATCGGGAGGAATTGGTCACAGAGCTCAGCTCGGCCAGAGCAGCAGAAATAGATAGGCTGATAACTGAGCTGGGGGCTGGGCTTGATGAATCTAATGACTTCCTCCTCTTCCCACCTCATGAAGAGCACCACGACTACATCTATGATGGGAAGATGGAGGCCACTCTAAAGATGATGGCAACCACCAAGTTGGGACAGACCTCTGAGAAGAGTCACTCCAGAGACAACACCGTTGCAGAAGCCTCCTCAGAGGAAGCTGGACCAACAACCACATTGCAATCTACACATAAAACTACTGAGCAAATGGTAAAGGCTATGCCGACAATCCAAGAAGCATCGACACCGATTGCACCAGAGGCAACATCTAAGGACGAGGATGGCAGGCTAGTAACCTTCTTCACAGGTGAGCCCACCAAGGAGAGACAAGCTGGAGATAGGATATAGATACCTACAACAGCTCCTCCTCTGCCATGCAAGATGAAGAACATGGACATGAAAACCATGTCGTACATCTCCTGTAGAGATTTCAATGTCCTGGCAGATGTCCTCAATGACGATCTACCCAAGTTGGAGATACTATACATCAACAAGGGTAGACGTCTGTCCAGAGATGACTTCCAGAGGGTTTTCCTGAAAAAGGCACAAGTACACAAAAGAATGTTCAAGGTACTTTGCACCGCCCTCCTGGAAGAGTTCCTACATCTGGACAAGCCACAACCAGTTTTCAACGACACCACATGTCTGGTCGGCTTGCTATACAAAGAAGACACTTGGCGGCAGAAATGTTGGAACTACAGGCAGTGGTCTAGAGAAAAGATACCAAAACTGTGGTGCTTCCCATCACGAATGCAAAACATTGGGCACTAATAGTAATTGATCTACACGAACGAAAGACAACAATGCTCAATTGCTGCATAGCTGAGATGGATAACACATCATTAATTTACAAAAGGAAGGATGCTAGGGATGCCTTGAAGATTCTGATATGCCTACAATGAGCTATCAAAGAGGTGAGCACAAAATTTCAAGGGTCATGTAAGCTGTTCTCCATCAACAAGAAAGTTCCCCAGGAAGAAGTTGGTTCGGGGGATTGCACCTTCATCGTTCTGTGAATGATGGAATCCATCAAGAAGGGCATTCCCCTAGAAGATCTGAGCGTGGAAGACCTACATGGACTGCGGGGTGTGTACGTCATGGAAGTCATCTATGATCGTCGGTTCTTCAAGGATCCAAGGATGGATGCAGATACCATACCCCGCAGGCTCCATATGGACATCCCTGTCCCTGAGAAGATATCTAGGAGGGAACATCTCAAGACCATGTGGATCGACCCATCTGAACTGGACAGAGCTATAGCTTGGAAAGTGGGTTGGACTGTAGAGACTGAAGAAGCTATGAAGAAAACAGAAGAAGAACATCAGCCTTTAGTAACAGAAGCTCCCAAAGTTCCTCCTACAAAAGCACAACCCGCAGAATCAGAAGCTAAAGAAGACCTGGGGAACGATGGACCGGATGGGCCGGTAGGAGAAATAGTGCCTTCTTTCGAGAACTTTGATAGATGGAGCTGCTTCAGTCTGTCGATGGAAGAACTCACAATAATTATGAGTTCTCTGAAAGAAGATGACTTGCCGGGAGATGTCATATTTCATAGAGATGACATATGCGTATTAAAAGACGACCTTCACGAAACTTTGAAAATAAGAGGGTATCTTTATGTAAGCACGATGTCAGCCTACCAGGCGCTATTAGGGGACTCTATGTCAAACTCTCACATGGCATATTTCCTACTGGTAGACGACATCCTCAAAGATAAGAAGACGGGAGAAATGGAGCGGCTACAACGACAACTTCAAGCGGCCACACCAGAGCACATTTTCTTTTCGATTCTTCATGACAACCACTGGACTTTGCTGCACGTCAATTTTCTGAAAAGGACTGTAGTTCTATACAACAACTCTGACGCAACCTTTTCACTCAAGAAAATGACCAACATGATGACAACAAAGTCTCCTACAGAAGAAAAGGCAAATACCTACGCCGAAGCTATCGTCGAGATGATAAAGCATCACTGTAGAGGGTACGTAATGACAAAAGGCAAGGACTTCAAGAAAACTCAGTATTGCCACAAAAGCCCTCAATAGGTACCCCTATCAAATGATTGCGAGTTCTTCCGCCTGTTATGGATGGTAGCTATCACAACTACCAACCTCTAGGTGGAGAATATGTAGTATGAACAATATCATGCACTTAGGGATATCTATGCCAGCATGCTCTTGGAGTCCAAGTGGGCTTTCCCCACCAAATAAACAACAAAGAAGGCCCATTTATACAACTTACTCAAATTTTGACACCCGGGGATGGGGTGCAGGATAAGCTTAGGGGATGATTCATAAACGGGCCATAGAGGTACTTGTACCTCCATTTTTCATTTACTTCCTTTTTCATTTCACTTCCCCTTTTATTACATCGTCAAAAATTTTGAAAATTTGAAATTTCGTTACAACTAACCTTTTAGAAGCTTGCTTTCTCTCACTAAAAATTTCTAAATGTAGTATTCGAGCCCTCAGAGAAAGAAAAATATGAGCAACATACATAGGAAAGCATGAGTAAAACAACAGCCATAGCAATATTGCTATATCTCATTCTTGCAATAAGACATTGTAAATGTAACACCTTAACTCATAAAACCACTGTAGACTAGAGAACCTAAGTCATACTCCTAAACAACCACCCCCACCTGATGCTTCTATCCAGAAAAAATCCTCGTCTCTATAGAAGGGAAAAAGCTACCCTGTTCAAGGAAAATATCCAAAAAGAGGCTTGGCCACCCAGAAAACCAACCAAAACCCTCAAACCCAAGCCTGAAAGGAGAGATAAAAAGCCAAAAAACAAATAAAAAAAAGAATATGAGAGATGTGCCCTAAAAGATGCCAAAAGTTTCTGCCCGACCGGTATATTTTTGCACTGATGAATGCAGATATGTCGTGCCCGTAAGTGGAAACTTGATGCCAAGCTTACACACCTCCAATCCTGAACGGAACCTCACATACCACATGACTTAAAGTCAGAACCCCAGAAAGGGAAACACTATTCTTATGATAGTTGTGGGTGAGGAGTTCAGGGAGAAGAGGAAACACCCAAAAGCTTCAAGCCTACCTATACACATTAGCATAGGGCCTGCTGAAAATAAAGAATAGGTGCGAAATCTACCTTTTGAAAAGATGTGGCATTAGTATGGATATTAACTAAGGGAGGGGTGATGAGTTGAGAAGGAGAACCTTTTACAATAAAAGGTTATGACAGATAAAATGAGGTTATGCAACTCCAAGTCTAAAGGGGGAGATTGAGACCTAAGGGATTGAATACACACAACAACAATCTTGATGCAAGGATGAGATATTTTAGTCATGTTTTTATGTTGTCTCTTAAGTTTGTTCATTCTTTCTCTCTCTGAGTTCTCAGACCTACACTTAGTCTGAGGACATGCTTGATTCTAAGTTTGGGGGAGTTGATAACACTATATTTTACGTACTTTCTGTATATATTTTACACCACTTTTAGTTTAACTTTAGTTAACTTTTCACATAATCTCTCTATCTTTTTGACTAAAGCCTTATTTAATGATTTCAAGAATCAAAACAACTTAGGTCGTGATCTTGGAGACCGCGACTACGGTTATTCAAAAGACCGCGACTGCGGTTCTTCTCCTTACTCACTCCTCTCACATCACCCGTGGTTTGCATCGCCTCAACGCCACGACCACGGTGATCCAAAGACCGCGACTGTGGTTATTCTAGAGACCGCGGCCACAGCTATCCAAAGGAATCACAACCGAGGCTATCCAAAGGAATCACGACCGTGGGAATTCAAGAACCGTGACCGAGGAAATCCAAAGAATCATGACTGTGATTATATGAGGACCGCGACCAAGCTAGATCGTGACAAGAGAAGAATAAGGTAGAGACCGCGACCGCGGTCTTGCCCTCACTTAACAGAAAAACCACGACTGTGGTTCTAAGTCGGTGGAAGGTGCCTATAAATAGCGCCCCCACCTGTCTTGTCAAATAGTCAGATCATACAGATTAGATCCCAAGGCCACGAAGTGTTGTTGTGTTTCAGACTCGTCTCCGACCATCCATCCATCAGTCTTGGATCTCCAGGAGCAAAATCCAAGGAGAGAGAAGACTACCATCTGCCCCTTCTTCGACATGAGAAGGCCATCCACGCGGTAGATCCAGATATGAAGAATTAGTGTGTAGTATCACGCTCTTCTCTTCTAGATCTATTACTTCAACCTACTGTACCCCTTCCCCTCTTCGTGAACCTTATGGATTTGTCTGTATGTAACACATTCATGTTGTCCACAAGCATGAGAAGATAAAAACCTTAACTTGGTTTGGGAGTAGCCACTAAGGCTCCCCTAACATGTATATTGTCTCTTTCTTTTGAAAATACATAATTCTTCTCAAGGTTACCTCCACACACCTATTTTAATGCTTCACTTGTATGCTTTGCTACCATCTTGTGATGTTTGATTGTTGATATCTCGAGAGAGTAATATCTCTTTTATCCCATGTCGTGGAGTGGTATGAATGCTTGAGAGTGTTGGAATGCTAAGGCTTTAACCATATGTTTTGCTGTGAGGTTTTTGAGTTGTCATCTCGAGAGAGAGGCTTCTTTTGGACTAAGATCTATCCACATCTCGAGAGAGAGTGGAATGGATGTTTTTATGGTTGCTTGTAATCTTGATATGGGTATGCAAGAGAAAGAGATAGTATCACGTGTTGGTGAGGTTCTTTAGTTGGTGAACCCCAACCCGAGTTTTCCCTATATACTTGTTTACTATTTATTTCTTTTTCTTGTTTGTTTTTTTGTTCTCGTTCTTATACTACTGTTCCTTAGGGAACATCTCTTTGCACCCCTTTTTGGCTAGAGTATAAGAGTGTTGATTCCACGTTCTTGACACAACCAACCTTGTCCCTATGTTCGACCCCGATTGCTACATCGGACCCCGTTTATCATTGCAGGGGCTTGAGAGTCAGGTTATCCCTTTAAAAGTCTGACTACTTTAATCTACTCCTTTTGGACGTGTGATTTAGGCCGGTCACAAACATATTGACACGTGTCCCATACCACATGAACTATTAAGAAATCATAGATGCATCAAATTCTACTGCTTATGCCATCCCTCTTCAATTCTCAATTGTCTGGCCATAACCATTGAGAATGCAGAGGCTATGTCATTAGCTAGGGTTAGGTTGAGATCTAGACTAGGTAAACATCTATTTTCGACATCTCTATTATCTTTTAAGGTAAAAACCTTGAGTCATTCTAGGTCGTGGTATCCTTCTTTGAGAATCTAACCCTAACCACTAATCTTATCCTTTCATTCTAGGGTGACTATGAGAATCATGTTTGCCTAGTGGCCATTTACCAAATTGCTCTGATACCATATTGTAACACCCAAATTTTTATAACACATGAGAGGAAGCTATATATAAATATTTTCTTCATCTGGGAGTGTCACAAACACGATGATCATTGCAATTAAAGAAAATGAAACACTTTGCATAACTGGAAAACTGATTCATACATAGTTTGACAAAGAAAAACAAATCATCTAATCTACCATGATAACAAGACTATACATAATAAAAGATGTGTAAACTCTGGATTGTCACGGTAGATGGCATCCCACTAGGAACGCTTGAAATCTCCTAGTCATTTTCTTGTCCTTCTGTTCTTCAATTGTTCCAAAACCTGCGGACATCACGTCCCCAACCATGCATTGGGAAAAACAGTCATTAGAGTAAGTGGCATGAGTATTCTAAAATATACATTGCTAAAGAACTAGAATATTACAAAATATTCTTGAACATCATAAATATGAAATGAACATTAAACTCTGATTAAATCTGCAAACATATTATCTCTCATTTCTTAAACTCTTATTTTCTACTCTATCTTTTCTAGAGACCTATACTCTGGGTCTCATGGCCTACACCAAAGTGTATGGATCATAAATATCTTATCTGAATTCCTCTCATCACACTCGTGGATGAGATTACAGACATGATCTAATCTTAAATATCTTTTGCTTATGATTTTTATCTATTTGTGGCCACCATTATACAATAAGTCCTCCTCTGTTGACACAGAAGTGTCATCTATGGTGCAACACACCCTCTGTTGGCACAATGTGCCCTCAGTTGACACCGAAGTGTCCTCTATGGTGCAACACACCCTTTGTTGGCACAACGTGCCCTCTGTTGGAACTGAAGTGCCCTCTATGGTGCAACACACCCTCAGTTGGCATAAATGCCCTCTGTGACACCCACAGTGTCTGGCGCTGTGAGCCCTCTGAATCATCTCGGGACTCTCTAGTGAGGACTTATTATATAATGTATTATGTGAAGGTTTTGAATTAATTATCTTAGTCTTACTAAACTCTGAATCTGAACTTATTTGAAACTGAGTACTGAAGATGTACTGAATTCTGAATATGAATCTCTACTCTTAAATTCTAAACTAAATCTATTACTGAATTGAATATGTATCTCAAATTACAACATAATAGAGTTTGGGTCTATAACCCTTAGCATGTATCTTTATTCAATATCTGACTACTCAGGCACTGAGTAATTTAAGTTTGAATCTAAATCTGGTATTCTCATTACCTGGGTAAACTTTATTCTAAAACTCTGATTTGGTAAACTTACTTCGTTTATACCAATTATGTGATAAATGAGTCTAATATCTTAGGAGAAAGGATCTGAAATGAATATAGAAATACTAAGTAAACCAAGTATCTTAAGTCAAGTTTATGAAAGTATCTTAAGTACAACATACCTAAAATATGAATTCTGACAAGATGGTTCAATCCTTCTTATTAAATATGATATTACCCCGAACATTAATATTTGCATATGAACTTACATATTAAACATTAAATATCAAAATAGAAATCTTATAAAATATTGTCTTGCAACTTAATCATATCTTAATGCATCGTCATCTTATAATATTATTCTAAACTCATTTTACAATTTATTTTGATCCCAATAGTACCTCTATTATGAAAATTGGACCATATCTTAATATGTTCAAAACTTATATTTTTCACATTATAGTTAACTTATATATATTACTCATTATAAGAAATATGATTAAATTATTAGCTCTTAGATTCTCTACATATATAAGACATCTTAATCTCATATTTCTAATTGAAATCTAAATACAACGTTATATCTGTAAATATGAGAAATCCTAATAGCATAATTATACTTTTAAATTTCAATAAAAGTATCTCGAATCATCAGCTTAGTATGCCTATCTCATCTTGAATCTTTATTCATCAATTTAAATCATTTCGAAGAAATCTTATAGAAACATGACTCTTTTAACTCTCTCATGGACCTGGTACATGAGTCACAACCATTTTGAGCAACATATCTCTATTTAAGATTTTGAGCACATGAACTTATGTAATCATATAAGTATGAGAAAGATCTTACTTGTATACCTTTACATTAAAAATATTAGAACATTGAACCACATAAACCATGAAAGTCTAATGTAAACATTCTGAGCTTAAAATATGAATACTCATGGGCATGAACCACTTACCTCTTGTACTGAGGGTATCTTTAAGGAAGTCCTGATTCCAAGTTCCATAACTTTAATAACCTCATCATCCATTCTTGGCCTTCGGAAGACGATCCAACGGATTAGGGGCATCAGCCATCCCCTCAGCCCAGGCGGATCCGCCTTCTTCACCCGATGGAGAGGGGGTGTTTTCCCCTATTTTTCTTTGAGAACAGAGCAACGACTTAGAGAGCTCGGCGGGCGGTGACTAGGCCATCCTCGCCCGAGGTGAAGCCTTCCTTGACTTTGGATTGGCTCACCTGGATTGGCGCCACCATAGACGCCAGCAAAGGGGCCGCAATCAAAGCTCCAAGAAGGAAGAACTCATGGCTGCCACCTATAGTTAGCCTATCTATTTCCCCCCTCGATCTCCTTATCTGCCTCACCGATTTGTGTTAAACCCTAAATCTAGACATGTGAGGGCCTACCCTAGAGATCTGTGATGTTTTTATAGCCTCCGATCTGAAGATGGTACAAAATTTGGTACAAACACTATATTACCATCATCTTTGAAAGCTTTCAAAATCTTAAGAACACTATATATAAGAGTGCTGGTAAAAATCCCATATCATTTTATGGTCAAACAATGGGTGAAATACCCAAAATACCCTTATTAGGATTCACATCAAAACTGAAGTAAAATATCAAACTGGACAAATCAATCTCTAGAATCATACTAAGAATATTGAAATAATAAAACTATAAAATATTTATAACCTTCTAAAGTCGATTGGTATTTTTAATGCACAATATATCAAAATCATATAGTTTTTAGTACGTAAAGTATGTACATGTGTAAACATAAAAATCACTTACTGAGGTTATTTTTAGGAGATAGTACATTTGAATAGCTTTCTATTGATACCTTATACACCCAGAAAGGATAACACAATCTCAGGTTATGAATTTTTGAACATCTTACCTTATCATCTATTCTTGGTCGTCGAAAGATGATCCAATTGCTGAGGGAGATTAATGAACCACCTTCAAACTAGGCAGATCTAAATAGGACCCAAGCCTTCTTCACCCGATGGAAAGGGGCCATTTTCCCATGTTTTTTCCGCAAGAACAGGGCACCACGCCCAATGCTTCTGACGGTGAAGGAGCTCATGTCTCTGGTTGGCAATGAACCCGAAAAAGGTTGCCCTAGCCGATGATCCTCCTCCCCTTCATCTCCATCGACGTTATGCTACCGTGATGGCCACCAAACAATGCCCGATATGAACCCTAGAAACACCTCCACTGAACTCCTCTTCCATGTCTCCTCTCTCTCACTCCCTCTTGATTCACGTCAAAGCCCTAGTATAGGATGTGACCGACCCTTGTTTGCAAGGATTGAAGGTCTTTATATCAACAAAACCTAGATCTAGGCAAGGAAGACCCCATCTTCTCAGACCCTTATTTAGGCACTGTTCCGCATGAGCGCTGGCTCTCGATCTGCACTGGGCTAGAGTCTCACCCCTTCTTTATTTTTGTTTTTCTTTTTGATAAAACCTCAAATCAAAGAAATATTTGTATAGACCAAATTCAAGCTCCATTTCATCTAAAATTTTAGAATAAACATTGTATTATTATTATCTATTCATGGAAATGATATCAAGTCAAAATTTATTAGACAAATACTCCAAAAATTTATTTTGAGTAAATTGTTGGGCAATTACAAATTTAATTACCTAGAACACTAGATAATCCAAAATCATCTGAAATTTCTCTTGCCATCTTATATTCTAATTATTCATCTACTAAAATATTGTGAGTATTTATGATGAGTAAGAAATGCTAAATCCCCAAATTTTAACTCCATGGACCCATGTATGAATCTTAATTAGCCTAATTTGGCTTGAGTTGGTTTCTGGGTGACATAACTCATACCATGGTCTTCCAAATGGTTCATAAGCCTAATCATTTTCTTGATTACAAAATTTAACTTTCAAACTGACATAATTCCTCAATTGGAGGTTCTTAATGATACACTTGACCAAGATTACATTTATTTATAATATTATGATCATAACTAGGTCTAAGGATCATACCATTAACTAGAGTCATCACTTTTCCTTCAATATTCTACTTTGGTTGTCACCTCATATCATCAAATTAAATATCAAGTTCCCAAACTTTGAAGATATTACCAAAATAGTCACAATTGCACAAATGACGTCCTCTACATTCCTATTTCCTTTAATTCCAAATATCATGAAAATTTGATAGAACCTTATTGAAACCATAAATCTACCATATACTGAATTCATCAATAACTTAATCATGTACTTAATAGGTTCCAAAAATGTGGCTGTGACAGTAGTACCCAACTCTTTGGGAATTTTGTCCTCGAAATTTAGTTAAAGCATAGGAGGCTACCCATCTTAGGGCCTTGCATACACTAACTCTTGACAATTGTCATGAAGTCTTGTGGGTACTTTAAGAGTATGACTTTTTCATGGATAACTAACTATGTCTAAAAACCTTATCAGACTAGCATGTATAACCACATGAAAATCTATAGGAGTATCTAACCATAAATGAGTACTCTTTCTTTACTTTTGATTCTTTCTTTTTAATCATATATCTCCACAGACCTGTACTTTGGTACATAGTTTCATGATGCACACTAAGACTTGGGTCTAATTCCATAATCTGATGCCACCTTATTAAATCTGACCTTATATGAATCTTAATACATCTATACTTTATGGTCTTACCATGATCTTAAATCTTAAATCCTATAACATGAATTTTATAAACTCTTTCTTACAAACTTAATCATAGCTAATGCATTCTACTCTTATAATATTATCACATACAAAATTCTTAGATCTTAATCATCTAAGGAATCCTGATAACATATCTTTACTTGAGATCTTGTGAACATGTTGGGACATAACCATGAATACATGAACGTCTTACTTATTTTAATATTATTCTAAATGACTTTCTTCATATTATCATGGTTCTCTAGTTTGGGCCAAACCAAGGTACTATGAGTCACTACTCTCTGATGAAATCATCCTTATACCCACTAAAATTGAATCAAACCTTAGTCATGAAACCTCTCTAGGCTCTTTTCTTGTGATAAATTCATCTAAAACCTAACATTATAGTCATCCTAGATCATTGATCCATACTATCACATATCTTGTACTAGAATATGCTTAAAGAATTCTCATATATAACCTTAAGGACTCTTAGTCACCTCTAACAATCATCATATCATAAGCTTAAACTCTGTTCACAACATCAAGTCTATTATCCTCAAGTATTTTCTTCAACAACCATCATGTTTAGACTTGCGACTGAAATCCCTCCTTGGAATGAAGGTTCTAAAGACATTAAGAGTTCTCTAATTCACCTAAAGTATTGTACGAAAACACATAATCTCCCCCCCAATCAATATCCACTTTAAAGAAAAGTCACTCATCTATTTCACAATATTTACCCGGAGTATGTATTCTAGGGTTCTATTAGATATGAAATTAGGTTTAGGTGACCATCTAACTCAAACTTTTTGTGCCAACTTTTCTTCTTATCACCTCCCAATGCATGCCGACCGATCATACATATGAAAGTGACATGCCTTATCATATTCATCTCATCTGACAATACACATATTCCATACCATATGCACTAGAAAGAACGAGACAAGCATAATAAGTTTAGATTTATGCATATAACATCCCCTATACAAAATCCCACAAGCTTGTGTCCCATACCACAAACATGTGGGAAAAAGAGAGGGTAGGATATAGACAAATCTAAAGTTAACATAAAAATTCTTAAGTATCTAGACACTAACCCTAATATATACCTTAATTTCTATTATCTGACGAAACTTCTAACTCAGATTTTACTATATTTCACTATTGTCTTCTATAACTGAGACTACTAAATGTCTTTCTAAAATCTACCTCTAGTTTCACTTGACTTCTACTGAGCAATATAAACTAAGAATATGAGAATTTGCCTAATGGTCATCTACATTATTGCTCTGATACCATATTGTAACACCCCAATTTTCATATCCCATGAGCGGAAGCAAATTTTTTTTTCAATTGGGGAGTGTTACTAACATGATATGCATTACAATAATGATAGATAAAAACTAATGTAGACTAGTGTAAAATGTATTCTCATAAATTATTAGAAAAGAAATTTTATTGCAAAAGAAAATTCATACCATGATACTACCTTATGTGAATCTCATGTCAAATCTGGGACTGTGTAGATGGTGCCCCACCAAGAAAACCTCCTAAAGTGGTAGTTGCATCCTCTTGACATGGCTATCTCCTGGACTATTGTACCTACATACATCTCATCCCCAGCCATGCACAAAAGGGAAACCTAGATTAGAGTAAGTGGCATTGAATTTCTAATAAGATAAACATGAATGTTATATAATTGAAAACCAAATTGATATCTGAAACCTGTAAACTTATACTAAATTGATGTGTCTTTTATGTACATATTTTCTTCTTGTGGACACCATTATACAATAAATCCTCCTGAATTGTCACATATACACCCTGAATTGGTACTGAAGTACCCTGAATTGGCACTACATGCCTCTGAATGACACCGAGGTGTCTCTAATTGGCGTAACTACGACCTACTTGGTAACAAAGTACCTCTACATTGGAGTAAACACTCCTCTGAATTGGTAATAGATGCCTCTGAATTGTCTCAGGACTAACTGAATGAGAACTTATCATATAATGTCTTATGTGAAGGTTCTGACTTATTTATCTTAAGTCTAAACTTACTTAATTCTTAATCTGAACTGAAACTAAATACTGATAACTAAACTTTACTGAATTTCGAATCTTATATTATACTAAAAGTGAATACTGATAGCTGAATTCTGAATGTAGATATGTATTTGAATATAATCTAAATATCTCAGAAGATTTTTCTTACTTATCTATTACCTTGAAATTATCCTAATAAGAGATAAAATCTTATTCAACTAAACTGAATTCTTAATCTTTAGAATATAAATCTGAATATGTATCTTGATTATTAAACAATTGAGATTGGATCAGAGACTCTTCTTAGATATGCGGGTCTAGTCTTTGACTACTCACAATGAGTATTCTAAATATGAAATCCGAAATCTAGATTCTTGTTGTCTAAATAAATCTTCATTTGAAACTTGCATTTAACAGATCACTTAGTGAAATTTTGATATCGTATATACGGATTAAGTGTCTAAAGGCTTAAGAAATAAACTAAACTGAATAATAAATGCTAAGAATCTAAAAGTAGATAAAATATATAATACGATGTTCTCACAAAATGACTTCATATGAACAATGTCTAACTAATAAAAGCATTATTGTATATCAGGTGAAGGTTAATAATTAAATGCATTAAAGTAACTCAATCTCTAAGTTACTTAGAATATGTGTAGGCTGAATCATAATAATAATTCTATGGCATGACCTACTTGCCTTTTGCATTGAAAGTATCTTTAAGGTAGTACTGATCCCAAGTTCCATAACTTAATAACCTAGACATCATTGTAGTTCTATTAGTCCATGTATATTTTCCCTTTTTCATATTTATATCTCAAACTCCATCATCCTTAACCCCTTAACCCAAATTAGGGTTCTTATTTAGGCTAAACATAAATATGATCTAAAACCACCTTAAAATCTTGTCTTTGACCATATATCCAAAAATCACATTGTATAATCACTATAGACTTCATACTTAAATAAGTCATAATAATCACAAAATGTACGAATATGTGGACACCATGATCCATGACCAATGGAAAACTTCAAAATATAAATATATGTCTCTAGTTACTATGATTCAGTCAAAAATTGAGATAGATTTTCCAAAACTTTATTTCATAGTAGTTAAGCATATAAGTAAGGTGATATTCCATCAATATCCCATAAAACATATCATATAATATCATGCTAGGTCTAAAAACCAAATACTAATATAATAATGTATTAAACTCTTTCAAAACTACCAAAATAGTAAGAACATTATATATAAGAGTGTGGGTAAAAATCCCATATCGTTTTATGGTCAAACCATGGGTGAAATACCCAAAATTCCCTTATTAGCGTTCACATCAAAACTGAAGAAAAATATCAAACAAGACAAATCAAGCTTTGGAATCATACTAAGAATATCAAAATAAGATTACTGTAAAATATTTATAAACTTCTAAAGTCGATTGCTATTTATAATGCGCAATATATCAAAATCATATATTTTTAGTACATAAAGTATGAACATGTGTAAACGTCAAAATCACTTACTGAAGTTATTTTTAAGAGATAGTACATTTGAATAGCTTTCTATTGTTACCTTATACACCTAGAGAGGATAAACCAATCTCAGGTTATGAATTTTTGAACATCTTACCTTATCATCAATTCTTGGTCATCGAAAGATGATCCAACGACTGAGGGAGATCAGCGACCCCCCTTCAAACCAGGTAGATCCAAACAGGACCCATGCCTTCTTCACTTGAGGGAAAGGGGATGTTTTCTCCCTCTTTCTGTCGCAAGAACAGGGCATCACACCCAGTGCTTCTGACGGTGAAGGAACTCATGTCTCTGGTTGGCGATGAACCTGATAAAGGTTACCCTAGCCGCCGATCCTCCTCCCCTTCATCTCTGTCGACGCTATGCTACCTTGATGGTCACCAAACAATGCTCCATCTGAACCCTAGAACTGCCTCCACTAAACTCCTCTTTCATGTCTCATTTTTTTTTATCGGAAAAGCGTGTGACCCTCTTTATATATTTTATTTTGAATATGTACAAAACAGAGCAAGGCTCAAAACAAAACAAAATATGCAGAAACAAAACTATATAAGAATATCTATATCTTTCTTCAACTTCCTCCATCTCCTATCTGCACACATCTTACTGTCATTGAATACTCTATGATTTCTTTCCTCCCAAAGACCATGAAAGATCACCAGGATAGTAATCCTCTCCTTCTTCTTTACAAACGAGCAAGCATCAGCTAAAGAATTAGGGCATCTGACCATATAACCATCACCAGCAGCAGCTTCCCAAACCTGCAGAGAATACTCACACCTAAACAAGATATGAATCAGATCCTCCGCATCATTCTCACATAACACACACCTGGAAGGGAATTGAAATCCCCTACTCTTCATATGATCCAAAGTAAGCAGCTTGTCCAAGAAGCATTTCCATCCATGGGTCTTGTGCCTCATAGCACCTTTCGAATTCCATAACCAGCTTGACCACATCTGGACAGGTGCAAACAATCTAACAACCTCCCAAGTATCCCTAACTCTCGTAGGAATCTTCCCTTTCATCATAATCACATCTTCCTTCTCAGAGATTGACAGATCAGCACTACGAATAACATCCACAATAGCATTCACATGTCTAGACCTGGAAACAATCCAGCTGCCATTAGACATGAGGCAGCTCACACTACCAAACCTACCTGTGCCGCTTCTCATGACACAACTAGCAGCCAACTTCTCCTCCAAATACCCCCCTAAAAACTAGGGGTCTCTCCATAGTTTAATACCTTTTCCATTCCCCATAGATAAAGATATATGATCACTAATAATCTCTCTGTGATAAAGACATTGTTTCCAGACCCATGAAGCATTAGAGGCAACCTTGCACCTCCAAATAGAGTCTCCTTTCAAGTACATATCATGAACCCAACGGACCCACAGCCTGTCCTTCTTAACAGCAACATTCCACAGATTCAAAATAATGCAAGCGTTCACAATATCTCTTGATCTTTTCAAACCCAAACCTCCTTCTTCTTTAGGCAAGCACACTTGGTTCCAAGAGACAAGATGAGTCTTCTTCTGAAGTTCAGGTCCACCCCACAAGAAGTCTCTGCACAGTCTATCAATATCCTCTATAATAGCAATAGGTAAAGGGAAAGACGAAGCCCAATATAGCTGAAAAGAAGATAAGTGGACCTTATAAGCTCCACTCTCCCTACAAAAGATAAATGTCTTGCCTTCCATCCTTCAAGACGACTCTTAATCTTATCAATAATAGGAGCACATAAGGATCTCGATAATCTTCCTACAAACAAAGGAAGACCAAGATACTTAACAGGCAGAACATCATATTTAATATTCAAAGCCGTTTCAATCATCTCTATGTCCACCACCTTATTAGCAAAGAAAGTAGACTTCTGACTACTAAGCTTCAAACCAGAAATAGTGCCAAAGGCCTCAATAATCCTAGCAACAGCCTTCACAGACTCCTCATTTCCATCAGAAAATAAGACCACATCATCAGCAAACAACGTATGAGATACCCTCATGTCATTACCATTCTTCAAAGGCTGAAAAAAATTGTTTCTAACAACACTAGCCAACATAGCAGACAACCCCTCCATCGCAATGACAAAAAGATAAGGTGCAAGCGGATCTCCTTGCTGTATGCCATAAGATGGGCAGAAAGAATCCGAGGGATGCCCATTGATAAGGATTTGGAAGCTAGTAGAATGGAGAATTTCAGAAATCCAACCCATCCAACAGTTAGGAAAACCCATCTTCGAAAGAACAAAGTGCAAGTACTGCCATTTGACTGAATCGTAAGCCTTCATAAGGTCTGCCTTAATATAGATTTTGGGCGAGGAGCTCTTCATAATCATGTTCATAAGCTCATTCACTAGCATGGTAGCATCAACAATAGACCTGCCTTTTATGAAAGCGCACTGAGCTTTATCAATGATCTGAGGTAAAATCGGCTGAAGCCTGTTAGCTAAAACCTTCGATATAATCTTGTAAATCGAATTACATAACGAAATAGGTCTCCAATCTCTAACATCAACAACATTAGAACACTTTGGGATAAGGGTAATAAAAGTTTTATTCACCTCCCTCAACATACGACCACTTCTAAAGAAATTCTGAACAGCTCTCACAACATCCTCGCCAATCACACTCCAACAAGCTTTGTAAAATGTGAAATTAAAACCATCGGGCCCTGGGGCCTTCTCCCCATCACTTCCCATGACAACCTTCTCAATTTCCTCCCTCATAACAATCTTACTCAACTCTTCAATATGAGCTACAGATAAATGGGGCAGCTTCCAATCATCATCCCAGTTCATCATATCTCCACGTTCAGAATTAAACAGACCCCTATAGAAAGAAACAAACTCATCATGAATAACCTACTCCTCTGAGATACACGTACCATTCACATTTACACTCCTAATGGAGTTCCTCATTCTTCTAGTGTTAATTGAGGAATAAAAGAACTTAGAGTTCTTGTCACCCAGCTTCAACCAATTGACCCGAGACTTTTGTTTAAGGAAAGATTCTTCAGCATTGTAAGCTTCCAAAGCTTCCTTTCTTTTAGTAGCAGCATTTTGGATACCCATATCATCACTAGGATTGAGATCAGCATAGTTCTAAGCCACACAAGCCTCATACTCCTTCATATGTCTATTCTCAGTAAGATCACCCACTTTAGACTTGTTCCACTTCGAAAGCAAGAACCTAACATTGTCCAATTTCCTACAAACTTGGTACATAGGATTCCCAACAATCTCCACATTCCAAGCTTCTTTAACAACAGATATAAAATCATTTCTCTGACACCAAGCATTAAAAAAATGAAAAGGGGCCTTCTTCCTACTACTCCTTTTATCCATATGCATCAAGATGATCCTATGATCACTATGAATATTAGCCACCACCTCACCCCAAGAATTGGGATAGCTATCCAAAAATTCCATATTATAGAACACCCTGTCCAACTTTGGCATCACCAATTTATCTCCCATTTGCCTATTATCCCATGTGTATTTGGAGCCTCTTAAATCCAACTCCACCAAAGAGGACTGAAGAATACACTCATTAAAAGCAGCCATAGAACTGTAACAAGGCTCATAAGCACCAAACTTCTCATGCACAAAACGGACATCATTGAAATCTCCACAGAGTAACCAAGGACCAGTGATGGAATTATGTAGATCCTTAATAGAATTCCAGAGCAAACTTCTTTTATTAAGATTATTATGGGCATACACAGCAGTAAGAAAAAAATTACCAGTAGGTGATTCCACAAGAACATGAACAAACTGATCGGATTCTTTGATACTTGTGAATCAGATATCCTCTTTTAGCTTCACCAAAATAATTCTCCCCAAGGCATGACTCTCATGATTCGATATCTAGGACCCAACTCCAAACATTCTATCAAAAACCTTCCTAACCTTCTTTCTTCTTAACTTCGTTTCAAGAATACAACCAATAGAAACCCCATTCCTCGCTATATACTCCTGAAGTGCGGACTGTCTTCCCCCATAGTTCAATCCCCTCACATTCCAGGAGGTGATAGCTAGGGAACTATCCATTAGAAATGATAGTAGCTGGATCCCTGCCAGCCTCAGTAGCCTCCTGCTCACCCTCGTTCACAAACAACTGTTGAAACGAATTAGGCGTAATATTAACCCCAGACCTAAAAGCAACCTCCAGAGATTTGGAAGGACCCTTCGGAGGAGAGGAATTTTTCCTTCTGTTCTTCCTTGACCCATTAGAGACTGGAATGAATCCATCGCTTCTAACTATACTATTCTCTGGAGTAATGAGATCCAAATCAGTGCAGACTGGAGACCCAACAACCACCTCCGCCTCAATCTCCTTCGCAGGAACATCCGAGGCATCTTCAAAATGCTCTATTTCAGCCACATAATCTACATCCACCATTTCTCCTTTATCTTTACTGTTCGCCACCACATAATTAGGAACCCACACCTTTAGTTTCTTACCTTTCTCCACAACCTTCTCACACCTAGCATTTTCATGGCCAAACGTCCCACAGGTCTCACACCTATTCAGAACCCATTCATATTGAACAGAGACATTTTCCTCCATACCATCATCACTCACCAATGGAATGGTGGTTAAGAACTTAGACGATGCAGGAATTAACACCAGCATCCTAGCGAACTCCAGTCTTCTAAACTCCAAAGTAGCCTTGTCAACCTTCAGCGGACTACCAATGTATGAACCTATCATACCAAAAATTTCCTCATCCCACAGTTCCAAAGGTAAATCAAAGATTTGCACCCAGACTGGAACCTCTGTAAGCTTCAACTTATCTAGCGAGCATCCTCTTGCCCATTTCTTCATGATAAGAGGCTTCCCCACCACAAACCACGACCCTCCATCAATGGCAGTGTCCATATCACCTGCATTAGAGAAATTCACAATAAAATAGCCGTTTCCTCTCGAGATGATCTCAATGGTCCCCTTGATCTTCCACAGCCCCTGAAGATACGATTGCAGAGACGGCCATTGAGGTTTCAGATCGACGATGTAGCCTACCACCGAGAGCTTCCACCTAGCAACATTCCTCTCTGGGATCGACTTTGAGTACACTATTGCCCCGTCCTTTATCTCTAGCTCCTTGGTCTGT
Source organism: Alisma plantago-aquatica (assembly GCA_963693085.1). Classification (NCBI taxonomy): domain Eukaryota; kingdom Viridiplantae; phylum Streptophyta; class Magnoliopsida; order Alismatales; family Alismataceae; genus Alisma; species Alisma plantago-aquatica. The sequence continues at coordinate 321,175,793 of OY856409.1, forward strand.
AATACACCCAGATCTACTTCCTTTGACGGCCTCTTGAACAGATCTGACCATTGCCTGGGTTCCTTCTCTACTCTGATGTGGATGTTTCTTCTAAATGCAGGAGCCTAGAGCCACTGAGGATTAGGAACAGCAGATCTCGTATCACGCCTAACAGCAATACCTCCCCCCGATCCACCTCCGCTGCCTCCTCGGATCACTTCGACGCCTCCTAGAGAAGTGTCGTAGCCCCCTCCCTGGGAATCGCCTCCACCTTCGCCATAGCCTCCCTCAGACATCGCGTCCATCTTGTCAAAAGAATCTCTAGCCTTTCATGTCTCCTCTCTCTCACTCCCTCTCAATTCGCGTCAAAGCCCTAGTATAGGATGCAACCGACCCTTGTTTGCAAGGATCAAAGGTCTTTATATCAACAAAACCTAGATCTGTGTGAGGAATACCCCATCTTCTTGGACCCCTATTCAGGCTCTATTTTGCCGAGCACCAACTCTCGGTCCGCGCTGGGCTAGAGTCTCACCCTCCTTTTTTATTTTTTTATAAAAGCCTAAATCAAAGAAATATTTGTACAACCCAAATTCAAACTCCATTTCATCTCAAATTTTAGGATAAACATTGCGTTATTATTATCTCTTCATGGGAATGATATAAAGTCCAAATTAATAAGATAAATACTTAAAAAATATATATTGAGCAAATTGTTGGGCGATTACAAATTTAATTACCTTGAACACTAGATAATCCAAAATCATCTGAAATTTATCTCACCATCTTATATTCTAATTATTTATCTACTAAAAATATTGTGAGTATTTATCATGAGTAAGAAATGCTAAATCCCCAAATTTTAACTCCATGGACCCATGTATGAATCTTAATTAGCCTAATTTGGCTTGAGTTGGTTTCTGGGGCACATAACTCATACCATGGTCTTCCAAATGCTTCATAAGCCTAATCATTTTCTTGATTACAAAAATTAACATTCAAACTGACATAATTCCTCAATTGAAGGTTCTTTATGATACATTTAACCAATATTACATTTCTGTATAATATTAAGACCATAACTAGGTCTAGGGCTCAAACCATTAACTAGAGTCATCACTTTTCCTTCAATATTCTACTTTGGTTATCACCTCATGCCATAAAATTTAATATCAAGTTCCCAAATTTCAAAGGTATTACCAAAATAGTTACAATTGCACAAAATGCACCCTCTACATTCCTGTTTCCTTTAATTTCAAATATCATAAAAATTGGATGGAACCTTATTGAAATCATAAATCTACCATATATTGAATTCATCAATAACTTAATCATGTACTTAATAGGTTCCAAAAATTAGGGTGTGATAGGGAGGTAAAATAAGGTTTTGGTTCCACTTTTTATTCCAACTAATTTATCTATGTCAAATTATCTTCCCTTCATATCATACTTAGTTTTACAATTTATATGATTAGGTTTAGGTGACTATATGTCTAAAACTTTTCATGCCAACTCTTATTTTCTTTGTTTCCTTTGGATACATGTCGGCCAGTCATATATCTAGAGGTGACAATATTACCACACTTATCTTAGCACCTCCTTAGTGCGCGTCCCATACCACATGCACTCAAAAGGGTGAGACACACATGACGTATATAACATCTTCTCTACAAAATCCCATAAACTTGTATCCCATACCACAAACATGTGGGAAAGAGAGAGATCATGCAATATGCAATTCGCGAATTAACATAAAGTCTAAAACATTTGGGCACATAACCCTAATCCTTATCTAAACTTCTGACTTGACCTCTACTTTGATTTCCAATATCTTTCACTTACTTCTTCTATACCTAGGCGAGAACATTTGAATCAAAAATTTTCCTGGTGGCCATCTACTTATTTGTTGTGATACCATTAATGAAACATCCCACTTTTGAATTTATACAATAACTAAGTGGAAGCATTTAATTTTGAAGGAGGATTTCACATCATGATACTCATTGCAAATATATAAATCACCATACATTGTCTTAGAAAGATTCATGCATTGATCTTTGAATATGAACCACAAGTGACTTATTCATCAAATCTAAGATCGATATAGAGTAACCAAAACACAAAATGAATAATTCTAAATATTAGGATTATTCAAGGTAGATGGCACCCCACTAGGTTGTACTTGAAGGTCTTCCAATTCTTGGCTTGCTTTTCTTTAGTCCTTACATGCTCCACTACCCGGGGACATCACATACCTAACCATGCAAAGGAAAAACCAATCACATTAGTAAATGGTACTAGCAATTTATAGCGTAAGTAAAAAAAATATACTTGACATGAAAGAAAAGATGACGTGAACATTAACTTAAGCATTCTTGCAATAAATTATTTACATAATTAATAATGGAATAAGTAAACCATGCACATCTGTATTATTTGTCTACTTAAGAGCATATAATTCTAGGAAAGCCCATGATTTGCTATAAAACCCAATTACAACCCCTTGAGGTCCATGATTGTGAGAGCATATAAAACTTTATCAAATTCTAATAACATTATTCTTAGTATGAACATTAGCATAATATTAAGCTTGAATATTTAACATAATGGGATTTCTCTCTCTTGAACTTGAATCCTAGTCTTTAATCTTGGTGATCATGGTAACCATAAGACATAAAATATAGCAATCATCAAGCAATTTATAGAATGAACATGATTTAGAACATTGAAATTGAAATCATAATTTCTACTTCATATATAACATTCAATCAACAATGAATAATTGTGCACAACAACATGACCCATTTATCTAGAGAAAGGTAAATCCTAACTTAGTTTATCTGATCTTGAGTCAAATCCTAAGATCCCTAAAATTAACTTGATTTACATTAATTTTTGGTCTTAATTAACATCTAAAAACTTCTATCATTAGGAAAACATGGCCTCACATTATTGAATAGGGTTTGGAACGTAGAATTTGGTCTCTCCATTCAAAAATATTTATAAATCATATTTTCCATAACATTCTGATAACCATTTGAATTTTTGTGTATTTTTTTTGGTCGGTCAAAAATATGTGTTGCTATGATACCAAAAACTTTGGGCATAAATACCCCATTACATGACTGACTAGGAACAGAAAAAACAACTAAAGTTCTTACCCCACGCAGGAGGAGAACATATCACTAGGGAAAAAACCAACACACTAAAAAAATCTATAAAGCTTATTGAGATAACTCTAAACATTCCAAATAGATGAGGCCTTATGCAAGCATCAATTACATACGTCTGCACACCCACAAATGGTAAGAGCTACTTGCACAAGAGCAACCACCCTTTGTCCTGCTTGAAGGAAATTCTCAAAGCCTCAGACTTTTCCAGGTTTCAAAACTCCAGGTTCCTTACGTGGAGCATCCACGAAACCCCATGACAAAAAACCAAACAAGAAACTAGACAGATCGAAGCAACTTAACCAGAGCTATCTGCAGCAGGTAGCAGCAAGAATACAAACAACAAAGTCACTCCATCAACTTAACACAACACCCTCTACCAATAAGAATACCCAAAAAGTGTGGTATTGAGTTAAGATTAGGGGTTCCATCGAGTTTCCATTCCTGCCCACGACACTATTGTTGACCAACAATGATCATAGCCCAACATCCCAGCATCGAATGCATGAAAGGTATTCCAACAAACACCCTCAGGGCGTACCTAACAAGCAGCAAGAGATGAGCTATCGGGGGAAGGAGAGAAGAGTCTAACTACCCCCATTCCAGCCCAGGACCAGGCGTAGATCAGGAGTCCGGGACGGGAAGCAGAAACCCCCCGGGTGCTATCGAGTGAAATCGGTGTCGAAGTAGCACCCCAGCGTCGGGGACTAGCCGCTAGAAAGCAACCAGGCGAAACTGGGGCATTCCCAGGGAGAACCCAGTACAGACGAACTGCCTTGTAGAGGGGACCTGGCCATCTAGCAAGAATCCCAACCACCTTGGAAAACTGTGGGGGTATCACATCCACCCCTCTAGGATCCAGCTTGTATCCAAAGATACCTTCGACCCTCTGTAGACTAGCGGGAGGCCGATGCCAGGGGGTACAGGCCTGTGGCTGTGGGAGGCACCACTAGGTGGAGGAAGAGGGCACACCCAAGTGTCCCATCTAGAAGTTTACCCGCTGCCAGGGTCATCGACGTGAGCCAAAGCGAGTCAGCCGTGAACTCCAGTCAACCCTACGATGAGGTGCCAACAACTCCACATCGAGGTTGAGATCCAGGGGGTCATCACCGCCCCGGACGATGGAGATAAGGCGCAAGTGAGGAAGGGGCAAGCCACCCCTTCGAACACCTGTTGTTGGAGCAGCCGCATAGGTCGCAGATCTAGATGGGTAAAGCCTTCTCCATCTGCCACACTTGAGCGGAAGGGAGTCGACTAGGTCAAGTGCCAAACCAAGATTAGATACTTGACCAAATTGGTGCATCACACATTTCCTTCCAACCCAGGCCATCTGAAGGAGGCTCCTGCGATTCAACCTCACCAGCTCCCTTTTCTCTAGAGATGCACTCAAGCTTCAGTCCGCACCTCACTATGGTTTTGGAGCCAGGGGGAGGAGGGAACCAAGGTGCCACCTCCCCCCCCCAGCCGCAGCCACTGGGGAGAAGTAGAGAGAAGGCAGAGAGGAAGCCCTAGAGAGAGAACGCGGCCAAGCGAGATGAATTTTTGTGTATTTTGAAGAATTGACATATGTATTTTTGAAGGATTTACAAATTAGAAAATTACATAAATCCTCATTTTCAAATTATTCAAAATCATTGCCTATCTGGTCCAATCAGTCCGACCACTTGTCCAAGGTTCCCTCTCTAACTAAAGCACGAGACTACTAACTAATCCAAGCAACTAAAGTTCAGATATGCCCCTGAGGGCATGATAGAGATGTAGAATATACTGAGGGAAAACTTGAGAAGACATGAGTAGGTAAAAAAGATCAGGACGGACACACTGATAAGCTCAGGACCCAAACCTTGACACTTGCCTTCATCAAAGCAAGATAAGGATATATGCAAGTCCCTTGCATCCACGTGAGGATGACAAGCCCTGCCTTATGCTGTCTTATGGTCAGGAGGTTCATAAACTCCTCCTACCATGGATGAGTAGAGGGGAAGGAGATCAAACATCGGGCGGTAGGTGATTTTGCAACAAAACAAGTGTCTAGATTCATTCAAGACATCCAAATGAAAATAGAGCATGCAAACCCATAAGAACTGTCAACTGAAGCTTGAAAAACCTCTATGGATGCATGAAAAGTAGGAGAGGCATAAAAAGTGGGGGAACAACTGAGTACATGTATAGGGTGATTTGATCAAACATGTAGCTTGAAAAGACATCCATGTGTTCCATGAAGCTACCAAGTTTGATTCTCCCACGAGGCTTATGGATATGGTAGAAAACCTCTAGTCATTGGTAGGCTATGGGAGGTTTGAGGGTAGGCGTCTTATACATTGCTAAGGGGGTTTTAGCAATGCAAATGAGTTTCTGGGGGTCCGTAGATCAATCCTAAGACACAAACACACACATATATATATATATATGTATGTATATATATGTGTATATATATATCATGACCATGGTTTGCAAGGGTAAACCTTCTTGGGATGGTATTCTAATGGAAGTAGGAGTCATTCAAGGAATAAATATATCCATTCAGAGTTGTAGAAAAGCTTCTACATAGAGTTGGGTGATTTTGAGGAATCTCTAAGACAAAAGGACTCGAGGGAGTGATTGGTTACTTTGGCCACCTCTAGAAATCAATTGCAACATTGTCTTTATTCTTTCATAATATTATCGAGGAAAACTAGAATTGTCTTAGAGGGCATCAGGAAAGGTGCTTGTCTATGAAGCAAAGATGACATCCTCTAACGAATTAGATTCCAAGTCGATGAGAGCTAAAACAGTGTAGTCAGACCCTGATCCGTTTGCTTGAGCCAATTGAAAGAATGACTTTAGCTCTGGGTTTCTAGATGAATCCCAAACAAAATAGGGATTGGTAGACTCGAGATGAGATGAGAAATGTGAAAATGTCTACAAACATAGGTGAGATAGTGGTATTTGAGGAATAGATAGTGGGAGGGTACACAGACAGAGTCTAGGCAAAAAGGAGGAGTCAGGCAAAGGAGGGACCGTCCACTCATGAATCACTCTCCACTAGAGTCCTGTCTGAATTGGGAAGCTAAGGGTCCGCTTGACATCAAAATTGTGATTTAAATGAATTTGGATATAATCCTACTTACATTGGGACTCATATATAATAATTATCTTTTCTAAGTAAATACAGATGTCTAGGATTATCCAATTAAGTTGAAACTTCACACGTAGACTAACCAGGAGCCAATGAATCCATTTTTGAACTTAGTTTTAAAATTTTATATTATCTTGTATGATTTCTAGAATAATTATGTTTTAACCCAATTATCTTAATATTAATAATTAACCATGATATAAATTATCAATATTCAAGATTTTGAGTCCATTCATCATCATATTACTAACATAAAAGTTACATGATATTATCATACATGAATTATGATATTCTACCCATTTAGATCGTTGTCTTCATTAATTCAATAAGACGTTAATATAAAGCACTTTAGTTATCCCCACTAACATTGGAATGTCCAATTGTTATTTTATCATATTACCTACATTATATTCCTCATGAATCCCTCGTATATATTTATTACAACCAATTATTTAATGATGATCATTTAAGTCATTATGTATGTATTGGTGGATCATGCAACATGTATGTGATATTTAATGACCTTCAACTTACATATATGATGTTAAAATAACATTTTGTGTAGTGAGGTATGCCATGTGTTTAAACTCCTATAACATAGGTGGCAAATGTGAAGGTTTGTTGATCACCACCTACGATTTAGTTGAATCATCCAAGTTTTAACTTTAAGTTAGGGTTTCTAATTAGGGATTATTTATTAAATTTAAGCTTTTAGGGTGTTACAATTCTACCCACTTAAAATAGATTTTATCCTCAAAATTTTACATACTACCAAACTTAGGGTTTTACTTATTCTATGTATGCTAATTCACTAATATTATCTTAAAATCTTGTTATCATACTTAAGATATGACCTTATCATGGTTAAATATCTAAAACAAACTAACATGTGTATATATTACTAATGAAGTTTGAAATCTATATCATAACATCATCATATAACATGGCAAGGATCCTGGCTTGCCCCTATGTAGAGGGAGCTAAAATAAGGTTTTGGTTCCACTTTGATTCCAACTCATTTATCTATGTCAAATTATCTACCCTTCATATGCATGGTTGGTCTTACTATACATATGATTAGGTTTAGGTGATTGTATTTCTCAAACCTTTATTGCCAAAACTTGTATTCTTTGTCGCCTTTGGATACATGTTGGCTGGTCATATATCTAGAGGTGAAAATTTATGGACACTTATCTTAGAGCCTCCTTAGTGCACATGTCACATACCACATGCACTCAAAAGGGAGAGACAAGCATGATGCCTATAACATCCTCTCTACTAACCCCATAAGTTTGTGTCCCATACCATAACCATGTGGAAAGAGAGAGAGCATGCTATATGCAAGTCTAGAGTTAACTTAAAAGTCCATAACATCTAGGCACATAACTCTTATCCTTATCTAGACTTCTAACTAGACATATAATTTGATTTCCAATATCTTTCACTTGCTTATTCAATACCTAAACTAGAAAATATGAATCAAAATTTTGCTTGGTGGCCATCTATTTATTTGATCTTATACCATTAATGTAACATGCCACTTTTGAGTACATACAATAACTAAGAAGAAGCATTTAACTTTAAAGGGAGATGTCACATCATGATACTCATTACAAATAAATAAATAAATCACCATATATTGTCCTATAAAGATCATACATTGTTCATTATATATGAACTATGAGTGACTTATTCATCAAATCTAAGATCTAACATCTAAACATAGAATAACTAAAACACAAAATGAATCATTCTAAATATCTGGATAATATAAGTTAGATGGAAACCCACTAGGTTGCACTTGAAGGCCTTCTAATCCTTGGCTTGCTTTTTTTAGTCCTTATTTGCTCCAAAGATGGTGACATAACATCCCCAACCATGCCAAGGGAAAAACAATCACATCAGCAAAAAGTAATAGCACTTTTTATCATAAGCCAAATAATTATACTTTAGATGAAGGAAAAGATGATGTGAACATAAACTGAAACATTCTTCCAATAAATCTTTACATAAATAAGAATTGAATAAGTAAAATATGCATCTTTACATAATTTTCCCACTTAAGAGCACATAATGCTAGGAAAGCCCATAATTGCAAGGAAATCCCATAATTGGCTATGAAAGCTCATGATTGGATATAAAATCCCATAACTATCCCTTGAGGTCCATGACTATGAGAACATATAAAACTTTATAAAATTCTTGTAACATGATTCTTAATATGAACGTTAGCATAATCTTGAACTTGAATCTTTAAAATGATGAAATTTCTTCCTCTTGAATTTGACCTTCAAATTCATTAATCATTAATCATTACTCATAATATCAGGTCTTGGTGATCATGGTAACAACAAGACATACGATATAGAAATCATCAAGCAATTGATATAATGAACATGATTTTATACATTGAACTTGAAGTCATAATTTCTACTATATATATTTCACATTCATCCAACTCTGAATAACTATGCATAGAATAGTGACACATTTACCTGGAGCAAGGTAGATCCTAGCTTAGTTTCTTTAATCTTAAGTTTGATCCTAAGCTCCCTAAAATTAACATGATTTACATCAATTTCCATGTTAATTAACATCCTAAAACTTAATATTATGTCATTAGGAAAACATGGCATTACATTATTGAATTAGGGTTTGAAATCTGATTCTCCATTCAAAATACTTTCCAGATTAGTTTTTCAATTGTTTTTTATACTTTTTTGAATTATTATGGATTTTTGTAGAATTGACAAATCAAAAAATTATATAAATCGTCGTTGTCAATCTATTTGAAAATATTTCCTAGTTGGTCCAGTCAGGGCCCATCGCTTGGCCAAGGATCTCTCTCTACTGAAAACTCAAGACTACTAACTAGGCCAGGCGGAGAAAGTTTAGATACACCCGTGAGGGTGTGACATAGATGTAAAACATATCGAGGGAAAACTGGAGAAGACATGACTTGGATTGTTCTTCTCCATTCGACAAAGAACACGATGGAAATAGTGACAAGCTCGGGACCCAAAACATGATACTTTCCTTTGTCAAAGCAATCTAAGGTCATACATGAGTCCTCGCATCATCACGAGGATGATGAGCCATGCCTTTTACTATCTCGTGGTCAGGAGGTCTAAAAGATCCTCCTAACATGGTTGAGTAGAGGGGAAGGGGATCGTGCATTAGACGAAAGACAGGCTTACAACAAAAAAAGGGTTTGTATGTGTTTAAGACATCCAACGGAATATAGAGTTGTGAAAACCTAGAAAAAATGTCGATCGAAGGTTGGAATACCTCTATGGATGCATAAAAAGTAGGAAATTCATAAAATAGGGGAAAATAAGTAGTACCTTTATAGGGAAAATTGATCAAACCTATAGCCTAAAAAGTCATGCAAGTGTTCCACAAAGTACCTAGTGCCTCAAATCACCCACGAGGTTTCTACATATGGTGGAAAACCTCTGTCGATGGTATACTGAGGGAGGTTTGAGGGTAGGTGTCATCAGGATAGATGAGGGGTTTTTTTGTGACATGAACTTTCTAGGGGTTCGTAGATTGATTCTAGGATATATATATATATATATATATATATATATATATATATATATATATATATATATATATCATGATTGTGGTTTGCAAGGGGAAACCTCATGGGATAGTATTTTGATGGAAGCAAGATTCATTTGAGAAATTGATATCATGCTAAACAAATCCCTAACAAATTAGGGATCAGTAGACTCGAGGTGAGACAAGGAATGTGAATCTAGGTGAGATATAAATATTTGAGGAATAGATAGGGGAGGAAAAGTGGACTCTGAAGTCTAGGAAAAAGGGGGAGTATGGAAAAGGAGGGAGTCTCCCACTTGTGAATGTTTTAGCTTTGGAGTTCGACCCAAATAGGAACCTTAAGGTATGTGTGACATCAAAATTGTGATTTGAATGAAATCGAATATAGTCCTACTTACATTGGGACTCATATATAAGAATTATCTTTTCTAAGTAAATAGGGATATCTAGGATTATTTAACTAAGTTGAAGCTTGTAACAGACTAATTCAGACCCAATGAATCTATTTTTAGCTTAGTTTTACAAAATTTTAATATTATCTTGAATGAGTTCCAATATAATTAGGTTTTAACTCAATTACCTTAAATTTATCATTAAACATCATATAAATTATCAATATTTAGGATTTTGAGTCTAGTCATCATCATATTACTACATTGAGGTTACATGATATTATTGTACACAAATTGTATTGTTTTACTCATTGAGATCATTGTATTAATTAATTCAATAAGAACTTAGATAAAACAACTTTATTTATTCCTATTAACTTTGGAACATCCAATTATTATGCTACTACATTATTTACCTCGTATTCCTCATGAATAAATCATGTACATTTATTCACACCCGATTATTTAATTATGAACATGTAAGTCATTATGTATGTATTGGTGTATCATGTGACATGTATATGATATTTAATTAGATTCAACTTATATATAAGATATTAGGCTGACTTTATGTGTAGTGATGTATGTCATTGTGTTGAAACTCATATATCACATGTGGCAGCAAACATACAAAGGTCAGGGTTAGTTGCTCACCACCTATGACTTAGTTGAGGCATCCAAGATTAAAGTTTTAAGTTAGGGTTCCTAATTAGGGATTATTTTTAAATTTAAAATTTTAGCATATTAGAATTCTACCAACTTCAAATAAATTTTGTCCTCAAAATTTTCAATACTACCCACCTTAAGGTTTTACTTATTATGCATGTGTTAACTCTCTAATATTATATTAATGTCTTGGAATCACACTTAAGATATGACCTTCTCATGGTTAAATATCTAAAACAATCTAATATGTGTATATAATACTAATGATGCTTTAAATGTAACTCATAGAATCATCATCTAACATGGCAAGGAACCTAGCTTTCCTCTCTCTAGATGAAGCTAGAATAAGGTTTTGGTTTCACTTTGACTTCAACTCATTTACCTACGTCAAATTATCTACTCGTTGTATGCATGCTTGGTCTTACTATATATATGATTAGGTTTCGGTGATTGTATGTCCCAAACCTTTAGTGCCAACTCTTATTTTCTTTGTGACTTTTGGATATGTGTCTATCGATCATATATCTAGAGTGATAATCTTATATCACTTATCTTAGTGCTTCCCTAGTGCACATGTCCCATACCACATGCATTCAAAAGGGTGAGACAAACATGATACATATAACATCCTCCCTACAAAACCCCAAAAGCTTGTATACCATACCACAAACATGTGGGAAAGAGAGAGCGTTCTATATGCAATTATAGAGTTAACATAAAAGTCCAAAACATCTAGGAATATAATCCTAATCCTTAACTAAACTTTTGAGTAGACCTCTACTTTGATTTCTAGTATCTTTTAGTTACTTCTTTAATACTTAGAGTTGAACATATGAATCAGACTTTTGCCTAGTGGCCATCTACTTATTTTCTAGGATACCACTAATGTAGCATCCCACTTTTGAATACATACAATAATTGAGTGGAAGCATTTAACTTTTAAGGGTATGTCACATCATGATACTCTTAACAAATAAATAAATCACCATATGGTGTCTTAAAATGATTCATACATTATTATTTGAATATGATAGCTACAAGTGACTTATTCATCAAATCTAAGATCTTAAATAAACATAGAATATTTAAAAATAAAAGGAAACATTCTGAATATTAGGATTATCTAACGTAGATGGCACCCCATTAGGTTTCACTTCAAGGTCTTCTAATCCTTGGCTTTCTCTTCTTTAGTCCTATATGCTCCAATTCCTAGGGAAATAATGTCCCCAACCATGCAAAGAAATAAATAATCACATCAGTAAACAATATTGGCACTTCATAGCATAAGCAAAATAATCATACATTACATGAAGGAAAAGATGATTTAAAATTAATTTTAACATTATTGCAACTAATCCTTTGCATACATAAGAATTAAATAAGTAAAATATGCATCTATATATTATTTTACCACTTAAGAGAACATAATGATAACAAGCCTGTGATTGCTAAGAAATCCCATAATTGGTTATTAAAGTCCATGATTGAGTATAAAATCCCACAACAACCCCTTGAGGTCCATGACTATGAGAACTTATAAAACTCTATCAAATTCTTATAACATGATTCTTGATATGAACATTAGAATAATCTTGAACTTGAATCTTTCTCATGATGGGATTTCTCCCTATTGAACTTAACTTTAAATTCATTAATCATAATATGTAATCTTATCAATCATGGTAACCATAGACATAAGATATAGTAACCATCAAGCATTTGATATAATGAACATTATTTAGAACATTAAACTTAAAATCATAATTTTTTACTTCATATATAACATTCAAACACGAATAACTATGCAAAATAGCATGACCTATTTACCTAGAGAAAGGTAGATCCTAACTTAGTTTCTCTAATCTTGAGTCAATTCCCAAGCTCCCCAAAATTTACATGATTTACATTATTTTTCATGTTAATTAACATCCTATAACTTAATCTTAGGTCATTAGCAAAACATGCCCTTATATTATTAAATTAAGGTTTGAAATATTAATAGCAAAATTTCCATTCAAAATTCCTTCTAAATCACATTTTCCAAAATTTTCTAATAATCATTTGAATTATTATGGATTTTTGCATAATTGATGAATCACACAATTATATAAATCCTCATTGTGAATCTATTTAAAAACATAGCCTAGTTGGGTCCATTAGGGCCCACCACTTGTCTAGAGCTCCTTCTTTAACTAAAGCATGTGACTCTAACTAAGCCATGCAACTAAAGTATAGACATGCCCCTGAGGGTGTGACATACATGTAAAATATATCGGGGGAAAACTCTAGAAGAGATGAATGGGTTTGTTCTTCTCCGATCAATGAAGAACATGAAAAAAATGATGATAAGATCATAACACAAAACATTCAATTAAATCCTCATGAGTATGATGAGCCCTACCTTGCAATGCCTTATTGTCAAGAGGACAACAAGCACCTCATGTAATGGACGAGCAGAGGGGAAACAGATCAAACATCGGACATGAGGCAAGTTTGCAAAAAAAAAAAGGTATGGATGCGTTCAAGACATACATCCAAAAACAAAGGCATAAAATCCCAAATAAAGATCAACCAAATCTTAAAAAATCTCTATAGATGCACAAAAAGTAGGAGAGGCATAAAAAGAGGGGAAAATAATAGAGTATTTGTATAGGGTGAATTGATGAAACATGTAGCTTAGAAAGATATGTAGGAGTTCTAACAAGATACCCGGTTCCTTGAATTGCCTAAGGCTTTTGGTTAGGCCTATAAATGGATATCCAGAATCCTCACATTCGATCTGGATTTGAGTCTGAAATTTTGAAAAAAAAATTACATCCATAGATTTTGGATTGGATTTTGGATATTGAATTTCGGATCCAAAAATTTCAGATCGGATATGGATTATTATTTTATTCTCTATAAAAAAATCTCAATTCACCATATATATATTATTAAATATATATTGTTGATAGGTAGAAATATTAAAATATACTTATTTTATCATATATACGTGATCAAATATTAATATTTCTATATTATTATATTTATTAACATTAAATGTATGCCTTTTCAAATCATATTGGATAATTATCCAAATTCAGATATTACTTGTTTGAATCAATTTTGATGTTATCACATGATATTAGGCCAGATATCAGACCGAATTATCTTTTTTTAGATTTAGATATCAGATATAGCAATATTTGCTCCATATTCGATCCGTTTATAGTTCAACTTTTGGCTATGGAGGAAAATCTTTTGTCACTTGTAGACCAAGGGAGGTTTGAGAGTAGGCATCATCGGGATAGATGAGGCTATTTGAGCAATGCAAATGAGTTTCTAGGGTCCATAGATTGATTTTAGGACATATATCTCATAATTGTGTTTTGTGAGGGGGAACCTCATGGGATGGTATTCTAATGGAAATGGGAGTCATTTGAGGAACAAATATTGTGCTAGATGAACCCCTAACAAACTAGGGATTAGTAGACTTGAGAGAAGGAATGTGAAAATGTCTATAAGTCTGGGTGAGATATAAAGATTTGAGGAACAGTGAGGGGAGAAAGTAAACTATGGAGTCCATCAAAAGGGGGGAGTCGGGAAAAGGAGGGAGCCCCCAACCTACAAATGACTCTTTGCTGGAGTCCAACCTAGAGAAGGATCCTAAGGGTCTACATGACATCAAAATAACAATTTAATGAAAATGAATATGGTCCCATTTACATCAGGACTTGTATATAAGAATTATCTTTTCCAAGTAAATAGTGATAGCTAGGATTATCCAATAAAGTTGAAACTTGAAACAAACTATTTAGGTCTAAATGAATATGTTTGTTAAGTTGGTTTTAAATTTTAACCCTATAAATTCAAATATAATTAGGTTTAACTCAATTATCTTAATATTAATCATTAAAACCTTATAAATTATTAGTGTTTAGAATTTTTGGTCCACTCATTTCATATTACTACCATAAAAGTTATAAGATATTATTGTACACTAATTAATTTAAACTTTTAGGGTGTTACAATTCTACCCACCTTAAATATATTTTGTCCTCATAATGTTTACATAATACCAACCTCATGTGTTTACTTATTGTGGCATCCAACTTATGAAAATAGAATTTACTTAAGCGGAAGCATATCATTCGCAGCGGAATTACTGGAAATCACTGAAAATGTAAAACTTTTTACAAAGAGATCCATAGGCTAAAAAACTCTTTTATAAAGAACCAAAGTCTTTCAAATACATGCTGATTTACTAGTACATCTCCTGTACCCTTTCTTCTCGAGAGTTACAAACATCAACTACCCTGTTAGATTATACATGAGCAGTATAAAAATTTCGAGACATCAAGACAAAATCTCAGATCGATATTAAACTAACTATTGACTCCTAGGACCCGAGAGTACAGAGACGAAACATATGACTCTCTATATACATGACATGACAACTAGTGTCTCCACCTGAGAATTCACTATTGTCCTTGGTTCTTCTGTTGTTGCTGCTCTTCCCTTACTGAAGGGTTTCAACCTCTTCTGCGTCTACCTAAAAAGTTGAATCCCACGGGGGTGAGACAATTGAAAAAATTGTCCCAGCGAGAGATATAACTCTCCGCTAGAAACATTATTATTGCAACTAATAGAATATAACTGAGTAGAAGGATCATAATCCTTTAACAGTAGATAATTCAATATATATACAGATTAGAGCAGTAATCTCTATTCAAGTTCTTTCAGCTATATCTTGATAAAGTAGCATGTTACTTATTCAATAAGGAATTAAAGAACATAAATAACATTTGTCCATTTAGAACATGCTATGCAAAGTAACATCAATCAATGATTCTCGTATTTCACCTTAAGCAAATATGCTACACGGCTGATTACATTTTACAAGCATACTTAATGCCCTGAGGAGATGAGGTATACCGCTCATACTCCAACCGACCATTGTGAAATCGAAATTGGTACCATACATAGGTCAATAGAAGAGCCGGATTTCCATGACCTCATCTTCCTCAGTCAGTGTGAGGACCAACTGCATGACATGTTGTGTCTCTGCTAAATAGCTTTCTAGGGTATACTAGAAACTTCTCTATTAGAGTTACAGTGGCATGATGTACTCTCTTCGCAATCGAGAGATATTATATTTATCTCACATCGATCCAGCATTAAGTTCAACAGGAGATTAATGGTACATCCATCCCGACATTCAGGATATTAGTGATACATCCATCCTGTCACATATAATGAAGGATTGAGAGATTTAACGTTTATCTCACATCAATTCCTCCATTAGGGCGTAAGGATATTCGCGCCCATAACCCCCACATACTCAAAAGTATGCCCTCCCAGGAGTTCCCTTAGGAAAACCTATTTCACCATCACCAAACTACTGACGATGATGGATCTATGGTCAGGGCTCTACTTGATATTGTTTCACTTGATTAATTAAGTACATTACAGTATTCTTTTATCATCAAGCATTTTTTAGACATAAAACATTTTAACATTTGCTACGAAGAATGAATATTGTTTCTATCAAGTTCCTTTAAAAGCTTTGCTAAACATTGGGATCTCAATCCCTTATCAAATCAGGGTAATCTCATTCCTTATCATCTCATCATCATGATTATGATATATGGGTATTCAAACCCTCAAATCATTAAAACACTTGTTACCAATTTATCAGGTAACTTAATGCATTCAGGTTAACTGATCATTGTAAACATAATAATTACAGTGCATGTATTTCACATGGCTCTTAAAGCCCAATAATATCTCTTGTTACCTCTCACTAGGTAACATAGTATATTATGGCTCACAAAGCCCCTAAGGCAAATTCAATAGTAAAGCATCATAGCTCATACCTGGCTATGTCCACCATCTCATGAAACCTGCATGATTAGTGCACATGATAATAATTATATCAATTACAAATCAACACTATGCATTGTAGGAGTAACATCACTATTTTCCTTATTTGAAATAGGATTTCCCAATTTATGTCAATTAAGAATACTTTATCTCATTACCAAGATTTGGGTTATGATTTATCATCATATTGACCAAAATTAGGGTTTCAAACATTACAACTCAAGATTAGGGTTTCACACATCTTTATCCTATATCAGTATAGGATTTCACTTCAAAGAGTTACATACCAATACATAGTATCACCTTGAATTAGGTTTTACATCTTATCATTGCATTAGGATTTCATTTTGACTTTAACCTTATCTAGAGTTTCACATGACATCACCCTTGCTTTAGGGTTTCATATAGTTTCACCCTTGATTAGGGTTTCTCATGTCATCATCCTCAATTAGGGTTTACTATTCACATTCAATAAGGCTTATTATTAAAATACCATGAATTAGAGTTGCTCATGTCATTCCCCTCATTTAGGGTTTACTATTCACAATCATTCAAGGTTTATTACTAAAATACCCTAAATTAGGGTTTCTCAAATCATTACCCTAAATTAGCATTATACCATCACCATAGATTAGGGTTTCACCTATCATTTCCCTTAACTAGGGTTAGGGCTCATTAACCTTCCTAATTAGGGTTCATGGTCCCTTAATCAACGATCATACCCTAATTACACATTCATTTATGTTGAGAGTGTTGAGATTTAATCATTACATGATAATCATTCATGTAAGAAGTTCTCTCTCTCTCTTATCCTTATAGAATGATATTTACATCAGACTTGATTGGATTAGGTCAACTTCAACTTGATTGGAGAGCTGACACATGTCTGGTGTCATTACTTCCATCATCATCAAAGATTAATCATTCATAAGGTATTAATCACCCTATCTTGTTGTGGGTACAACTACCTTAATCATCCTTGAATTACATCATATAATAATCAATAACACAATTGACCGTTAATCACCTTAAGTATCCATATAGTTTGGGTTAATTATTTCTCAAACGGTCTTGGTCACTTAGACCCCAAACAGTCTTGACCAATCAGACCTCAAACGGTCTTGCTTGATATACCTCCAAATGGTCTAAGACTTTTTAGACCATCAAACGGTCTAGGTCTTGCGGTTTGAATCCATTTGGTAAAGTAGTGCTTGAAACTGTTTGCCAAAGTAAAAGTTTGAAACCATTTGGGTCTCAACTGGTTTGGGATCGTTTGGTCCAAACCTCCTCAAAACCGATTGGACCAAAAAGGGTCTCAACCTCTCTAATCGATTTAGGGTTTCCAAGGTTAACTCCTTCATCAATTCAGTTCATATAATTATTCATCAATTGAACCTAAGCACCATGCTTCAAGTGAGATTAATGAATCATCCTCCAATAGTCTCAACCCTCAATTGATCATCAATTAGGGTTTGGAACCCAATTGAATTAGGGTTGAAATTGATGAACCTTCAATGTTAGTCATTGTGAAACTAATTACTTTGAAATCATTGAACCACCAATCAAATTGGGTATGACCTGACCTCAAATGGTCTTGAGGTCATTTGGATGACCTCCAAATGGTCTTGAGACCATTTTCCCCAATTATCATCAAAATTGGTGAAGTTCAATTAGGGTTTGGATCATTAGATTGATCAACAAACTAGCTATTGATTACATTAGCATTTGATATCTTTTGGTCTTCAATTACTTCACCATACTTAACCCTAGACCTTCAAACGGTCTTGGTTGACCTCCAAATGGTCTTGATACCATTTGGGTGATCTCCAAATGGTCTTGAGACCGTTTGGGTTAATCAACCCAAAGAATTAAATTAATTAATTGCAAAATCATTACTCAACCCGATTAGGGTTTCTAATTAGATGATTGCCTATTCATTTTTTCAATTAATTGGAGTCATTAGATCCACATCCAACAAGTACTGGGGTTATGACCTCAAATGGTCAACCCATCCAAATGGTTAACCATCTTAAATGGTTTGGGGTTCAAGACTCTAAACGGTTTGCAAACCGTTTAGTCTCCAAACGGTTTGGTGAAACTGTTTGGATCAAAAACTTCAAAACCGTTTGCAAGGGAAAGTTGTTGGATTGCGTGCCCAAGATGATGTTATCATCACCTACCTTCATTCTTTCAAAGATCACTGCCGTTTTCATGGTATTTACATCAATGGATAAAAGGAATTGCAAAATAGAACAAAACGTTCAACAAATCATGGAGATTTCAAAGCAATAATAATATTTAAGGGTTTGAGTTATATAACCCACCTCCAATTGAGATTCAAAGCTTTCTGCTTCACGTCAACAATGGTGGAGGAAGCTTTTGCAACTACCCAAGGTCCGTTCTCAAGCTTTTTGGATGAAAGGATTGGCTAGGATTGAAGAGGGAGTGAAATAGAGAAGAAATTATGCATTGTTTTATGATTTTCACCATGAAGTCGAGGTGAAAGAAGATCAAGAACTTACCAACAGGTTGTGGGTCGTCCTCCAGCTGCTCCTATCTCCCTTGGTCAGTTTGCAAACAAAGAGAAGAAGTGGGTTCAGAAGAAGCTTTTGATTTGGGTTGTAAAAGGTGTTTTTATAAGAAAATCAATGAGAGAGAAAAGGTCTTATAAAATTCTTTTAATTCCAAAATTAGTGCCGCCTATTCCCCTTAATTCCTTGGCCATGAATCCATCTTCATCCATTTGCAAAACCTCTTCATTATCCATGAATTAAAAGAAAAGGAATTAAGCACCTTAAACATATTATACTAATATCCCCTTCTTAGTGGATATTACTTTTTCCTTTAATAATGGGAGTGAGTTATCCATTCCCTTTGATATTTTCGTTGCCTTTACAAGGCACAAAGAACGTCCCTCCTTTTGAAAATTCGTCCCTCAACTTTTGGTTTAAGGGCTCTTCAATTAATATATTTCTGTTTGCATTAAATCAAGTAAAGTTCCTTTTATTCTTAAATCTTGATTATTTTAATACCAAGATTCTCTCTCCTCCAAGATAATTCAAATGAGGAACCCCTCTCATTTTATTTTCTATAATTGATGACAAGAAACATGGGGGACCCTTTAGAAGTGGTATTTTGCATCTTGAACCCTAGGTTTTGGGTAAATTGCACATTACACCAAAACTAGGTTTTAATGCTCAAACATTGCTCAACAAGCTCTATCTTGGTGCTCAACCTTGTGGAAACCATACCACTGCATCATACTCACTCTTATGATGTCTCAGCATCTGAGGAACATTTTATCATGTACAATTTTCAAGTTAACCCCTCAACTTGGGTAATTTGCACTTTAGTCCAAAACAAACAAAACAATGCTTCAACATTATTCAGAAAGGACTAAAACTGAAATATAAGTTCCTCTTGAGCCTCAATTACTTTCCAAGAAATATGAACCAGCATATAACGAACATTATTAAGCAAAAAATCTAGGGTTAGAGCATAACCCAGGTCAGGGATGCTACAAATTATCCACCCCTTACATGGATTCATCCCCGAAATCATCAACAAAACATTAAGAGAAAAGAGTAGGGTATTTCCTCCGCATCTCTTCCTCTAGCTCCCACATAGCTTCTTCAATGCCATGGTGATTCCAGAGGACTTTTACAAGACAAATATCTTTCTTTTTCAACTTTTTAATTCTTCTATCAAGGATCATCATAGGTCCTTCAACATATGATATATCATCATTTAATTCTACCTCCACAGGTTGTCGAACTAATTTTGTGTCAGGATGACACTTCCTCAACATGGAGATGTGGAACACTGGGTGCAACTTATGCAACTCAGGTGGCAACTCCAGCTTATAAGCTACCTTTCCAATCTGTTCAATGATTGGATAAGGCCCCATAAATCCAAGAGCTAACTTTCCCTTTCTACCAAATCTAAGAACTCCTTTCCAAGGTGAGACCTTGAGATATACTATGTCTCCAACTTGGAATTCTAAAGGTCTTTGCCATTTATCGACGTATGATTTATGTCTATCCCGTGCAGTCTTTAACTGTTGTTGTATTACTTTAATCTTCTCAGTTGTCTGCTACACTAGTTCAGGACCCAAAAGTTGATTTTCTCCTGTTTCATACCAACATAAAGGAGATCTACAAAGTCTTCCATATAAAGCTTCATATGGTTCCATGTCAATACTGTGCTGATAGCTATTATTGTAAGCAAATTCTATCAAGCTTAGATGTAGATCCCAACTTCCTACAAACTGAAGGACACATGCCCTAAGCAAGTCCTCCAAGGTTTGTATAGTCCTTTCAGACTGTCCATCTTTCTGGGGGTGAAAGGTTGTACTAAACCTTAATTGCGTACCCAAAACTTTATGAAGTCATTCCCAAAAATGACTCGTGAACTGAGGACCTCTATCAAAAATGATAGTGGCTGGAACCCCGTGCAACCGCACTATCTCATCTACATATAACTGTGCCAACATCTCAACAGTGTAGGTTGTTTTGACAGGTAAGAAATGTGTTGTCTTAGTCAACCTATCAACTATCACCCAAATGGAATCATGACTTTTGGTTGTTCTAGGCAAACCAACCACAAAGTCCATGGTCACATGATCCCACTTCCACTTTGGTATAGGCAAAGGTTGCATTGTTCCTGTAGGCTTTTGATGTTCAACTTTAACCTACTGACACACCGGACACCGCATAACAAACTCAGCCACATCTTTCTTCAACCTGGGCCACCAATACATAACTTTTAAGTTATGATACATCTTGGTGCTCCCTGGATGCATATCATACATCAAAGAATGAGCCTCTTCCAGAACTAACTTTTTCAATTCATTGTCATCAGGTACTACCATCCTACCATGGTAACAGACTACCTGATACTCTAAATCATGGAAACTATCTCATTTCTCACTACCATTCTCTGATCTAATCTGCTGAACTACAACATCAGCTTGTTGTGCTTCTTTAATCTGTTGTCTCACAGTTGGTTTTATGTGCATCTCAGCTAACAACTCGGCTAACAACGATACTTTAAACTATATATTGTTTTGCCTCAAGGATATAAACATATCCCTCTTAGAGCACACTAAAGAACTCAATTGTGCTTTGTCTAAGGCTGGTGTTGCTGATTTCCTACTTAATGCATCAGCTGCCACATTAGCTGTGGCAACACATCCCATTATCACACAGATAATGAGGTGTTACGCGAAAATGTGCGGAAATCACCATAACCACAAATTATCGAAAACACGGGTTAATTAAAACCGATTGCAGAAAACTGATAAACTGTGAAACTGTTACTTTCCAGTCCTCATTCTGCACAGAAATATGTCATATAAGTACACATACGAGATCTGATACGTGTCCACAGCATAGGAACAGTTGTTCATCCATCACATGAGTTCACCACCTATTCATATACATAAAGGCCCACATCCGGCCAGCAGCAGGATATACAAACATCATCGATCGATCATCGTGAAACAACGTCAAAACACTGCCAAGGACCTGAGAGTACAGGGATGACTCTAGACTCTACTACAAGACATCCAAAACACCAGCATGTCCATTTCTTTCCTTCTACTGCTCCTCAAGCTGCTCGTCCGCAACACCACGACCACGACCACGTCTACCTCGACCACCTAAAAAGGGTGTAAACCAGCAGAGTGAGACAATTGAGCAATTGTCCCAGCGGGAAACATAACTCCCCACCGCAACTACAGAACCTCAGCAAGATAGACTATAACAACAGATATCTAATAACAGGTATAACAAGAGCAGTCTATATAAAACAGATTATTCTTACCGACAAGCTTACCCACTATACAAAAGCATATACCCAGATATATCTCAAGGAATATGATTAGCAAGATAAGATGTATTCCTATGTAACATGATTATCAGAACAGGATATAATGTCACATAACCTGATTGTCAAGCTAAGACATATTACCACATAACCTGTAAGATATAACAAAGATATTACACAAACAAGGCCTCAACCAATGTTTCGTGTTTATCTTAAGCAGTAATTGCTAAACGGCTGTATTACGTATTATTATGCCCTGAGGATTTGAACCATACCGTTCAAATCCAACCTTCGATTACGAAACCCAAGCCGGTTCCATACAAGGTCAATGAAAGAGGCGGACTCCACGACCTCCCACCTCGTGGTCAGTACACGAGTACAACACAAGCAGGACCGCAGTCACATGCTGAAGTGGTCTAAGCCACAGGGTCAGCTCCATAGGCTACCCTCATCTCTAGCCCGCCTTGGTACAGGTCTCGGCGCTAGTAACACTGAGCCACGGGCCTGTTCACCGTGCTCTGAGTAATGAACGCATTCATGCTCACACATCACATATCCTGAGCCATGGGCCTATTCACCATGCTCTATATACATATCTGAGTCTGTAACCGAAGTCACACTCTTACCTCCTCATTTTCAGGGTAGGAGCAACCTACACATATTCAACAATATGCGCTTCCAGGTTAACCCATAGGAGAACCTGTTTCACCATCACCAAGTCCTGACGATGATGGATCTATGGCCAGGGCAAACTACATGATATATTTCACTGTGATTAATTAGTATCTTTTAGATGGATTGTAGGATTCAACCAAGTTGTATAACATGCAAGATATAACGGAAAGTAAACAACATTATATTATTATTTAATCACATGAACCTAATCCATCACAAGGATCCAACATCACAAGTTACCACTTGGCCTCTTGCCAACCATCCAGATCCATCTCGAGGATCATCACATACCCTGGGATATCAATCCCTTATCATGTACTGTCAATGCCTCTCAAGGCTCACATCATCATCATGGAACTTAACACATTATACATATCATCTCATTAACCAGAGTAATTACCGAGTGATGTTACTCATCACATGTGTCTCATAGCCCTTTCATGGCTAATCATCACCTGCATGGTTAGGATACTCAATAATTATAGCTTCAATCATAAGGAATATGCTACTATCATGAAATGCCATTCAAGATACTCTACTTATCATTCTTACACTATTTGCTGATCAAGTGTATAAAGTACATCATTAGCAAGCCATATCTATACTTATCCTTATCTCAGAATTGTATGAACAATCAAGATGTTCAATTGTACATAACAAGTACTATTGTTACCACTACCATTATGTCACCATCCACTATCATCATTATTAGCATTATTATCATTATGCAAGCTACTAGTATAACTACCACCATTCTCATTTAACAATTAAGTACCAGGATTACTTCATGCATATCATTACTATCATTATTGCCATCATTACTATGATCAACATTATTACTATCATCTTCTTTATTATTAACAAATAAGCATAAGGATCACATCATGCATCTTATTACCATAACCTTCCTCATTACCATCCCTGCTACCATTATCATCATTATGATCAGCATTATTATTGTTTGCAAGGCATCATATTCATTGTTGTTATCACTAACAAGATACCACCATCGTTTTAGCATAAACATCCACTTTCATAACACATGGAACCGTTACTCTAGGATCACAAGACTCTCACCATAACTCATCATCGCCCTCACTAAAACCTATCAAGGCCTGACGGTCGACACACACACCAACCCTATCAGCCATCACCACCCAAGGCTGTCACCCAACATGGCTATCGACCATTAGGGCTATCGGCCATCAGGGCTATCGGCCATTAGGGCTATCGGCCATCACCAAGTATAGCCCTATCGGTCGACATAAGGGGGCAATCTACATATGGCTATGTCGTCCGACACCAACAACCATCAAACTCAACAAAGCTATATCAGCCAACACCTCTTATAAGCCTATCGTCCAACCCTAACACTCATGTCATACAAGGCACTATCGTCCACCACAGGGACCACCACAAGGGATCACCATGTTACACATGGTCTATCATCTATCATAAATAAGAGGGTGTTGGTCAACACAAGAAGGACCATATCGCCCATCATGCTCACCATATTGACCAACTTAACCACATCGGCCAACACCTCACTCGCTTGACCTATCACTCAACACAAGATCACTCAGCATGTCGCCCATCACAAGAACAAGGGTGTCGCCCAACACACCCAAACCAAGGGAGGATATCGCCCATCACAAAGCAAGAGAGGACTTCGCCCAACAAGGGTCATCTTCAACCTCCAACACAAGGAAACTCAAACCCTAGAAAGCAAGGTAAACAAAGGAACTCTAAACCCTAGAGGGGGATCCGCCACCAAAGGTACATAAGCAAGGTATAAAAGTAAAGAACTAAGCTAAACTACTAACATGCAACAAGATCATAGCTAGAGGTAAAGGAGTTAGGTTTAGAAGTTATGCAACTCGCCTTAAGCTCCAAGGAAGAAGATGCACTTCAAGCTCCAAGGGATATCATCCACCAAAGCTGATCCAAGAGAGGGTATCGGCTACCACAAGAAACTCTAGGAGAGTGTCTCGGCCGACACAAGCAAGAGAGGGAGGAGTGTCGTGCACTCAAGGTGGAGGGGAGACCAAAAGATCAAAGGAAGCTAAGGCAAGGGAAAGAGACACATATATAGAAGGGAAGGGAGGAGAAAACAAGGTAGATCTATGCTAAGTGTCATCCACCCAAGGGACACTTGTCCTAGGGTTCAAGCCAACACTCTAGCACACCAAGAGACACTTGTCAAAGATACATACCAAGTGTCCACCAAACATGGTCAAGGTTGGACCAAGCAACATGGGCGACACAACTAGCAGCTCCTCTGGGCGACACACACTACTCCAGGTCGACACACCACCTCTAGGTCGACACACACTCTTCCTTTGGAAACACAAGTTGGTCTTGGCCGACACAAGGCTCAAGCAAGCCCAAACAAAGCACCTCAAGGCCCAAACAAGCTCAAGCAAGGCCCAAGAAACTCAAACAACAAGCCCAAGCCTTCCTCTCAACCCTAGAGGAAGCAAAGAGGGGAAAACATCTCACAAGATGGAAAACTTGCACACAAAACCCCAAACTTGGTTTATTTGCAAGTAGCCCCTCGAACTCTCAAAAAAGCACAACAAAAACCCTAATCACCTCTCAAAGGTGATTAGCAAGCATCAAACCACCAAGGTTAAGCAAAACAAACAGGGTAAACCCTAAATGCAGGTCAGGGTCCTTACAATCTAACCCCCTTTAAGGGATTTCGTCCCCAAAATCCGAAGAGAAAAGTGAGGGATACTTCCTCCTCATCTCTTCCTCAAGCTCCCACATGGCTTCCTCGATGCCACGACGCTGCCAAAGAACCTTCGCAAGAACTAGGTCCTTCCTCTTCAGCTTCTTGATCCTTCTGTCAAGGATCGCCACAGGACCTTCCTCGTAGGTCATATCTGCATCAAGCTCAACCTCAACTGGCTGTATCACTGTACCTGAATCCAGATGACTTTTCTTCAACATACTGACATGAAACACTGGATGCAACCTGTGCAACTATGGAGGCAACTCTATCTCGTAAGCTACTTTGCCAACACGTGCTCTGACTGGGTAAGGCCCCATATACATGGGAGCTAACTTACCCTTCCGTCCAAACCTTAGCACACCTTTCCACGGCGAGACTTTAAGGTACACTTTGTCTCCTACTCGGAACTCCAAAGGTCGTCGGCGATTGTCTGCATAAGACTTCTGCCTGTCATGTGCCACTTTCAACTGTTGTTGTATCACCTTGATCTTATCTATCGTTTGCTGAACTAACTCAGGGCCCAAAAGCTGATACTCACCAGACTCATACCAACACAAAGGGGATCTGCACTTTCTTCCATACAAAGCCTCATAAGGAGCCATGTCCATGCTTCATTGATAACTGTTGTTTTAGGCAAACTCTATCAAACTTAGATGTACATCCCAGTTGCCTAGAAACTGCAAAACACAAGCTCGAAGAAGATCTTCCAAAATCTGAATAGTCCTCTCAGACTGTCCATCTATCTGCGGGTGAAAAGTTGTACTGAACCTCAACTGCGTTCCCAACGCCTTGTGCAACTGTTCCCAAAAACGACTCGTAAACTGAGGACCTCTGTCAGAAACTATCATTTCTGGAACCCCATGCAAACGTACTATCTCATCCACATATACTCGAGCTAGTTTCTCAGTTGTATATGTCGTCTTCACTGGCAGAAAATGGGCAGACTTAGTCAATCTGTCCACTATCACTCAAATGGAATCATGATTCCTAGTTGTCCGGGGTAGACCAACTACGAAATCCATGGTTATGTGATCCCATTTCCACTGCGGTATCTGCAAAGGTTGCAACGTACCTGCCGGCTTCTGATGTTCAGCCTTCACTTGCTGATAAACTGCACACCTTGCCACGAACTCAGCTACATCTCTCTTCAAACTGGGCCACCAATACAAGTCCTTCAGACTATGATACATCTTGGTGACACCTGGATGCATAGCATACATCGACGTATGTTCTTCCTCAAGCACCAACTTCCTCATATCATCAGCATCTGGAGCCACCATCCTATCACGATAGCAAACTAGTCCATCCTCAGACTCATGAAACCCATCGCGCTTGTCGCTGCCGAACTCTGATCTAATCAACCATACCGCATCATCTGTCTATTGTGCATCCTTGATCTGTTGTCTCAATGTAGGTTTAACTTTCATCTGTGTGAAAAGACCAGACAACACAGAAACTTCCATCTGTACATTCATCTGCCGCAGAGAAACAAACATATCTCACCTATGACATACCAGAGAACTTAATTGTGCCTTCTTTAAAGAAAGAGAAGAAGACTTTCTACTAAGCGCATACGCTACCACATTCGCCTTACCATGATGATATTCGATAGTGCAGTCATAATCATTGATCAACTCCATCCATCGTCGTTGTTGCATGTTCAACTCTTGCTGCGTAAAGATATACTTTAGATTCTTATGGTCCATAAAGATCTGACACGCTTCCCCATACAGATAGTGTCTCCAAATCTTTAGTGCATGAACCACTGCTGCCAACTCCAAGTCATGAGTCGGATAGTTCTCCTCATGCTTCTTGAGTTGTCACGAGGCAAAAGAAACCACATGATCTTCCTGCATCAACACGCAACCTAAACCTTTCTTGGAAGCATCATAGAAAACAACATAGCCTCTCCCAGGTTCTAGCAAGATCAACACTGGAGCACTGGTCAGCTTCTCCTTCAAACTCTGGAAAGCTCGCTCACATCGATCATCCCAAACAAAAGGTACATCCTTCCTGGTCAACTTCGTCATCGGTAAAGCGATCGCACTGAAGTCTTTGATAAACCTCCGGTAGTATCCTGCTAATACAAGGAAACTACGAACTTCTATCGGCGTCTTCGGTTGTTCCCAATCCACAACATATTCCACCTTCTTTGGATCTACTTTGACTCCTTCTGCAGATATCGCATGACCCAAGAAAGTCACTTCCATCAACCAGAACTCGCATTTACTGAACTTGGCATACAACTGATGTTGACGAAGAAGAGTCAACACTCGACGAAGCTGTTGTTCATGCTCTAGCCTGTCCCGACTATAGATCAAGATGTCATCTATAAAGACTACAACAAACTGGTCTAAGAACAGACGGAACACTCTGTTCATCAAATCCATGAAAGCAGTAGGTGCATTGGTTAACCCAAACGGCATAACCACGAACTCAAAATGACCATACCTCGTCCTGAAAGCTGACTTTGGTATGTCATCTGCCTTTATCCTCAACTGATGATATCCAGACCGTAGATCGATCTTCAAAAACACTGTAGCACCATGCAACTGATCAAACAGATCATCTATCCTCGGCAACGGGTACTTGTTCTTGATCGTGACCTTGTTCAACTACCGGTAATCTATACACAACCACATTAAACCATCCTTCTTCTTGACGAACAACACGGGAGCACCCCACGACGACGTACTCGGTCGGATAAAACCTTTCTCCAACAACTCTTGCAACTGCTTCTTCAACTCTGCCATCTCTGCTGGAGCCATCCAGTATGGTGACTGTGCAACTGGCTGTGTTCCTGGAACCAGATTGATCTCGAAATCAATCTCTCGGGGTGGAGGAACACCAGGAAATTCCTCGGGAAACACGTCTGCAAACTCTCGAACCACGGACACGTCCTCAAGACTAGGACCTTTCGCCTTGGTAACCACAACGGTATCCACCACGTGAGCTAGGAACACCTCACATCCTTGTCGTAACAACTTATCTGCCACCATAGTTGATATCAAGCAAGTCGGAAGAATCTTCCTATCTCCCTGGAAGGTCCGCTTCTCTCCAGCAACATCAAACACTTCCTGCTTGGAACCACAGTCTAAGACAACCTTATATCTTTCTAAGGTATCCATCCCAAGGATAACATCGAAACCATGCATATCAAGTGGTATAAGATCCACTTGAATGCCGTTTCCCGAGAAAGACAAGACACAAGATGGACACTCTTCTCGAAGCAAAGAGGAACCATCAAGAGGGGTTTCTAACAACAAACTATTCTTCTTACAGCTAACAGGTAAATGACAGTTTTCAAGCATACTATAGGCGATAAAAGAGTGTGTAGCACCCGAGTCAACTAGAACAGATATAAAGCAAGAAGAAGACATATCAGAATGAAATAACTCCATCTGACTTGTCACCACTTACGGGTTGACTATCGCCTCTGGCTGACTCATGGCATAGAATCGAGCCGTTGCTTGCTGTCCACGACCTCTGCTCCCTTGAGCAGACAATCCAGTTTGAGACACTTGACCGCATCCTCGACCTCTGCTACCACTGGTCTGTGGCCTCTCTGACCTCTAAAAACTCTGCCTCGGCTGCTGCGTCACTTCAACATCTCTATTTGGGCAATTGGACTTCCAATGCCTGACCTGTCCACAAAGATGACATGCCTTGTCCTCAAACCGTGGCCTAGCTGGCCCTGTTACTGCCACAGAAGCTGAACTATGTGCCTTAGATGGTGAAGAAACATAACCTTTCCCTTTACTCGGAGTCCACTGAGATGGTACACCAGCACTTCTCATTGCTGACGATGCAGAAAACCTAGGCTTCTTAAAGCCACCAAACCTTCATCCTTGAAACTGAGCAGGTCTTTTAAGAGACATATACTCTCTTTTCTCCCGTACTGTCCTCTTGATCCGCCGAACTGATTCCATGAACATAGAAAACCGCTCTCGGTTCTCCAACGCAGACACCGGGGTTGTCATCTCAGCACTCAAACCCTTCTCAAAACATCTGATCCGTTCCTCGTCTGTTGTCGCCATGTGAGGACAAAACCTCAACAGATCCATAAACTTGGCTTCATACTCGGTGATGTTCATCGTTCCTTGCCGCAACTTCTCAAACTGACTGATCTTCTCATCTAGATACGTCTTCGGAAAGTATATGGTGACGAACTCACGTCTAAACACTTCCCAACAGATCACCTCACCAAGCCGCTTCTCTTCCTCGATGGTCCACCAGTGACCAGCACTACCTTTCAGAAGGTAGACAACATGCTTTACCTTGTCTACTTCGGGGATGTCAAGGATCCGGAAAGCCTTCTCGAGACTTGTCAGCCACACATCTGCATCTGCTGGATCAGCCGTCCCAGCATAATCCGAAGCTCCAACTCGACGAAGCCGCTCGAAGGTCTACCCAATACCCGATGCTTCTCCATGGGGAACCTGTGCTCGCGGAGGAGGCACTGGTAATCGCTCAACCATGAGATTAATCGTAGCCATTAACTGCCCCATAAGCTGTTGGTAGGCAGGATGTTCAAGTATGGTTGGGTTAACTTGGGGAACCTTAGGCACCCGATCTTCATGTGCCTGTCCATCTGCTCCATCAACCGATGCAACATCACTGTACTCAGCAGAGTGTTCTTCATGGTTTCCAGACATCTTGACTTTTCTTCTGCTGAGGGTAGAAGATATTGTAAGAAAACCTGGACACTCATAAGAACAGCTCAACCTAGTCCTAAATCCCTGTAGACTCAGCGAACCTAGAGCTCTGATACCAAAACTTGTGACAACACATCCCATTATCACACAGATAATGAGGTAATACGCGAAAACGTGCGGAAATCATCATAACCATAGATTATCGAAAACACAGGTTAACTAAAACCGATTGCGGAAAACTGATAAACTGTGAAACTATTACTTTCCAGTCCTCATCCTGCACAGAAATATGTCAAATAAGTACACATACGAGATCTGATACGTGTCCACAGCATAGGAACAGTTGTTCATCCATCACATGAGTTCACCACCTGTTCATATACATAAAGGCCCACATCCGGCCAGCAGCAGGATATACAAACATCATCGATCGATCATCGTGAAACAATGTCAAAACACTGCCCAAGGACCTGAGAGTACAGGGATGACTCTAGACTCTACTACAAGACATCCAAAATAGCAGCATGTCCATTGCTTGCCTTCTACTGCTCCTCAAGCTGCTCGTCCGCAACACCACAACCACGACCACGTCTACCTCGACCACCTAAAAAGGGTGTAAACCAGCGGAGTGAGACAATTGAGAAATTGTCCCAGCGGGAAACATAACTCCCCACCGCAACTACAGAACCTCAGCAAGATAGACTATAACAGCAGATATCTAATAACAGGTATAACAAGAGAAGTCTATATAAAACAGATTATTCTTACTGACAAGCTTACCCACTATACAAAAGCATATACCCAGATATATCTCAAGGAATATGATTAGCAAGACAAGATGTATCCCTATGTAACATGATTATCAGAACAGGATATAATGTCACATAACCTGATTGTCAAGCTAAGACATATTACCACATAACCTGCAAGATATAACAAAGATATTACACAAACAAGGCCTCAACCAATGTTTTGTGTTTATCTTAAGCAGTAATTGCTAAACGGCTATATTACGTATTATTATGCCCTGAGGATTTGAACCGTACTATTCAAATCCAACCTTTAGTTACGAAACCCAAGCCGGTGCCATATAAGGTCAATGGAAGAGCCGGACTCCACGACCTCCCACGTCGTGGTCAGTACACGAGTACAACACAAGTAGGACCGCAGTCACATGCTGAAGTGGTCTAAGCCACAGGGTCAGCTCCATAGGATACCCTCATCTCTAGCCCGCCTTGGTACAAGTCTCGGCGCTAGTAACACTGAGTCACGGGCCTGTTCACCGTGCTCTGAGTAATGAATGCATTCATGCTCACACATCACATATCCTTAGCCATGGGCCTATTCACCATTCTCTATATACATATCTGAGTTTGTAACCGAAGTCACACTCTTACCTCCTCATTTTCAGGCTAGGAGCAACCTACACATATTCAACAATATGCGCTTCCAGGTTAACCCGACCATCACCAAGTCCTGACGATGATGGATCTATGTCCAGGGCAAACTACATGATATATTTCACTGTGATTAATTAGTATCTTTTAGATGGATTGTAGGATTCAACCAAGTTGTATAACATGCAAGATATAACGGAAAGTAAACAACAGTATATTATTATTTAATCACATGAACCTGATACATCACAAGGATCCAACATCACATGTTACCACTTGGCCTCTTGCCAACCATCCAGATCCATCTCGAGGATCATCACATACCCTGGGATCTCAATCCCTTATCATGTACTGTCAATGCCTCTCAAGGATCACATCATCATCATGGAACTTAACACATTATACATATCATCTCATTAACCAGAGTAATTATCAAGTGATGTTACTCATCACATGTGTCTCATAGTCCTTTCATGGCTAATCATCACCTGCATGGTTAGGATACTCAATAATTATAGCTTCAATCATAAGGAATATGCTACTATCATGAAATGCCATTCAAGATACTCTACTTATCATTCTTACACTATTTTCTGATCAAGTGTATAAAGTACATCATTAGCAAGCCATATCTATACTTATCCTTATCTCAGAATTGTATGAACAATCAAGATGATCAATCGTACAGAACAAGTACTATTGTTACCACTACCATTATGTCACCATCCACTATCATCATTATTAGCATTACCTATCATTATGCAAGCTACTAGTATAACTACCACCATTCTCATTTAACAATTAAGTACCATGATTACTTCATGCATATCATTACTATCATTATTGCCATCATTACTATGATCAACATTATTACTATCATCTTCTTTATTATTAACAAATAAGCATAAGGATCACATCATGCATCTTATTACCATTACCTTCCTCATTACCATCCCTGCTACCATTATCATCATTATGATCAGCATTATTATTGTTTGCAAGGCATCATATTCATTGTTGTTATCACTAACAAGATACCACCATCATTTTAGCATAAACATCCACTTTCATAACACATGGAACCGTTACTCTAGGATCACAAGACTCTCACCATAACTCATCATCGCCCTCACTAAAACCTATCAAGGCCTGACGGCCGACACACACACCAACCCTATCGGCCATCACCACCCAAGGTTGTCGCCCAACATGGCTATCGGCCATTAGGGCTATCGGCCATCAAGGCTATCGGCCATTAGGGCTATCGGCCATCACCAAGCATAGCCCTATCGTTCGACATAAGGGGGCAAGATACATATGGCTATGTCGTCCGAAACCAACAACCATCAAACTCAACAAAGCTATATCGGCCAACACCTCTTATAAGCCTATCGTCCAACCCTAACACTCATGCCATACAAGGCACTATCGTCCACCACAGGGACCACCACAAGGGATCACCATGTTACACATGGTCTATCATCTATCATAAAGAAGAGGGTGTTGGTCAACACAAGAAGGACCATATCTCCCATCATGCTCACCATATCGACCAACTCAACCACACCGGCCAACACCTCACTCGCTTGACCTATCACTCAACACAAGAGCACTCACCATGTCGCCCATCACAAGAACAAGGGTGTCGCCCAACACACCCAAACCAAGGGAGGATATTGCCCATCACAAAGCAAGAGAGGACGTCGCCCAACAAGGGTCATCTTCAACCTCCAACACAAGGAAACTCAAACCCTGGAAAGCAAGGTATATAAAGGAACTCTAAACCCTAGAGGGGGATCGGCCACCAAAGGTACATAAGAAAGGTATAAAAGAAAAGAACTAAGCTAAACTATTAACATGCAACAAGATCATAGCTAGAGGTAAAGGAGTTAGGGTTAGAAGTTATGCAACCCACCTTAAGCTCCAAGGAAGAAGATGCACTTCAAGCTCCAAGGGATATCATCCACCAAAGCGGATCCAAGAGAGGGTATCGGCTACCACAAGCAACTCCAGGAGAGTGTCTCGGCTGACACAAGCAAGAGAGGGACGAGTGTCATGCACTCAAGGTGGAGGGGAGATCAAAAGATCAAAGGAAGCTAAGGCAAGGGAAAGAGCCACATATATAGAAGGGAAGGGAGGAGAAAACAAGGTAGATCTATGATAAGTGTCATCCACCCAAGGGACACTTGTCCTAGGGTTCAAGCCAACACTCTAGCACACCAAGAGACACTTGTCAAAGATACATACCAAGTGTCCACCAAACATGGTCAAGGTTGGACCAAGCAACATGGGCGACACAACTAGCAGCTCCTCTGGGTGACACACACTACTCCAGGTCGACACACCACCTCTAGGTCGACACACACTCTTCCTTGGGTGACACAAGCTGGTCTTGGCCGACACAAGGCTCAAGCAAGCCCAAACAAAGCACCTCAAGGCCCAAACAAGCTCAAGCAAGGCCCAAGAAACTCAAACAACAAGCCCAAGCCTTCCTCTCAACCCTAGAGGAAGCAAAGAGGGGAAAACATCTCACAAGATGGCAAACTTGCACACAAAACCCCAAACTTGGTTTATTTGCAAGTAGCCCCTCGAACTCTCAACAAAGCACAACAAAAACCCTAATCACCTCTCAAAGGTGATTAGCAAGCATCAAACCACCAAGGTTAAGCAAAACAAATAGGGTAAACCCTAAACGCAGGTCAGGGTCCTTACATTAGCCTTCCCTGGATAATAATCAATTGTACAATCGTAGTCCTTGATTAACTCCATCCAGCGGCATTGCCTCATGTTTAGTTCATGCTGAGAAAAGATATACTTTAGGTTCTTATGGTCTGTGAAAATCTAGAATGTCTCTCCATAGAGATAATGTCTCCAGATATTCAAAGCATGGACAACAACAGCTAGTTCTAGGTCATGTGTTGGATAATTCTCCTCGTGTTTCTTAAGTTGTCGAGAAGCGAAAGAAATCACTTGCTTATCCTGCATCAACACACATCCTAAGCCATTCTTAGATGCATCACAGAAAACTATGTACCCTTTTCCCTGCTCAGGTAACACCAGCACAGATGCACTTATCAACCTTTCTTTCAACAACTGGAATGATTGTTGACATTTGTCATTCCAGACAAAAGGAATCTCCTTCCTGGTCAATTTGGTTAGAGGTAAAGCTATAGAACTGAAATTCTTAATGAACCTCCTGTAATAGCCTACCAACCCTAAGAAACTACGTATCTCTGTTGGTGTTTTTGGTTGTTCCCATTGTAGGACAGATTCTACCTTCTTAGGATCAACATGAATACCTGAGGCAGATATTATGTGTCCTAGAAAAGAAACTTCTGATAGACAAAACTCACATTTGTTAAACTTAGCATACAACTTATGCTTTCTTAGAAAAGTCAAAGCCTGACGGAGATGCTGCTCATGCTGTTGAGCATCTCTACTATAGATCAAGATGTCATCTATGAAGACTACTACACACTAATCAAGGAAAGGTTGAAAGATTCTATTCATAAGTTCCATAAATGCAGATGGTACATTAGTTAGTCCAAACGACATAACTATGAACTCATAATGACCATACCTTGTCCTGAAGGCGGACTTAGGTATGTCACTCTGCTTGATACGCAACTGATGATATCCCAACCTCAAATCTATCTTGGAAAAGATAGTTGCACCACGCAACTGATCAAACAAGTCATCTATCCTTGGCAAAGGATACTTGTTCTTTATAGTTACTTTATTCAACTATTTGTAATCAATGCATAACCGCATCGATCCATCTTTCTTCTTTACAAAGAGAACCGGAGCACCCCATGGTGAAGTACTCGATCGGATAAAACCCTTCTCAAGCAACTCTTGCAGTTGTTTCTTAAGCTCCGCCATCTCAGTAGGCGCCATTCTATACGGTGTTTGTGCTATAGGTTGCATGCCCGGAACTAGATTAATTTCAAAATCAATCTCTCTGGGCGGAGGTACACGTAGAAGTTCTTCAAGAAATACATCTTCAAATTCCCTAACTATCAGAACTTCAGAAGGATTAGAACTCTCCATGGTGGTATCTACCACATGTGCCAAGAATGCAAAACATCCTTGCCTCATCCGCTTCTCGGCTACCATAGCTGACACAAGACAGGTTGGAAGAATCTTTCTGTCTCCCTAAAAGATCCATGTGTCACTATCATCTGTGAACACAGCTTGTTTGGACTCACAATCCAAGACAACCTTGTACTTTTCTAAGGCATCCATTCCAAGAATTACATCAAACCCATGCATCTCAAGTGGTATAAGATCCACTTGAATGCGATGTTCAGAAAAGAAAAGAGTGCAGGAAGAACAGATCTCCCACAACACAACAGATCCCATCAAAGGAGTTTCTAATTTCAAACTCTCTGCCCTATGACCAACTGTCATATTGCAGTCAAGAATCACTCTTTTAGTGATGAAATAATGTGTAGCACCTGGATCAATTAAAACGGATACAACACATGATAAAGACATATCAGAATAAAACCTTTCCATCTGACCTGCCACAACTCGAGGGTTGACTACTGCATCAGGCTGATTCATCACATAGAATCTCGTCGTCGCCTGCGGTTGATTCGGTGCTCGATTACTGGGTGCTGACGATCCTGCTTGGGATGCTTATCCACATCCTCTAGCTCCACTTGGAAACTGTTGCCTCTGAGAACCTTACTGACTCTTCCTCTGAGGTTGATTCACACTTGCCTCTCTGTCTTGACAATTCTTCATCAAATGTCCCATCTTTCCGCATATAAAGCAACCTCTATTCCCTAGCTAAGGTCTGGATGGTCCTATTACCGATACTAATGATGTGTTGTGGGCTCCTTGCGGTGGTAAACTGTGGCCTCTACCCCTATTAGACGTCCATTGCGTCTGGGTATTAAACCTTGATGGTGCTACTGGTGCAGAAAACCTCAGTTTCTTAAAAATTTTAGACAAGGGTCCTTGAAACTGGGGGTACACTTTCTTACTCTTAGTCTGTCGCTTCTCAGTCACAGACCTCTTTATCCATCTAACAGACTCCACAAAAGTTGCAAACCTCTCCCTATTCTCCAGAGCAAACACAAGAGTGGTCAAATCGACGTTCAGCCCCTTCTCAAAATGTCGAATCCTTTCTTCATCGGTAGCTGCCATATGCAGACAGAACCGCAAAAGCTCCATGAACTTAGCCTCATACTCGCTAATGTTCATTGGTCCATGTCTTAATCTCTCAAACTGAGAGATCTTCTCATCTAGGAACGTCTTAGGAAAGTATCTATTGACGAATTCTCATCGGAATACTTCCCATTTGATCTCCACACCTGGCCTCTTACCCTCCTCTATGGTCCACCAGTGACCAACACTCCCCTTAAGGATTCTAAAGGCCTTCTCCAGTTCAGTCAGCCACATGTCTGCATCTTCTAGGTCATCTATACCATCATACTCTGTGGCTCCAACCTGGAGAATTAGTTCAAATGTTTTTCCAGCTCCCTGTCCTTCATGGTGGGTAGGTGCCCTAGGTGCAGGTAATGGCATCCTATCTGTCAAGTGAGTCATGGCGGTCATAAACTATCCAAACATGGCTTGGAAAGCTAGGTTCCCCATATCTGCTTGATTGAACTGGGGTAGTTCAGGTACAGGCTCCTCCCTATCATGGTCTCTTGCACCTCCTCCTGGTGCAGCAACGCAGCTCTCGGCAGCATGTTCATCGTGTGATCCAGACATATTTAGTTCTTCTTCTCCTCCTATATGAGTAGAAGACACTATGAGATAAACTGGAAGACACTAGAATAGAGTCAACAACCTTTATCCTATGACTCTGTAGACTCAGCGAACCTAGAGCTCTGATACCAAATAATTTGTGGCATCCAACTTATGAAAACAGAATTTACTTAAGCGGAAGCATATCATTCACAGTGGAATTACTGGAAATCACTGAAAATTTAAAACTTTTTACAAAGAGATCCATAGGCTGAAAAACTCTTTTATAAAGAACCAATGTATTTCAAATACGTGTTGGTTTACTAGTACATCTCTTGTACCCTTTCTTCTCAAGAGTTACAAACATCAACTGCCATGTTAGATTATACATGAGCAGTATAAAAATCTTGAGGCATCAAGCCAAAATCTCAGATCAATATTAAACTAACTACTGACTCCTAGGACCTAAGAGTACATAGACGACACAAAGGACTCTCTATATACATGACATGACAACCAGTGTCTCCACCTAAGAATTCACCATTGTCCTTGGTTCTGCTGTTGCTGCTGCTCTTCCCTTACTATAGGGTTTCTACCTCTTCTGTGTCTACCTAAAAAGTTGAATCCCACGGGGGTGAGAAAATTGAAAAAATTGTCCCAGCGAGAGATATAACTCTCCACTAGAAACATTATTATTGCAACTAATAGAATATAACTGAGCAGAAGGATCATAAGCATTTAACAATAGATAATTCAATATATATACAGATTAGAGCAGTAATCTCTTTTCAAGTTCTTTCAGATATATCTTGATAAAGGAGCATGTTTCTTATTCAATAAGGAATGAAAGAACATAAATAACATTTGTCCATTTAGAACATTCTATGCAAAGTAACATCAATCAATGATTCTCGTATTTCAATCTTAAGCAAATATGTTACACGGCTGATTACATTTTACAAGCATACTTAATGCCATGAGGAGATGCGGTATACCGCTCATACTCCAACTGACCATTGTGAAATCGAAATCGGTACCATACATAGGTCAATAGAAGAGCCAAATTTCCATGACCTCATCTTCCTCAGTCAGTGTGAGGGCCAACTGCAGGACATCTTGTGTCTCTACTAAATAGCTTTCCAGGGTATACTGGAAACTTCTCTATTAGAGTTACAGTGGCATGCTTTACTCTCTTCACAATCAAGAGATATTATATTTATCTCACATTGATCTAGCATTAAGTTCATCGGGAGATTAATGGTACATCCATCTCGGCATTCAGGAGATTAGTGATACATCCATCCCGTCACATATAATGAAGGATTGAGAGATTTAATGTTTATCTCACATCAATTCCTCCATTAGGGCGTAAGGATATTCGCGCCCATAACCCCCACATACTCAAAAGTATGCCCCCAGGAGTTCCCTTAGGAAAACTTGTTTCACCATCACCAAACTATTGACGATGATGGATCTATGGTTAGGGCTCTACATGATACTGTTTCACTTGATTACAATATTCTTCTAGCATCAAGCATGTTTTCAGACATAAAACATTTTAACATTTGCTACAAAGAATGAATATTGTTTCTATCAAGTTCCTTTCAAAGCTTTGCTAAACATTGGGATCTCAATCCCTTATCACATCAGGGTAATCTCATTCCTTATCATCTCATCATCATGATTATGATATATGGGTATTCAAACCCTCAAATCATTAAAACACTTGTTACCAATTTATCAGGTAACTTAATGCATTCAGGTTAACTGATCATTGTAAACATAATAATTGCAGTGCAGGTATTTCACATGGCTCTTCAAGCCCAATAATATCTCTTGTTACCTCTTACTAGGCAACATAGTATATTATGGCTCACAAAGCCCCTAAGGCAAATTCAAT
Source organism: Alisma plantago-aquatica (assembly GCA_963693085.1). Lineage (NCBI taxonomy): Eukaryota > Viridiplantae > Streptophyta > Magnoliopsida > Alismatales > Alismataceae > Alisma > Alisma plantago-aquatica. Next base: position 321,215,428 of record OY856409.1, read on the forward strand.
AGTAAAGCATCATAGCTCATACCTGGCTATGTCCACCATCTCATGAAACCTACATGATTAGTGCACATGATAACAATTATATCAATTACAAATCAGCACTATGCATTGTAGGAGTAACATCACTATTTTCCTTATTTGAAATAGGATTTCCCAATTTATGTCAATTAAGAATATTTTATCTCATTACCCAGATTTGGGTTATGATTTATCATCATATTGCCCAAAATTAGGGTTTCAAACATTACAATCCAAGATTAGGGTTCCACACATCTTTATCCTATATCAGTATAGGATTTCACTTCAAAGAGTTATGTACCAGTACATAGTATCACCTTGAATCAGGTTTTACATCTTATCATTGCATTAGGATTTCATTTTGACTTTAACCTTATCTAGAGTTTCACATGACATCACCCTTTCTTTAGGGTTTCATATAGTTTCACCCTTGATTAGGGTTTCTCATGTCATCATCCTCAATTAGGGTTTACTATTCACATTCGATCAGGTTTATTATTAAAATACCCTGAATTAGGGTTGCTCATGTCATTCCCCTCATTTATGGTTTACTATTCACAATCATTCAAGGTTTATTACTAAAATACCCTAAATTAGGGTTTCTCACATCATTACCATAAATTAGGATTATACCATCACCATAGATTAGGGTTTCACCTATCATTTCCCTTAACTAGGGTTAGGGCTCATTAACCTTCCTAATTAGGGTTCATGGTCTCTTAATCAAGGATCATACCCTAATTACACATTCATTTACGTTGAGAGTGTTGATATTTAATCATTACATGATAATCATTCATGTAAGAAGTTCTCTCTCTCTCTTATCCGTATAGAATGATATTTACATCGGACTTGATTGGATTAGGTCAACTTCAACTTGATTGGAAAGATGACACATGTATGGTTTCATTACTTCCATCATCATTAAAGATGAATCATTCATAAGGTACTAATCACCCTATCCTGTTGTGGGTACAATTACCTTAATCATCCTTGAATTACATCATATAATAATCAATAACACAATTGACCTTTAATCACCTTAAGTATCCATACGATTTGGGTTAATTGTTTCTCAAATGGTCTTGGTCACTTAGACCCCAAACGTTCTTGCTTGATATACCTCCAAATTGTCTAAGACCGTTTAGACCTTCAAACGGTCTAGGTCTTGTGGTTTGAAACAGTTTGGTAAAGTAGTGCTTCAAACCGTTTGCCAAAGTAAAAGTTTGAAACCATTTGGGTCTCAAACATTTTGGGATCGTTTGGTCCCAAATGGTCTTGAGATTGTTTGGACCCTAACGGTCTTGAGACTGTTTGGTCCAAACCTCCTCAAAACCGATTGGACCAAAAAGGGTCTCAACCTCTCTAATCGATTTAGGGTTTCCAAGGTTAACTCCTTCATCAATTGAATTCATATAATTGTTCATCAATTGAACCTAAGCACCATGCTTAAAGTGAGATTAATAAATCATCCTCCAATAGACTCAACCCTCAATTGATCATCAATTAGGGTTTGGAACCCAATTGAATTAGGGTTGAAATCGATGAACCTTCAATGTTAGTCATTGTGAAACTAATTACTTTGAAATCATTGAACCACTAATCAAATTGGGTATGACCTGACCACAAACGGTCTTGAGGTTTTTTGGATGACCTGCAAACAGTCTTGAGACCGTTTGCCCCAATTATCATGAAAATTGGTGAAGTTCAATTAGGGTTTGGATAATTAGATTGATCAACAAACTAGCTATTGATTACATTAGCATTTGATATCTTTGGGTCTTCAATTACTTCACCATACTTAACCGTAGACCTCCAAACGGTCTTGGTTGACCTCCAAACAGTCTTGAGACCATTTGGGTGATCTCCAAATGGTCTTGAGACCGTTTGGGTTAATCAACACAAAGAATTAAATTAATTAATTGCAAAAACAACACTCAACCCGATTAGGGTTTCTAATTAGATGATTGCCAATTCGTTGATTCAATTAATTGGAGTCATTAGATCCTCATCCAACAAGTACTAGGTTTCTGACCTCAAATGGTCAACCCATCCAAATGGTCAACCATATTAAATGGTTTGGGGTTCAAGACTCTAAACGGTTTGCAAACCGTTTAGTCTCCAAACAGTTTGGTGAAACCGTTTGGATCAAAAACTTCAAAACTGTTTGCAAGGGAAAGTTGTTGGATTGCGTGCCCAAGATGATGTTATCATCACCTACCTTCATTCTTTCAAAGATCACTGCCATTTTCATGGTATTTACATCAATGGATAAAAGCAATTGCAAAATAGAACAAAACGTTCAACAAATCATGGAGATTTCAAAGCAATAACAATATTTAAGGGTTTGAGTCATATAACCCACCTCCAATTGAGCTTCAAAGCTTGGTGCTTCACGTCAACAATGGTGGAGGATGATTTTGCAACTGCCCAAGGTTCGTTCTCAAACTTTTTGGATGAAAGGATTGGCTAGGATTGAAGAGGGAGTGAAATAGAGAAGAAATTATGCATTGTTTTATGATTTTCACCATGAAATCGAGGTGAAAGAAGATCAAGAACTTACCAACAGGTTGTGGGTCGTCCTCTAGCTGCTCCTAGATCCCTTGGTCGGTTTGCAAGCAAAGAGAAGAAGTGGGTTAGGAAAAAGCTTTTGATTTGGGTTGTAAAAGGTGTTTTTATAAAAAAAATAAATGAGAAAGAAAAGGTCTTATAAAATTCTTTGAATTACAAAATTAGTGCCACATCTTCCCATTAATTCCTTAGCCACGAATCCATCTTCATCCATTTTCAAAACCTCTTCATTATCCAAGAATTAAAAGAAAAGGAATTAAGCACCTTAAACATATTATACTAATATCCCCTTCTTAGTGGATATTACTTTTTCCTTTAATAATGGGAGTGAGTTATCCATTCCCTTTTATATTTTCGTTGCCTTTACAAGGCACAAATAACTTCCCTCCTTTTGCAAATTCATCCCTCAACTTTTGGTTGAAGGGCTCTTCAATTAATATATTTCTTTTTGCATTAAATTAAAGTAAAGTTCCTTTTATTCTTAAATCTTGATTACTTTAATACCGATATTCTCTCTCCTCCAAGATAATTTAAATGAGGTGCCCCTCTCATTTTCTTTGCTCTAATTGATGCCACGAAACATGGGGGACCCTCTAGAAGTGGTATTTTTCATCTTGAACCCTAGGTTTTGGGTAAATTGCACATTACACCAAAACTAGGTTTTAATGCTCAAACATTGCTCAACAAGCTCTATCTTGGTGCTCAAGCTTGTGGAAACCATACCACTACATCATACTCACTCTTATGATGTCTCAGCATCTGAGGAACATTTTATCATGTACAATTTGCAAGTTAACCCCTCAACTTGGGTAATTTGCACTTTAGTCCAAAACAAACAAAACAATGTTTCAACATTATTCAGAAAGGACTAAAATTGAAATATAAGTTCCTCTTGAGCCTCAATTACTTTCCCAGAAATATGAACCAACATCTAATCAACATTATTAAGAAAAACATCTAGGGTTAGAGCATAATCCAGGTCAGGGATGTTACACTTATTGTGTATGCTAACTCTCTAATATTATATTAATGTCTCATTATCATACTTAAAATATGACCTTCTCATGGTTAAATATCTAAAATAGACTAGCATGTGTATATAATACTAATGGAGATTGAAATATATCTCATAAAATCATCATCTAACATGGCAAGTAACCTAGCTCACCCCTCTCTGGAGGGAGATAAAATAAGGTTTTGGTTCCACTTTGATTCCATCACATTTATCTATGTTGAATTATCTACTCTTAGTATGCATGCTTGGTATGACTATATGTATGATTAGGTTTAGGTGATTGTATATCTCCAACTTTTAGTGCCGAATCTTGCTTTATTTGTTGCCTTTGGATACATTTTGTCAGGGCATATATCTAGAGGTGACAGTCTATCACACTAATATTAGCACCTCCCCCGTGCACATGTCCGATACCACACACACTTAAAAGGGCAAGACAAGCATGATGCATATAACGTCCTTTCTACAAAACCCCATAACCTTGTGTCCCATACCACAAACATGTGGGAAAGAGAGAGCGAGCATGCTATAAGCAATTCTAGAGTTAACATAAAAGTCCAAAACATATAGGAACTTACCCTTAGTCTTTATATAAACTTGTAACTAGACATCCACTTTGATTTCTAATATCTTTCACTTACTTGTTTTAATCCTAGGCTACAACATAAGAATCAATTTTTTGTCTGGTGGTCATTTACTTATTTGTTTTGACACCATTAATGTAACATCCCACTTTTGAATACATACAATAACTAAGTTGAATCATTTTAATTTGAAGGGGGTGTCACATCATGATACTCATTGCAAACAAATAAATTAATCACCATACATTGTATAAAAAAGATTCATACATTGTTCCTTGAATGTGTAAACTACAAGTGACTTCTTCATCAAATCTAAGATCTAACATCTAAACATATAATAACTAAAATATAAAATAAATCATTATAAATATTAGGATCATCTAAGGTATATGACACTCCACCAGGTTTCACTTCAAGGTATTGTAATCCTTGGCTTGCTCTTCTTTAGTCCTAGTTTGCTCCAATACCTAGGACATCATGCCCCCAACCATGCAAAAGGAAAAACAATCACATCAGTAAACAGTAATGGCACTTTATATCATAAGCAAAATAATTGTACTCGACATGAAGGAAAAGATGAATTGAACATTAAATTAAGTATTATTGCAATAAATTATTTACATAAATAAGAATTCAATAAGTAAAATCTACATCTCTCTATGATTTTCCCACTTAAGAGCACGTAATGCTAGGAAAGCACATGATTTATAGGGAAGTCCCTAATTGTCTATGAAAGCCCACGATTGTCTATGGAAGCCCATACTGGCCCCTTGAGGTCCATGATTGAGAGAAAATATGAAATTTTGTCAAATTCTTATAACATTATTCTTAATGTGAACATTAGCATAATCTTGAACCTGAATCTTTAATATGATATGATTTATACCTCTTGAACTTGAGCTTTAAATTCATTAATCACTAATCATAATCTCTAATCTTGGTGATCATGGTAACCATAAGGCATATATATAGCATCATCATGTAATTGATATAATGAACATGATTTATAACATTGAATTTGAAATCATAATTTCTACTTTGTATATAGCATTCAATCACAATGAATAACTGTACACAACATAATGACATGTTTACCTAGAGTAATGTAGACCCTAACATAGTTTCTTTGATTTTGAATCAAATTCTATGCTCCCTGAATTAACATGATTTATATAAATTTCATCTTATCTAACATCCTGAAACATAATCTTAGGTCATTAGTAAAACATGTCCTTACATTATAAAAATGATAAACTTCTGGTCACTTGTAGACTGGGGGAGGTTTGAGGGTAGGCATACTTGGGATAGCTGGGGGGTGGTTTTCGTGATGCTAATAAGTTTTTGGGGATCCTTAGATCGATCCTAGGACATATATATCTCATGATCAGGGTTTGTGAGGAGAAGCCTCCTAGGATGGTATTCTGATGGAAGAAAGAGTCATTTGAGGAACAAATATCTTGCTAGATGAATCCCTAACAAACTTGGGATTTGTAGACTTAGGGTGAGATGAGGAATGCAAAAATGTCTATAAAACTAGGTGAAATACATATATTTGAGGAATAGATAGGGGGAGGAGAAGTGTATTGTGGATGTCTGGAAAAACGGGGGAGTCAGATGAAGGAGGGAGTCCCCTAACTCACGAATGATTTTGCTTTGGAGTCTGACCTAAACAAGGAACCTAAGGTATGTGATTTTGCATTGGAGTCTGACCTAAACAAGGAACCTAAGGTATGTGTGACATCAAAATAGCAATTTAAATGAAATTGAATATAGTCATACTTACATTGGGGCTCATATATAAAAATTATATTTTCTAAGTAAATAAAGATATCTAGGATTATCTAATTACATCAAAACTTGAAAAACAAACTACTAGGCCCCAATGAATCCATTTTTGAATTTAGTTTTAAATTTTAGGATTATCTTGTATAAGTTTCAATATAGTTAGGGTTTAGCTCAATAATATTAATATTAATCATTAAATATTCTATAAGTTATCAATATTCATGATTGTGGATCCACTCATCATCATATTACTACCATTATAGTTACATGATATTATTGCATGTGAATTGTTATACTTTACTCATTGATATAATTGTCTTGATTTATTCAATAAGAACTTACATAAAGCACTTTAGTTATCTCCACTAACATTGGAATGTCCAATTATTATCCTACTACATTATTTACATTATATTCCTCATGAACTCCTCATGTATATTTATTCGCACCCAATTGTTTAATTATGGCCATTTAAGTCATTATGTATGTATTGGTTGATCATGTGACATGTATATGATATATAATGAGCTTCAACTTACATACAAGATATTAGGATGACATTATGTGCAGTGAGGTATGTCATGTGTTTAAAATCCTATATCATAGGTGCCACTGACATGGATGTTATCGCACTACAAATTCACTAGGAATATAATTTCTAGAGCTCACTAAAATTAACGTGCAATAATGCCACCTACAAGCAGACAGATCTTATCACAATATAGTTGATGATCAAATCCTAAGGGACAACTTGTTTAAGAAGTATCTAATCGAAGTAACTTAACAAGAACTAGTATTTATCACAAAAGTTGAAATTGGTTTGTTTAAATAAGGTTTTAAGAATAAAAAGAGATAGATTAAGGTTCTAGTTATTAATGGATGGAGACACTAGGGTGGAACTGGGTTTCACCACCACTACTCGAATATGTGAATTCATTCAAATCCAAACATGTATGAAGATATAACTGAAGTTATGCAAGTTTCCCCTTTCAACATTAGAAACTTGTATGAGTAGATATCCCTATAAGCTCAATGTCTCATTACTTACAGATCATATATCCATTGCTCTGGAGACTTCCTATCAAAAGTTCTTGTCAGGGCATCAACCAAAGCTAATCAGTATTTAAAGATCAAATGTTGAAGTTCTCACAGTAAAGATTATAATAAATCACATAGAGCGGATGATCAATCCATAAGAAATGCAATAAACAATTAGCTATGAATTAAATGAGTTCATACATGAGTTGGAACATGAATGAAATTGCAAGAAATGGGTGTGGGTCTAGTCCCTACACCCCAGTGAAAAGACGACTCCCTCGACATGGTGAGATTAATATCACTAGTAGAGAAAGAGCACACCATCACGATCATGATGGTAGAAGAAGCGGCTCAACATGGTGTGTGATGAAAGACTTCCTTCCTTCCTTCTCCCATCTAGGTATTAACCCTGACTTATGGATGAAGTAGGTGGATGAACAACAACTTCAAAAGAGATCAATCACCTTGGAGAAGGAGGTCGACAACTTTTGAGTTGCAGAGGTTGATAGAACTTGCTAGGTCGATAGGCCTAGACTTCGCTTTGATCTTGACGATAACCTTTTGGCATTTATGTCTCGTGAAATTTGAAATATTCCATGAAGTACTACGTTGGGGGCCTATTTATAGGGTCGAGACTGTTGACCATTTGCACTTCCTATCGATGTCGAGCATTGACTATCGATCGGTAATTGTTGAATCTTGATCTTCCTATCGTCAGGCTGGGAGGTCGACAGGTCTGTCGACCTAAAGGTTGACTGAAGTGTCAATTGAAGTTGTAGTTGTCGATGAGAGTATCGACATAAATAGGTCGATGATCTGATTTCTTGTCATCTGTATACCAATGATGATGTTGAAAGAAAGAGAGATTGATGAGTCTGTTAGTCTAGGTCATCGAAGGCTTGAATGTCGAGTTATTGGATGTCGACCAGTAAGGTCGATGAGGTTGTCAAGCATCAATGTCGATGGACATGAGGTCTATTGTCGATGTTTGATATTTGCTAAAAAATTAAAGGTCAATTGACATGTAGACTGATAGGTTGATTTTGCTCTCAAATACAAAATTTGTTCCTCCTAGAAAACTTATTGCAGAGTGACAAAACTCAAAACCTACAAAGGGATCCACAAGAAGTATCAAATTCCTACAAGTTAGCATAAAAACCTAAGTAGATCAAAACAAATCTATTCTTAATGAAAACTAATCTATATGAATGCTAAAATAAACTGACAATGCAACTAAAACTGGGATGAATAGGCATTCATTAGGTACCAAACATACAAAGGTTAGGGTTAGATCACCACCTATGGTTTAGTTGTAGCATCCAAGTTTGACTTTTAATTTTAGGTTCCTAATTTTTAAGGTGTTACAACCATCCTAATTTTATAAGATTTAGGGGTTATTTATAAGATTTGAATTTTTTGGGCGTTACAACCTCAAAATGAAGGCAAAATAAAATGTTTAACTCAGTTGTTTCGTATATCTATTTAGGTTAAATTGGTGAGTCCAATGGATAAGTGCTTGTATTTCCTTTACTTCTTGCAAGTATTACATATGTTTCTTACACTGTATAAGTAAGCTTACAGATTATGTATAGTACACATATAGTTGGTATTCTACTTGTTAATATACATCCATGTGAACATGATAATTACTTGTTGCATATATCTTGTGTTGAGATATTTAACTATTGATTTATCTACCTCTATATAATCCTACCATAATATTCCTATAAGCAATGAGTATGTTAGCTTTTGCTATATTGTATCGCTAGGACTTGGGGTATCACCCATGTGGGTGTCTACACTTTTTATGTATGTTGGAGTTGCAAAAAGGATGTGTTGATCAAGATGCAACACAGACCAACATAGCAAAGTCTAGAGTGCCCCTTTACTCTCACTTTCTTGAGTTATGGGTGGGTGGTTGATGATTTATGTGTTCAGTTGTTTCTCTTGGTGTTTCTACCTGATCATGAGTTGTAAACTAAATTAGCCATATTGTATTACTATAGTTTCATAATCATAGACAATCTTGTAATCCCTTTGGTGAAATAAATAAAGAGAGTTTTATGTTGATTCTCTATTGTGTTTACTCATGGAATGATTTAGATGCATAGTTGTACACTTCTATATATCATTTTCAAGGTTAGTATGGCAGTTTCTCATAATCATATCTCTAAGTCGAATGTTTTATTGGATTTTTTCAACTTAATTTTTTATGGTTGTTAGTTTTTATTTGGTTTTTATCTAAGGATATGTCCTAATGAAAAATTAGGATTTGATCATCGGGATGGGTCCTCACATGTGCTTGACTTTTGATCAATTGAGAACCAACAAAGTTTGTCTGCCTTTCTGCTAGTTTTTGTGTGTTTGGCCTTTTGTCAGTTGGGCACCAACATTGTTGTTCTATTATTACATTAGTAGGGAATGATGAAAGTGGTTTCTGTGTGACCCTCTATGTTCCTATTAGTTATCTTTTTACAAAAAAGTTGGTTCCTTGAGTGGTAGGTTTCCATTAATTGTATACTAATGGTAAGCATGTTTTGTGTATCAATGGATTTGTATGTCCCTCACAACTAATGATATTCTAAGTTACGTCTTTTGGTGGTTTATTTGAATGCCTTGGACCTATGAAGTTATATACTAGCATCTACTGATGTATCTTGTGATTGTGTGTATCAATGGAGTTTCTAGTGATGTACATGTACGAATGAAACATCAGGGCCTATCTATCTATCAGTGAGATGGAAAGTCGATGAAGGTACATATATCTAACCAATGATGTGATAGTTTGACTACTTTTCTCTCTCCTTATACCCCACCTCTTGTCTTTTCTTCTCATCTCACCTATGCAAGTTGAATACCAAGGTGTTGCAACAGAGCAAGACACCACCGGTCAATGACAAGCGATGATATTCATGTTTTTATTGGACTTCGACTCTAGTGTCATACCTTCATTCTCTTCTCTTGTGATATGAGATGAGACATATGGTTTCTTCTAAGCATGGATCTGAGTAATTTAAACCTCTATCTTACAATTCTTTGATAGTATTCAAACTTCTTTCTCTCTTGGACATTTTTTGGTGTTTTTTCTAGGGTTTTGCTATAGAATCTTATGCTATTTTCCACCTTCTTACTTCCTGCTTAGTTGTCTTTGGGGCATGAGTTTAAACAATAGAGCGTGTTTGGGTGCAACAACTCAAGTCCTAGAGAGTTTCCATCAAAGTTGGAGTTTGTCATGAAGTGTGGAGCTTCATGGTTGTTCCTTGTACGTATACTTATTTCTACCTTTATCTGGCTAATGATATAACTTTTGACTCATGTATTTCCTGATATATACTTGCATGTCAAAGATCTTACTATAATAACTTTTAAAGATATGAAAATATGGTAGTTCTTTACGCCCTAAGTTGAGATCGATGTATGCATGTCAGAGCTAGATACCACAAATACTCCTTTTTATTTTTTACATTAGAAGATGATTATATGCTACGCCTGGGTGTAGATATAGTTCTTCAAGACCTTAGAAGTTAACAAAGCCCTCTTTAATGCAGCGATATGATATGCATGTTTGTACGATGTTGTCTATAAGTTGTTTTAGTCTAATGTACACCCTAAGTACAAGTTTTTTTTATTTTACTATTGGAATGTGTTGAAACAGATGAAATGGTTACTTTAGAGGAAAATGGAGGCCCCTAATTGTATAGTTCTTCCTCTATGACTATGATTACCTAATGATATGACAAGTGATGGATTCAAGAAATCTATTACCCTTAATTATTTTGGGGGATTTGATTTTTATGTGGAATGCCACACAGTAACTAGAGGCGGGATATATCTGCCTTGTCTTGAGAAGTTAGGTCATGATGGTTAAGTATTTTATATCTTATGGAGTTATCAATGTATAACTACTTGCTTATTTCTGATAGACTGTCCTATACTTTTGTTTTTATAGTTATAGAGAAATAACATAATTGTTAAAAAAGAGAAACATAAGTTATAGAGACATGAGCTTGTAGACCTATTCCCATGGGTCATTAGGGGGATTAGTGAAAGGAGTGAATCTTTAAACAACATGGAGTTGTGAGAAGATGTTTGAAGCCATATATTAGTGAATATATGAGAATATTTGATGTTATTATGCTCTTATCATATTCAAAGTGTGTTTAGGACTTGGACAAGGCCGATGGTCTGATGGAATTTATGAATGATGAGGTGATGTTATGGAATATGACATGAAAGGTTATTATTATGTGTTTGGCATCATGACCTATGTACCTAGGGTGGGCCTAAGTTTGGTGGATCTACTTTCAAGCAAATATCCATGGTAGACCAACCACTAGGCTCCCTACCTTATTATTCTACCTCGCTTAACCCCGAGGTTGTGTGGAGAGATCTAGGAAACCCATATATAATTAGATCTTGTACGAGTGGCTAGGATGTCTTACTATCATCTAGCCACTGGATTTAGTGGTACACCTAAATCAGCCCAGGGCGTATATAAAATATACTTCAGTCGTGTAGCATTTATTTTAATCTTTAATTAACAATAAACATGGTTGTGCTCTTAAAAGGTAAGCTCTTTTATAGTTTGAAATGTATATATTTTTGACATCCTTACAGGCAGTTTGATGCAAGAAAATTTGGGTAAGTGTGTACTTCCAAGTACACTGATAGTTCATGTCTTTGTTTAACTACTTCCTTTACATTATTTATCTAGTATTAAACATTTTAGATGTTATAACATAACGATGGGACTTGGGGTCTCACCCCTATGGTTTCTACACATTTCAGGTGAGTGTCAAGCTATTTTGGCAGTGGAGGAGAAGATCAACACGGAGGAAGTTGGCCTTAAGTTTTGAGGTGGGTGATGTTTGTGTGAAGGTATTTGCAAGGTAGGTGACCTTGTGTGACCTCCTCCATAGATAAAGGTTATATGTATAGAATATTAGCTATCCTTATACACTCAAGTTTAGGTAGAAATATTTTGTAGTACCTTTGTCCCTCTTGAATAGTGACATGCATGCACAACCTGTAGAGTTGTAGTTATAAGAGATGTATAATTTTATCTGGATTTTTTTATAGTAATACCACATATGTAAAGGATAAATTGGTTACTTTTTGTTTTGATATTGTAAGCATAACGTTTTGTAAAGTAATCCCTTGTAATCTTTGGGATTTGTAACATGTCATTGAGAACTCTTATTTGTGTTGCTAGTTAATGATAATGTTATCTGTGATCTCTGTGTGTCTTATGTAGTTAACAATGCTCATGGTTTTTTAGTTCATATTTTATTTTGAGTAACTCACTACTATGGTGGTGTAGAGTCACTGGGTTTTGGTATCATAATCTAGGTTCATTCAGTCTACATGAACATATGATTAGGTTGTCATCAATATTCTTACATGTCCACCATATCTAAGAATTGGTTATGGTTGTGCATATATGGTTGGACATTTTGAAGAACATGTTGAAAGTAATATGTTCTGCTAGATGATGTTGGGAGATGGCATACCAATGAGGATAGGGTACCCAAGCCTGAGCATCCTGAGTAGCCTACATAGCCTAAAATACACCTACTATTCTGACATTGTCTTTTCATCTGACTTTCCAGGTCATTTTTGGACATCTGATGTTTGCATTCATGTAATTTGTGGCCACAATCCCAACATAGGAAGATAAGTGGACACATACCTTGAATGTTGAGATGATTGGTTCCAATAATACATTCGAATAGTTGAAGTGTGTGGGGTCATGGAGTAATTGCATACTTTGGACCCATTGGATTCAAATGTTTGGCTTAATTATCTTGAGAAGGCCTTCTGGTTTTTTACTAGATGAGGATAAGGTAAAGCATGAAACTTACCTACGGAAGGGGAATATTGGCCATTTATGGGCCATAGAGGAGGAGAAGAGACACGAGGAAGTCTTCTCTTGGATGAAGTTTAGGAGGGAGTTTGTGAGTATGTACTTCCATATGTCCTCTCCAGATGATAAGATCACAATTTTGAGAAGGTATGAGAGAGGAAAGTGATAGTGAATGAGTATGAAGCTCATTTTGTGGAGTTTTTTTAGTTCTATTTGCACATGGAACATACCAAAGTGGAAAAGATTTGTCAATTTGAGAAAGGGTTGAATACTGAGTTGGCGAGGTTGGCATCGATGTTGGAGTCATGCAAGAAGTTTTCCACCTTTTTGGATTCGGGGAGGAGGATTGGGAGGGCCTCAATTGAATTTGCAAAAATGATTTCAAAAGAATTTCGGTGCATTCTACTGGACAGTTCTTGGGAAGATCCAAGAAACATGGTTTTTTGGGACTGTCTAAGCTACAAAATTGACAGTCTTAGCAGAGCACATCAACATCACAGTCGAGGATGCAACAACAACTGTCACATTGGTTGCCTATAAGAGGTTGTGGTAGAGGGATACCACCATCTGGGATGTATACTTTTAGGTCTATCTTTGTGACAAGATCGTTGGGTCTGTAGAGATCACCACATAAGAAGTGCTTTCACTGCGACCAACTGTGAAATTTAAGGATATTCTGCCCCCAGTTGAACCAGGAGGCAGCTTAATCTTTAGGGTAGAACTAGAAGAGCCTAGAAAAGTATGATGGTGGTGGAGACATAGGGTTTTGATCAACTTCTCTGGCGAAATCATCTGGATCCACAGAGATAGGTCAAGGAAGATATGTATCACAAACCACAACCCATTTCTATGTGATGACGCAGCCTAAGGGTTTGTCAACACCAAAGTTGTTATAGGTCAGGTGGAACCTTATCATTATGGATTGTCTGCTTTTGTTTATGTATTTTTTTTGGTTTAGGCGATTGTACATTGTAATCTACCTGTTAGCCATTGATCCAAACCTAATTTTTCTCAATACCCCTCTAGTTGTCTCTGTAATCATGCACGAGGAGTGTCCAACATGCATTCTCATCATCTCTAAATGCATCATTCAAGTGGACCTTATGCCACTTGAGATGCACGAGTTTGATGTGATTCTTTGAATGGATACATTAGTATCGGGTGGTTTTGGACAATATGTACAAGATTGTTGAGTTTTGGGAGGAAGATGTCTCTTGGACTTTTTAAGGAGACAAGAGGATTCTTTGCACGTGTTTGGTATCTACTACCTTGGTTGAGAGGCTGACAGATGTGCACATTTTATATAGACTTTTTACCCACTTTTGCACACACTTTCAATTTATTGTGCACCTCATTTCACCTTTAATCATACTTGATTTACTGCCTTTTTAGTTGTTTTACTTGCTTCATAGGTACACAATAAAGATGAATAAATTGGGTTAATTCAACTAAAATCCAACCTTAGTTGGATCCCCAATTATTTGTGATTGATCCAGATGAGTCCTTGATTCTTCAGAACAAGATACGAGGTGTGTTATTTTACACACGTCGTGCATCATTCCCAAAAAGTTACTCTTCAATGACAAAGAAGAGACACAACATGTTATTCCTTGAACATGGCATGTCCACTCAGTTAAGAAATCAGTAGAGGCTATTGTATCAAGTCTACACATTGTGTGTTAAATAACACACAATGTGTGTTAGTCGCTCCGGTCGACCTCAAACAGCAGCTACACGATGTGTCTTTCAGTGACACGCCATACACTCTTCGCAAAAGTAGTTCCTTCCAGCAGTTACAAGTAGCATCATGGTGTGTTTGTCATTGTACACATTGTCTCCAATTTATACAAAGTTCAAAAACAACCACCCCTCATTTTAAATTTGAGGATACACATATCGGGCGGTTATCTCTCATCATTTGAAAGCACATTTAGTCTAGATAAGAGTCCATGGCAAGGAGGATGTAATTTTGGGGATGAGAGGTAGTTTCTCAAAAGAGAACCTCCATTCTTCTTCAAGCAGTGCAGCATGAGCTCCTCTACTTCGTCCAGACCTCTCCAGAGAGAAGGATGTCCGAGTACAAGCACCAACAAGCATGGGATTTCTTCCTTAGACTGGAGTTCTACCTTGCCCTTCTCCATTCTTTGGGTTTTCCTTGTTCTTTCCTTCTCTAATCATATCAAACTCTAAAATCTATAGCATATTCATGTGTCTCTTCATTATGGAGAAGTAGTTCTCTTTTTCTTGGGCATGGGAGAGTAGAACCCATGCCATTTCTCATGTGAACTCGTATTTCATATTTTATGTTAGTTAATTTGCTTCTCCAAGAGTTTCTACGATGTGAATTGCTTGTATGTTTGCTTGGAAATCAAATATGCATGTTTTATGCTTTTTTATGCATTTTGGGAGGAAGTGTAAAAAATTAGGGGGTAGCTCTTTTTGGCAATAGATCTTTTAACCACAGGAGTGGCTGGGATAGGTTCAAGATCTAAGGTTGTTGTTCTAATTTTGACATAAGCATGGGAGTGTTATGTTGAAATGAGAATCGTTTCATATCATCATGATGTGTATGATGATGACAACCTTGTTAGCAAGTTAATTAGCATGTTAATTTCGTGGTTATATGTGATTAATGGCATGGAACTGAGATCATATGACCAATATCTCTTAAAATTATGAAATAAAACCATTTAGTGTTTAATCCTCATAGCTTTCTTTGAGTTGATAATTAGTGAAATCAAATCAATCTCAACTTGTAAACTAATCTATACTATTGAACTCTAAAACACTTGTACCTAGCAGAACCCTACTCTCTTGGATAATCCCAAAATTAGTACGCACTTGTATACTTGCAGTGTAGTTCTCTTGTTTATAAATATTAAAACCTGTGTATTTAAGTTAAGACTGACGAGTAGGGTTTAGAGTTTTTCTATCTCACTTGGTTGATACGAAGGTAGAGAATCCTAGTATCCTTGACATACATGTAGTTTGAGAGTTTGAGGATACCTTTCCTGACAAGTTTCCTACATTCCACCTCCTCTAGATATTGATTTTTAGATCAATCTTCTTCTTGGTACTCAACCCATAACACAAGCACTGTATAGAATGGCACCAATAGAAATGAAGGAACTGAAGAAGCAACTATAAGAGTTGTTAGACAAGGGTTTCAACCAGACAAGCAGATCACCATGGGGTGCATTGGTCCTATTTGTCAAGAATGATGATACAATGAGGTTGTTCATGATTATCGACAGTTGAACAAGGTCACCATAAAGAAAAAAAATCTCTTGCCGATGATTGGAGACTTATTTGATCAGTTTAATGGGGCTACCATGTTTTCAAAGATAGATTTATTGTCAATGCACCATCAGTTGAGGATTAAGGTTGAAGATATATCTAAGACAACCTTCAGAACTAGGTATGGGTACTATGAGTTCGTGGTTATGTCGTTTGGGATAACCAACTCATCGACAGTCGTCATGAACCAAAGGAACCAAGTGTTCAAGCACTACCTAGACCCATTTGTAGTAGTGTTAATAGATGATATCATGATCTATTATAGGAACCAAGAACAACATGAACAACACCTTTGGTAGACCATGGAACTCTTGAGGTAGTACCAACTATATATAATGTTTTGCATGTACAAATTCAAGCTCAAAAAAGTGTCTTTTTTAGACCATGTCATATCTCACCATAGGATTTATGTAGATCCCAAGAAAGTGGAGGCAGTGATGTTGTCAGAGTAGACAAAGATGCTAACAAAAGTATAGAGCTTCCTTGGGTTAGTAGGGTACTATATGTGATGCATAAATAACTTCAATGCAATATCCTTGTCATTGATCATACTAAATAAGAAAGATGCATTGTTTCTATTGATAGAGAAGTGTCAGAGGAGCTTCCAATAACTAAAGGAAAAACTGACATATGTATTAGTGTTAGTGTTGTCTGAGTGAAGGGATATATAGATTTCTTTTGACAACTCAAAGGAAGGTCATGGGTATGTAATTAACCAACATAAATATGTGATCTCATTTGCTTAAAGGCAATTGAAAAGCACAGGGATAACTTGTTGGTTGTATGCATTGAGAGCCAATCATATGATGATTTTAATGGCACCCTTTATAATTGATTTGGTTACTAATAAAGGAAATTCCAATTACTATGTTCATTTCAACATGAGATAATGAATAAATACAATAATGTCCTAAGGGTGACAGACTCAATGACATTTGAATACAAATTGAGGACTTGAATATGAGATCATGTGTACACTAATAGTGTTCATTCTTATTTTAGTCCCTAATTGGATATTCTTGTGGATATTAGGATGACTATTATACATTAAGACTAGTGTGTGATTTTATTGATGACTATGTCTCATTATTCATGATGTTGTATATTGAGTCAAACACATATGTACTTGTTATGAACAAGTGTACTAGATATACCCACTTTGTGTGTTATACATGGAAGCCATCAAAGATAGTAAGAATCATATCTCAACGTGACAGTGGTGCTTGTGGTCCTTAAACCTGAAGTCACTATACCAATCACATGTTGTTTGATGTGCTTCAACACTACTTAGTGTGACATTGAATAACGACTACCATACAAGTACTATTTGGGTACATTGTGGCACATGAGGATCACTATGAGTGATGTAGATGGAATTTGTCCCTCCCATTGAAGTGATATCATGGCCACTTGATGGATGAAACTATGAAATGCATGGTCGTGCTCATGTGAGTCAATATATGATACAAAGATCATGTGTATCTCAAATAGTCCGCTCTGCATCAAGAAACAAAGATTGAACATTAAGAGGATGTCGTTTCCATAACTCATATTCATTTTGGATATTAGAGACAAATGGGTTATACAGTTATTGTAACACTGGTCATGATATTAGGTTAAAGTTTTTCTTCGGCTTCTCCAATTACTTGGGTGGCAATGAAGTCTAGCTAGATACCAATTATTGCTTGTGAAGTCATAATATTATTATGAACATCCCTACCAACATAATGTGGATCCCATAGGGTCACACACATAGGATGCACTGGAACTGGAGTATAATTGTGGACACGATTGGAAACATTCCAAGTTATATTGATTATTGGAATGTTTAATTAATCTACTAGAAAAAATTGGACTAAAATCTGAGACAGTTGGTTGAAAGGTGTGATCTGGTTAATTAAATTAAATTATTGAATTATATGATAAGTCAATTGGACAACCTGGAGCGATCAAATGGAGTTTCTAGTTGAGTGATCAAGAATTTGTCAATTGATTAATGTGATTAATTAATTAATTAATTAATTAATGGCATAATTCTTGAATATTCTTAGTGTTTATTTGGCAATCGATGAGTTGTCCACTTTAAACGTAGCCGCCACCTTTGTGTTTCCTAGGGGTTTGGAAGTCTTGCTTCCTTGCGTCACCTATTTAAATGGGCATGACAGCCATGTCATAGATACATGCTCTTATATGTGAACCCTATCTGTCATTGTCTATGAGAGAGAGAAGAAGAACTGTAACTCTAGCACATTGCTACTAAAGAGGCTACTCCTTCCCACTGGATGAAGTAACATGACGAGGAGTTCCTTTCTACCCACATAGACTATGTAAAGATGCAGTCATCATGCAAGTGCGTTCAGAGGATATCTTTGAGAACCGTCTATGCGCTGCCATGAGTGGCACACACCACCACACAAGGAGAACGTCATTTGACTTGATCCATGCAAGGTATACCTCACAGACCTTATTTCTATATACATTGTTGTTGATGAGATTTGCTTGTAGGAAATGTGGAGATAATTTTTTATTTTTTTGATATTTATGTCACCTTCATGATTCCCAACTGTGGTATCAAAGCCACATCAATATATGATGTATTTGGATTAATTATGATGTGATCGTATTTTGTTAGACCTGTCAAATTAGTGGGTGAGTTGGGTTTAGGTTGGGTCATTGTAGGTTTGGGTCTCGCAGGTGCGGGTCAAAAAGATGCAATTCTAAATGGGTCAATGAAAGACAAATCCAAACCCGACCCACTAGGTTGCGGGTCACCCGTGGGTGCCCATATAATATGTGTTCAATAAAACAATGTTTTGCAAATTACTACTGTGATGGTAAAAGAAGACCATTCTAGTGTTTTGACACAAAATATAGCAAAAAATACAACTACTACTATACATTGTTACTATCAAACAAAAAGTGTGTTGTTAAATTTTATTACAATAATTCAACCACATATCTTTTTAGGTATAATTCTCTATGTATAATTACAATCTTCTAATATATGATTATGGTAAACAAATTAGAGTTAGTAACTTTTACTAAAACTCGATATTAGGTTTAGGTTTGATAGAACAATTAGATAACACAGTACACATAGATTTATTATACTCTAATATCTCTCTAATGTCAAATTTTATTGGACAAGTTTGAGGATCGGGACTCCTTAGAAATTAATGCATATTAGTAGACCATAATATTAATTTAAGTAGTAGTAGATCATTATATTTATTTTTATGTAATAATTTAGTTAAGTGGGTCCCCTATGAAACCCGCTAAATAAATATGTGGGTATGGGTTTCGGTAATTTTCAACGGGTAGCAAATTTTATCACCGAAACCCGACTTGAACGGGTTGAGCCATGGGTGCCCACAGATTTAGACCCAGTTTGACAAGTCTAATTTTTGTATACCATTTTTTATGGTGTCATACTATGTTAACTTTAAACTTGTTAATGTGCGCATCTGATTAATTTCCACATACACTACATACTAGTTCTTTTTTATGTGACAAATGGGGTCGACTATGGAAAAACTCATTTTCCCCTAGTGTGGGAAAGTGAAATTACACATACCTTTTTAGGGTTGCTTCCCATGAGACCCCGCGAGGGGCGACATCATCTTGATATGTGGCTCGCTGTCTCAACAATGGGATCCCTACACAAGGGTGCTAACATGCATACCCCACCTTGTTTGTAAAGGAGTCAAAATATATTTAACAAGGATTGTCTTGCATTTAAAAGGATACAATATTTAATATATATATGTGTGTATGTCATATCTATATCTATAAAATCATACAATTTTCCTATGAAATAGGTTTTGTTTGGTGGATATATGCATGGTTATGGCACAAGACTCCTTTTGTGCATGTTATGTATGGATATGAATGGTTGTGCACATATTTTTTTGTATAATTATTTGGCTTGCATGTCAAGCCTCATATTTTCTTTCAAAATGTAATTAATTCTATTCTCTCTAAAATCCCCTCAAATTTATCTCTAGTTTTTCCTTTTACATACCATATTATATTAGATAAAAATAGATTTAGTTTTGAAGGACTTGGCGTGGTGAGGCATCTTCAGGATCCAACTCCGAGGAGTGTCTGTGGAGATTTTCACCACGATGTTAATCAGATGTAAGTTCAATAGGAGTTCACAATTTGACATTGCATGAGATGTACAAGACCATAGGTGGATAATAATCCTTTGTGGATCCAAAGGATTATGTTAGTATAGCCATAACCAATGCTTGTATGTTTGTGGGTTGTATGCATGTGGATTGTGATTGTGGATACAATGTGTATATGGTACATATTATAAGTATGTGGTGTTTGGAAATGTATATGTATTTAAATAAAATATGAAAATAAAATATTAAGTCATATATGCTTTCCAATGTGCAACACACATGGAAATATCAATCGACTATGTGTGAGCATGCCAAACTGTGGTGAACTGTCTATCTTGGGGAAGTGTGAGAATATATATGTGGGCCTATCAAAGTAGGGTCCATATTCTATAGTGTTGGCCTTTGGGTCGATCTCATTTAGGTGATTTTAATAGGATTAAGTACCTAGAAGCATAAATATAGGATATGCCAAAGTATTTTGCATCCATCTATCAAGAGGATTAATAGATGCAATTGTCAAGTGTTGCCTACCTAAATAATCAAAGTTTAGGTGATCTTCAAATTTGACACATGAGTTGATGAAATATGGATCTTGACCCACTAGAAGATTGTTCATTGAAATCTACTGATATAATAGTGAGGAATATTAATATGAAGTAAAATAATGGGAGTGACATTTTAATCAAAGGGAAAATTGATATCAAAACCTTTTCAAATCAATATATTGATTCATGCAAATATTTCCTTGCAAATCAAATGGCAAAAAACAAAAACTTTTCATTGCGACTGGTCCTCTTGTGTAGGAAAAACTTAATGGGAATAACTTACATGATCGGTTCAGGACTCTGAGAATTGTTCTCACTCATGAGCATAGGCTATACATCTTGGAGACACCAGTACTAGAGGAAGCAACTCCAAATGCGCCTAGGGCGGAAAGGGATGCTTATCATAAGTATGTTGATGATGCAATAGACATCAAATGCCTTGTGTTGTGAACCACAAACCATGAGCATCAAAATCAACATGAGAACATGGGAGTTATAGAGATGGTCACACATCTCTCTTACATGTATCAAGAACATGCAAGGAAAGAGAGGCATGATGTCTTCGAGGCATTATTTAAGTGCAACATGGTAGAGGGTAACCCAGTCGGGCCCCTTGTACTGGAGTTAATTGTGATCCTACAATCATTTCTAGAATTATATACCAATAATGTCGTGAACTACAACTCAAACAACTTTCTCAAACTATTGATAGAGTTGTCTGGCATGTTCAGAACTGTTGAGATACAAATGAAGAAAGACATGGCCAAATCCATGTTGATGGTCAATAAAAGAAAGGGAAAATCCAAGGGAAAATAAAAGGCAAAGAAAGGTTCTAAGAAATGGTCAAAAAGTTTGAATCTTCTACACTTAAAGAAAAAAGAGGAGTGAGTACAGAAGGAAATTGTCACCATAGTCACCAATGTGGATACTAGAAAGGAATTTCCCTCTCTACTTAGAGGATATGTAAAATAGGAAGAAGAGAATAAAAATCTTCACTTCATGTATTTATGTTATTGAGATAAATTTATCTACTTCATCATCATGACTATTAGATATCGGATGTTGATCTCACATATGTTCATATATGTAGGATCTGAAAAGAAGTAGACCCTTGAAGAAGGGAGAGGTGGAGCTAAGCATTGCAAGTGGAGTAAGAGTTGTTGTCACAGTTTTAGGCACTTACTATTTATTTATGCAAAGTGGACTTGTAATAGATTTAGAGAATTGCTATTATGTACCTCCTATAAATAGGAACATTATTTATGTTTCTTGTTTGGTCAAGAATGGATTTAGATTTCATGTTAAGAGTGTTCAATGTTCTATTTATAAAGATGAGATCTTTTATGGAAATGCCCATGTGTTTTACAATCCTTACTTATTTGATCTTGAGGCAAGTGTCTATAACATAATACTAAGAAGATTAAACTCAATGACTAAAAAAACCTATCATTGTCATTTAGGCCACATAAATGAGAAGGGCATTTCTCGACTCCATGAATATGGATATCTAGAATCATTTGATTTTGATCAAATGAGATATTCAAATCCTTTTTATTAGGAAAAATGACAAAAGTGCCTTTTACAGGTAAAAGTGAAAGGGCAAGTGACTTATTAGGATTCATACATATCGATGTATGCATACCTATGACATAGGTGGTTATCAATATTTCATCATGTTTACTAATGACCTCAATAGATATGTCTATGTGTATATAATGAAACACAAGTCTGAATCTACTGAATGAAGTACATAACTAACTTGGTAAGAGTGTTAAATCACTTTGATCAGATCAAGGTGGGGAATACTTAGGCCAAGTGTTTGAGGCCCTTCTGGGAGATTGTGGTATTGTGTCACAATGGACTCTACTTGGAACGCCGCAACATAATGGTGTATTAGAAAGAAGGAATGGCACATTATTGGACATGGTATGATAAATGTTGAGTTTTGATAATATTCTAGTATCCTTATGGGATATGCTTTAGAAGCCATAGAATTTACAGTTAAATGTGTAGCTTCAAAATCAGTTCAAAAGACACTATATAAGACATGGACCACAAATGTCCTAATGTGTCTTTTATGATGATTTCGAGATGTAAAGATTATGTCAGGAAATATTTTTTTGAATATCTTGGACCCAAATTAGATAAATGTTATTTTGTTGGATATCCTAAGGAAACCAAGGTATTTTTGTCTACATTCCATATGACACCAAAGTGTTTGCTGCCACAACTACTATATTCATTGAAAAGGATTTCATTTCTAAAGGAAGCAGTGGGAAGAAAATAGAACTCAAAGAAGTTCCAGGCCAATAAGAAAACATTGAACCTAAAGAGGTAGACAATGAATAGGAAGATTCAAAAATAGTTGTGTAATCTCAAGTTCCTCATGTATCACAAGAACATCAATGGTTTAATAGGACATCCCTTGAGGGAGTAAGATTTGGGTTTCTCGTGACTCAACAAGATGATATGTTGGTCATGAACGATGATGAGCCAAAAACCTACATTAAGGCCACTAAGTGACCAGGTTCTGTGAAATGCCTTGAAGCTATGATATCTAAGATGGGCTCCATGTATGCCAACAAGGTATGGACCTTATTGGATCCACCTAAAGGGGTAAAACCCATAGGATGCAAATGGTCCTTCGGAAAGAAGACTAACATGGATGGTAATGTACAAACCTACAAAGGGTGATTAGTTGCAAAAGGTTTCAAGCAAGTTCAATAGACTATGATGAAACCTTTTCACTAGTTTCCATGATTAAATCCATCAGCACCGTGCTTGCCATTGTAGCTTATCATGAGTATGCAATTTGGAAAATGGACGTTAAAACCACATTCCTCAATAGGAATACGCTTGAGGATGTGTATATGACAAAACCCAAAGGTTTTACTACTCCAAGTGAAGTCAAAAAGGCATGTTGGCTATAACGGTCGATCTATGGATTGAAATAAGCATTTCAGAGTTGGAATCTTCATTTTGATGAAATAGCCTAATAGTTTTGCTTTATTCAAATGATGATGAACCTTTGTTTACAAAAAGGTTAGTGGAAGCATAATTGTATTCCTCATATTATATGTAGATGACATACTTCTGAGGGGTAATGACATCCCTATTCTACAGTTAGTAAAAACATGGTTGGGAAATACCTTCTATATGAAGAACTTAGGAGAAGCATCCTATATTCTAGGGATCTAGATCTATAGAGAGATCTAAAAGGCTTCTTGGTATAAGTCAAAGTACATATGTTGACAAAGTGATGAAGAGTTTCAGTATGCAAGAGTCTAAGATAGGAATTTCACCCACGTCACATGAAATAAGTCTCTCTAGAGCTTAGTGTCCCAACTCTTATAAAGAGAGGACACACACGCGTAAGGTTCCTTATGCATCTACAATTTTATCTATCATGTATGCAATGTTATGTACACATCCTGATGCCTTGTATGCTTTGAGCATGATGAGTAGGTATCAGTCACATTCTGATGAAGTTCGTTGGGTTATCACGGAAAACATCATTCAATAGTTGAAAAGAACTAAAGATCGATTCCTTATTTACGATGGTGAGGAAGATTTTTAGTTATAAAGGTTACATTGATGCAAGCTTCCAAACCGATAAGGATGATCACCAATCACAATCGGTGTTATGACCTGGTTTTTCACATAGTTTCATACATGTTTAATATTAAATTGTGAAATAATAAGTGATTTATATATCTTGTTTGCAAAAGTATGGATTTGATTTGCAAAATCACCACTGCAAGGATTTTTGTGATTTTGCTGTCTTCCTATAAAGCAATGATAAATATGAAGAAAATAAAGAGAGAAAAATCAAATAATACATGTATTTCCAAGAATAATGGTTAATTGTTGTTTTACATGTGGATTTATGTGGAATTATCTAGAAAAGTAATGTTGCAGACAATAAATGATATTGTTTCAGTACCATATTGATTCTAATAAGAAAAGATATCACATTAAGAAATCATGTCAAGTTATAAAGATAAAAGAATCAATGTGATGCCTTAAATAATTCATATTAAGAAGAGACTTGGAGAAAAAGAAAAGAATCTTTGACTTTCAAGTTTTGGTCTCAAAACTCACCCACACTTAGATTAAATTATTAAAAACTTTCCTTCAAAATTTGGGGTAATAAGATAAAAGGAGAGAGATTTTGAATTTACCATTTCTCTTAAAGTGTAGATGATTAGGAATATATGATATAAATGTAACGATTTAATCAAAGAAACCATGGACCCAACTTTGATATTTCATGTGAGATGGCGACCACTATATCATGATCCAATGCTCCACAGATTGTCTCCTACCCGAGATAGATCGGGAAAGGAATCATGTACACATGAGGGATTGACACTTCGTATCTCTCTCTGTGATCCACCTTTTTGCAAAATAATTTGACCCTTGGCCTCACCTTAAGAAATCGAAGTGGAAACATATTAACTTCAAGCAGAGATACAACTTGTGGAACAAGTGAGAACCTCGCTGCTAATTCTTTCTCAACTATGACTCAAAAACTCTAAATCCTACATCCCCCTATATAAATACCTCCCCTCACTATTCACCTAAGGCCCCTAGAGTGCAAGCAGTTACTCCCTGACTCGTGAATCTCTCTCTCTCACACACACACAATTCAATTTTCTCTGGTGAGCATATTCACCATAGAGACCCGTGTGCTAGTCCAGAAGGCAAGGAAGAGGGGTGAGCGGTGAGCTATGGGATCAAGGTCCATCGTGGACTGGAGAGAGGGATCAACGACCAGAGCTCCACCACAGTTAAGAAAAGAGTAAGTGGGTGTGATCAACCCTAGACATGTGATCTCCATCTTGGTCAATGAAGACCTGCGATCCGACGACTGACATATTTCCAAAAAAGGTAATCCTTCACCTCTCTACTTGGAAAATAAAAAATAGCTATAACTTACAAAATTCACTAGAAATCCATCCTTTAACCGAAAAATACAAACAAGCAATGCTTTTTGATTAAAAAATGTAAGGATTTCAAAAAAGAAATTTGTTTCAAGATGTAGTTATGCTTAGAAGTCTAAAAATACCTAGAAGTTGTTAACTTTAATGTGTTAAATGTATAACAACCTAGTTTCTAGGTTTTTATGATCATAATATGTTTAAATGATTTAATGTTCAAAAACTGGTTTTTTTGGATAAAAGTATAACTTGAATCTAATTTGACATTAATAATTCAAAAGTTGATAAATTAGGGATTTCTTGAGTTAAAAATGCATATGTTGATAAAAGTAGGGTTTATTAAAGTAAAAGGTACTTCAAAACCCCCTGGCAACAAGATGAATGAATTGCCATTTTTTAAAAGTAAAAGGTACTAAAACTGGTGATTAAGGTTTGGGAAGTCAAAACCCTAATGTAACCCTAATTTGATCCTAAAACCATGTTGGTATGTATGCCTAGAGAGCCAATCATACGATCATCGTAATGGTCATTAGATACTTTATTTGCTAATAATAAAGGTAATTCCATCTATTATCTCTATCTCAATCATGAGATTATGACACACACATAACTACTTGTCCAAAGAATGATGTTACTTGATGACATATGTCTTCAGGTTGAGGACATGAACAATGAGATCATATGTATGATAAGAGTAAATACATTCTTGTTATGCCCCTAGTCAGATATTATTATGGAAGAAAAATAGACAACATTAATACATAAGACTAGAGTGCTTGTTTGTTGATGACAGAATCTCATTAGTCATGATATGTGATATCAAACCAAGTACATATGTACTTGTCATAGAACAGTGTATTGGACAGACCCATGTTGAGAGTTATACATGTAAACCATGACATGGTAGTCAAAATTAGCTCTCATAGTGATAGTGGTGATTGTGGTTCTTAGCCTGAAATCACTACACTCATCACATGTCATTTGATGTACTTAGACACCATCCTACGTGACCTTGAATAAGGGTTTCCTTAAAGGTGATGCTCAGGTACACTGAGACACATGGGGATTGAGTGTGAGTGATGTAGATGGGATTTGTCCCTCCTATAGGAGAGTGATCTCCAGGCCACTTGATAAGCAAGATTGAGAAATATATGGCCATGCTAATGGGACTCAATATGTGATATATGAGCTCACAAGCATCTCAAACAGTCTACTCTAGTTCAAGGAACATGGATTGAACATTGAGAGAATGACCATTCTATGCCTCGAGTTCAATCTGAATATCAGAGACAAAGTAACTATATGATTCCATGCAGACAGTAGTCTGTCTACAACTTGCGAAAGAAGCACACTACTGCAAGACTTGTCTCTAGACTTGCTCCAGGACCAAGCATATCTCTTTCTACCCTCTTTCGTAGTTATATTTTTGTTGACGCTACCTACTAGTTAGGGAATCAGGCATTAAATTTTTTATTTCTTCTACCTTATCTATTGCCTCAATTTACCAACAGTGGTATCAGAACCATGTCAATTTACAGTGTATCTAGATTTAGATTGATATGTCCGATTTATTTTATTACATACGATGTAAATATTAAAATGGTAGATGTGCATTTCTGATTAAATACCACACACAATCCCAATATACATATGATATGATATATATGCAATTTACAGACGTCACCCTAAAATAGATTTAGATGGTGGATGTTAGCATGGTTATGGCCAATAACCCTAGATCTGTGTGTGCATGGTTTGTGATTGTTTATTCTTGTTTATATGTCAGTTTGCATGCCGACCCTATCTCCTCCTTCCCAAATGAAAATTAATGAAATTACAATAGAATGGTTGTAACCATCTTTTGTGTGTTTTAGTTGCATGTTTTTTTGTGGTTATAGCATGTATATGATACGTACTATAAGTATGTGATGATCGGATATGTATATGTATTTATATTAAATCCCTCAATATAATATCAAACTATGCTTTCCATAAGAAACACACATGAAAAATTGATTGACTAAGTGTGAGTTACGCCAAAGTGTGGCGCCATGTCCATATCATGGAGCGTGATGGTAGATATGTAGATCTACTAAAGAAGGTTTCATATTCTATTGTGTTGGATTTTGGGTCAAGCCTAACTATATGATCTTTAATGAGATTAACTACCTAAATCATATAGATGGACTATGACAAAGAGTTGTGCACACCATCTATCCAAGAGTTGAATGAGATGCAATTGACAAACGTTGTCTACCTAAATAGTCAAGTTGTGGGCGATCAGCAAAACTGACTCATGATGTGATGAAATATGACTCTTAACTCACTAGAAGGTTGTACCCTACAATATTCTAAATTGGTAGTGAGGGATATCTATTTGAGAAAAATAGTGAGAGCGATGATTAATTAAAGGCCTAATTAATATTGTATATGTTATAAAATCTAATTAATCAAAAGTGTTTTGATAAAATACAAATTTCTTTTGTAGAATATCATCATTGCAATCAATTCTTAAGAAGAAAAAACTAAATGGAACAAACTTCCATGATTAGTTTTGGACTTTGAGAAGGGTTCTCAATGATGAGAATATGCTCTATGTCCTAGAGACACCAATGCCAGAAGAACCTCCTCCTGACATGCTTAAGGCTGAGGTGGATGCTTATTGGAGGCATGCTGATGATGTCATAGACATTAAGCACCTTATGCTATACTGTATGAACTATAAGTTGCATAAAGACATGGGGATTCTTGAGATGGTCATACATCTTAATATTATGAACCAGAATCATGTAGAGTAAGAAAGGTACAATGTCTCAAAGACACTCTTTGAGTGCAAGATGATAGAAGGATATCCAGTCGAGCCCCATGTGCTTAATATGATTGGGCATGTGGAACATCTAGACAAATTGGGATTCCCTTTGAGCCATGTCTGGTCATGGATATGATTCTACAATCATTTCTAGAATCATATAGTAGTTTATCAATTGTTACTACTTGAGTAACTTGACTAAACTGATGTCAGAATTACTAGACATGTTGATAAATGTTGAAGCAAGAATGAGGAGGACAAACCTATGATGATGATCAATAGAGTGAAGTTCAATGACAAAGGTAAGGCCAAGAAGAGTTTTGAGGATAAGATAAAGTCCAAGTCTTCTACACTCAAAATGAGGAGAAAGGAAAGTGCAAAAGGAATTTGTACTTTGCACTTAAAGAAACTAAGGAAGAAGAAGAGATAGATAGAGATCTTCACTTTGGGACCTGAGAAGAAGTAACCTAGAACTATGTGGAGCAAGGATTGCTTCCAAAACCATTATAATATGTCATTCATGTAATGATCAAGTAATAGAATTAGTGAATCACTGTTATGTACCTTCCATTAATGAGAAACATCATGTATCTTGTATGGACAAGAATATTATGAATTGACATTTTTCTTTCAAAGAAATGAGATTTTATGGAAATGCCTTATGTCGCATAATCTATACTCGATAGTTGTAGAGAAAAATGAGTGTGACACATATATTGAGCGACTCGATGACTCAAACAATGAATACCTATAGCATTGTCATCTAGAGCACGTAAATGAGAAATGCATTTCTAGAATCCATAATGATGGTTATCTAGACTCTTTTAGTTATTGAACAAATAGAGACATGTGATTCTTATTTATTGGGCAATATGAAAAAAGTGTCTTCACTAGATGTAGTAGGAGAGCGACTATTCTATTCGAGCTCGTACATACTTATGTATATAGACCTTTTAGAGTCAATGCTAGACGTGGTATAATAGTACCTCATTATATTTACTAATGATCTCAATAGATATGATATTTTGTATTTGATGAGATACAAATATGAATCTCTTGAAGTGTTCAAGGAGATTATGAATGAAGTACATAACCCATTTGGTATAAGTATTAAAACACTTTGATATGATCGATGTGGAAATAATTTGAACCATGAGTTTGTGGACCTTCTTGGATACCATGATAGTGTATCACAATGATCTCCACATGAAACATAATGATTTATTAGAAAGAAAGAATCACACCATGTTAATCATGGTGTGATTATTGATAAATCTAGCTAAATGTCCAATTTCCTTTTTGGACACATGCTTTACACTAAAGAATGTATCATCTAAAATGGTTCAAAAGACATCATATTAGATATGGCATGGGAGGTGTATCGATATGTGTTTTATAAGTATTAGAAATGAAATATTATATAAGAAATTAGTTTCTTGAAAAGCTTTGTCCACAATTCACATAAATGTTATCTTATTGAATACTACTTTTATTTCAACCCGACAACAAAATGTTTGTTGCTAGGATGGTTGTATTCCTAAAAGAATTTAGTTCTAAAGGAATCATGGAGAAAAGTAGAACTAGATATGTTCGAGACCAACAAAAAAACATTGAACCTAAAATAGGTACAATTGGAACATAGAGAATCACAAGATGTTGTGGAATCTCAAATTCCTTATGTAATACATAAGACCTCATAGATCTAGTAGAACACAGCTTGACCTTGAAAGATTATGATATCTTATGGCTCTAGAAGGTAGTAAGTTGGTCATAGATAATGAGTCAACAACCTACCTAGAAGCTATTGAGGGACCAAAGTCTGAGAAATTGTTTGGGACCATCAAATCCAAGATGGAGTCCATGTAAACCAACAAGGTATGACCTCGGTGGATCCACCTGAAGGGGTAAGGCCCATAGAGTGCATTTGGTTCTTTGAGAAAAGACTAACATGGATGGTAGTGTACGAACCTATAAGGATAGATTGATTGAAATGAATTTTGAACAAGTTCAAATTGTTGAACATGATAAAATCCTTTCACCAATTTCCATGGTTAAGTCCATTAGGATCATGCTTACTGTTGCAGCTTAATATGACTATGAGATTTGGCAAAATGGATGTTAAAACTGCATTCTTTAATAGGAATAACATAGAGGATGTGTACATGACACCACCTAGAAGGTTTTATAAATCCAATATTGCAAATAAAGTTTGTAACCTATAAAGGTCAATTTGTGGATTGAATCAAGCATCTCAGAGTTGGAATCTTCTATTTGACAAGATAGTCAAAGAGCTTGACTTTAGTCAAAATGAAGATGAAATTGGTGTTACAAAAGATTTAGTGGGAGCATATTTATATGCCACATAATGATGGGGAATAAAGTCCTTATCTTGCATATATTCAAACCTGACTAAAAAATACCTTCTCTATGAAGGGTTTAGGTGAAGCATCCTATGTGATAGGAATTAGGATCTATAGAGGTGTATCTAGAAAGCTTCTTGACCTAAGTAAGGGAACGGATGGGGATGCACATGTTGCACCAAGAAAAATCCTAAAAGAATAACTCCTAGATTTGACTAAAAGTAGTGCACTAGTTCCCCACTCCACGCGAGTGGAAGCTGACTGGCCTAAATTGCACTTCCAAAATGGAGCAGATCCATAGTAGTCAGACTCTTAAGACTATAACCCGACACTCAAGCCCCCGTAACCATTATACGAGGTCTGACGTAGTAATCGGGGTCAAACCACAGGGACAAGGTTGGCATCTGTTAAGTACACAGGGTCTCACACTCATAGACTCCAGACAAACATATGGTTTGAAAAAGGGTGTTCCCTAAGGAACGATGGTTCTCAAATCAAAATAAAGAAAGTTAAAGGAAACAAAGTAATCAATAAGAGAAAAATTAGTATGAACAGTTAGAAACAAAGATATGGAAGGAAACTCAGACCAGGTTTCACCTACTAAGGTCTCTCACCAACATGCAAAACTCACCCCCCCTTCGTATACTCCTATCAAGATTATAAGCAGTCATAAAAATGTCTATTCCCTCCTCTCTCGAGATAAGGATATATCTAGGATCTAAGATATCCTCCCTATCTAGATAACTACCTTACAACCACAAAGCAAACCATATGGTCATATGCTTTAGCATTCCAACATTCTCATGCATTCATACTACTCCACAACACTAGATAAAGAAGATACTACTCTTTCGAGGTACCAAGGATCAAACATCACAAGATGGTATCTAAGCATACAAGTGAAGCATTAAGAACAAGTGTATGGAGATAATCTTGGTATGAGCATATATATATATATATATATATATATATATATATATATATATATATATATATATATATATATATATATATATATATATATATATATATATATATATATATATTCAAAGGAAAGAAAGAATGTACATGTTGGGAGAGCTTTAGTGACTACTCCCAACCTGAGTTAAGTGTTTAGCCACACATGTTAACAGGAAGCATAACAACGTTACAAAATGATAGATACATCACAACCACAAAGAGGGAAGGGGTACAACATAACGGAGATGATAGATCTAGACGGAGAGAGAGAAGATGGCAATATGCTAATATACTCCTTCAAATATAGACCCAGAATGGATGATGCGGAGGCTTCTCCTTCTTTCAAGGAAGAGGGTCGTAGGTCTTCTCTCTCCTCCAAATTCTACCTTTAGGGATCCAAGATTGATTTGACAGACGTGGGTGGCTATGGAATTTGGCAGCACTTTGTAGTCCTTGATGATCTGATGATGTGACAAGTCAAGGTGGGTGGCTTATTTATAGGTTCTGCCCACTGACTTAACCATCTGAGTCGCGTTCGAGGCTTGATCTCAGTCGAGGCTCAATCTCTGGTCAAGGCTCCCACTATGGTTGGTTGAGGCAGCACCTCGATCGAGGCTGGGGTTTAATGTTGTGGTCGAGGTACAAACCTCAGTCGAGGCTCAGTCATGGTCAAGGTGCACAAATCATAGGCCACGACTGAAGGGGCGTGAGGCACCGCGGTTGTGAAGTGTCGGTATGATTATGAGGACATCGACCGCAGTGGGAGGGCCCTCTAGTGGCCGATGAACCACATTCGAGGTGCTAACCACGTCTGTGTCTTAATATGACCCTACAAAAAGGTGGAAGAGGTGTGCGAATAAGGTTTTTGGCATAAAATACTAAAATAAGTGGAAAAAATCTATAAAAGGTATGTTAGGAGAGACATTAAACATATGCAAAAAGTGTATAAAATGGTATGTTATCCACTCCCCCAAACATAGAATCAAGCCTATCCTCAGGCTAAGGGTAGGCCCGAAACCATAGAGAGAAGGGCAAATTGTGACAAAATTTTTGCAAAACTTAACATTACCGAGTTATCTCATTCTTACAGCAAAACTCTTGTGGTATGTTTGTTAAACCCTAAAATCTCATTTCTCCCCCTTCATAACTAGAGTTGCATGACTTCAAATTCTTGCCACTGCCTTTTGGTAGTAAAAGATCTCTCCGTCTCAATGACTCACCCCTTCATGCATTAGGTTGCTAGCCATACTGGTACAACACTCTCCCTAAGGGGTAGCTTTCACACTCTTCCTTTGTTTTCAGTTGGCCCTATGTTGGTGTGTTCATGTAGGCATCAAGCTTTAAGTGTTTTCCTCTCCTCCTAAATTTCCCTCACCCACAAACTATCATAAGGACAGTGTTGCCCTCAGGGGATTCTGACATTAAGTCAGGTGGTTGTGTGAGGGTCATTTAGGATTGTAGGTGGTTGAATTTGGCTTCAAGATTCCACTTAAGGGCACGACATATCTGCATTCGTGAGTAAAGCAATACACCGGCTATGTGGAAGGAGAGAAATAAGAGAAGACACGGCGAGCAAGGGCAATGCAGAGCCATGCTAGCAGCACTTGCTAGGAGATTGGTGTGGAACGTCCTATTCACACATGCTGATTGGAAGGATGGTCTTCCACGCGGGATCTTGGAAGCATGGGACGTTCACTGAGGTAAACACCCCGGGTAACGCAGTGCTACACAGAGGACTGGCGTGCAACATTGCAAGCTCACCCGGACCAAAATCATCCCAGACGCGGGCTAGATGGTATGAACTAGGAGGGGACAGACTCGAGCCCACGCTCGGTGCGGTCATTTCTTTAGCGGATTAAGACCGAGTTCTGGTTGTTATAGGGCAACCGCATGTGGCTCAAACCTGATGTTTAGGCTGGTTCATAGCACCTGTTAGGTACTTTTATACACCTCACCTCTACTGGATATTGGTTGTATTCCACTACCCTAGGTCGGACAGACATGATATGAAAGAGGGAGTGAGATTAGGCCTACGGGCTCCTTTTGGTTTTGTTTCCACATTGTAAAAAACTATGTACGGGCACATTGTGCTAAGGGATAGGGTTTTCCTAGTCCTTCATCGAATAAATTACCCAATATTCAAAATACACCGTCCGTGTGGGACCCTTTGGCATCTTTTGGGCACAACTCTCATTATATATTTATATATATATATATATATATATATATATATATTTTTTTTTCACTTTTCATATCTCCTCTCAGTTTTGGGTGAGCGAGTTTTATATGATCTTCTGGACGACCAAGCCTCTTTTCATCCCAAAGCGGGGATAATCAAACTCGAAAGGGGTAGATGTTTCCTTCTTGAGGGAAGTGAGGATTTTCTGGTTGGAACCATCAGGTTAGGGTGGTTGGTCAGGAGTATGGCTTGGTGAAGTCCTTCAGTTTCCAAGGGTCTCATAAGCTTAGGATTGTTACACACACAACGTCTTATTGTAAGAATGAGATAAAACTGTATTGTTATGCTTCTCGTTTTATTGTTATATGTGTTAGTTGCTCGTATGTTCATCTCTAGAAACGGTAGCACTACAACATTTAGCAGGGGAATAAACAAATTCAAGGGCAACTACACAAAATTGTGACTCATAACAAAATTTCCTTAAAGCATAAATTTTTGCAAAATCAGTTTGGCAGGAATTAGAATATGTACAATTTTTTTTGAAATTTTAAAAATTTGGGATGGAATTGTACCTCTTTTTTCCCGTTTATGACTTTTCCCCAAACTTATCATTCACCCTGACTCGGGGTGTCAAAATCAGAGTTAGATGTATAAACAGGCTTGCTTTATTTCTATTAATTGGTCTTGGTGGCCCACTTTGACATGAGGAGCATGTTGGCGTACACTCCGCGTAGTGGGTAGTATTGCTCATATTGCATACCCTCCACCATTGTATTCATCGTAGCTAGGTCCATCATCCAGGCTAGACAATAGAAGCGCCAGTCATTTGACAGAGGCACCTTCTGAGGGCTTTAGTGGCAAAAATGCATCTTCTAGAAGTCTTTGCCTTCTTTATGCTTGTACCTTTTTCCATGACTTTTCAGCATCCCTACAATTTCCTCGGCACATGTGACTACCTTTTCTCTAGTAGGTGTCTTTGCAATAGTCATGTTTGTTCTTTTGTTCAGTGCGAAGGCTACGTCCGAGAAGTTGTAAAGTACCGCAGTCCTTGTAATGACATTGACTACTAATAAAGTCCAATGGCTATCATGAAGAATAGGTAGGAAGATGTAGTTTGGGAGATATGTCTCTAGGCATTGTTGTACGTGTTCCTTTTCCCCCGACCTTTTATCTTTTAAGATGTCATCCACCAAAAGGAAATAGGCCATGTGTACATTTGTGATGTTGCCATTTAATAGAGCTTGGTAAGATGACATGGTGCTTACTAAGAGGTACCCTCTTATTTTTAACATATCTCAGAGGTCTTCCTTCAGCACGCAAATGCCATCCCTTTCAAAGATCGCCTCTTCTGGTGTGTCATCTTCCTTCAAAGATTTCATTATTACATTCAGGTATTCTAATGGTAGTCTCACACATCTCAACCTGTCAAAATCTTTGAAGGTTGGTACTATTTCCCCAGTTGGCCCGTCTAGTTTACTCTCAGGTAGATCATCTTCCTCTATCTCTCCTTCTTCTAGCTTGCCCGTTAGAGGTTGTTCATCCTTCTCTTTTGCCACTAGAGGCTGCTCAGGCTCGTGTTTTGGTTTTCTTTCCACTCTGCCAGGTGTGTCGACCACCCAGCCTTCCTTCCAAGATGTCGCTCTAGTGAGTTCTATAGGATCGATCCATAGGGTTTTAAGTTCCTCTCTCCATGTTTTCTTTTTAGGGAGGGGGATTTCTTGGTGAAGTCGTCGTGGTACTACGTCTGAAGGAATCACTGGGTAATTGAAGAAGTGCCATCGTAGATAACCTCCATTGAATAGATATCGCACAACCCATGCAGATCTTCCGTGTAGAGGTCTTCCAGTGGGACTCCCTTATTGATGGCTTCTATCATTCATAGCACTATAAAGGCACAGTCCCCTATTCCATCTTTTTCTTGGGGAACCCTTTATAGATGGAATATTTCTTCCACACCCCCTTATGTCTTTTGTCTGCCATTTGTATATCTCTTTGCAGACACAGTGGCACCTTCAAGAAATCCCTTGCTTCCTTGTTTTTGTAGATCAGAGAGGTGTTGTCAAGTTCAACTGTGTAGCAGTTGAACACTATTGTACGTCTCTTGTATAATTTGGTGATAATCAATTGCCTCCTTCTATGATTTCAATTTCAAGATGGTGCCCTTCACTCGTTGCCGTCTCGGCTGGAATGTGTGGTGAGGGTGGGCTCAGGGCGATGGGCTTTTCCGATGTCTTTTTCTTTTTCTTTCTTATTGTTAGTTTCTTCCTTTCCTATGGCTTCCTTATCTCTATTTCTAGATATTTAGCTCTTGCTTCTTTATCACTAGTTGTAGATGACTGGTCTGTGGTGGTGTGGATGGCCCCCGAGTACATCTTGTCGACATCTTTTGGAGTTGGTCGTAGCTTGTGGGCATCATAATATGCCATTTCTGGGAGGGGAGGAGCGTCTTGGAGCAACTTTGTTTGTAGAAGAGTTTATTTCCTTTCTACGCCAGGATCCCCGTGTTGATGAGGGATTTTATATCGATCTTTGTATGCCCCTTTGTTTTCTTGTACTTCACTAATAGGTCTGCATCCATGAAATGATATGTTATCTAAGTAATCTAACCTCCCATGTAGAACTCCTTTGTTTGTTTCTCTTCCCCTCCTACCACAGCTGATAGCCTTTCAATAAGGATTCTTCCTATATTCACAGGCTTCTTATTCAGCATTGACCATATTATGAACAGATCACCCTTTGTTACACTGCCGGTTTATGAACTTGTAAAGATAGTGTTGGCAGTTATCTTCTGCACCACCCTAATAAATCATGAGGTGATGAGAGTCACCTTTGAGTTCTTTGAATTGTGTTCTTGCTCTCCCATTAACTTCTCCCACATTCTGTGGCTGTTGTACCCAATGGTGTCCTTTTCTCCAGGCGCGGCAGAGTAGGCCTATGCTTCTTCAGTTGTTCTAATGAAGATTGTGTTAAGCATGGCCTCCGTGATCATGTGAGACTTTCCTCCTAGTCTGGCTTCCAGTTTGAAGTCATTGTCTCCCTTCTTGCATTCGTTGTCATTAACTGGGAACTCCTCTAATGATGACATGAATTCTGCCATCAGTTGTGTTAGGGAGGGAGCTTCTGAGGTGCATAGGGTGCATAGATTTGCACCTTCTAGGAAGCTAATTACCCTATCATAGACTCCCATCTTCTTGAAGTCCTTGACGTCCAAGTATCTTGTAGGCTTGAACCCCTTGATCTGCAATATCCAGTCAAACTACGACTGGTGTGTAGGATCTCTTGGCACGAATGCTGGCCTTTCATGGTTGAGGGCCATCTCCTCTATGTCTTCTACCTCCTTGGGGGCTGCTTCTTTCTCCTGCTCTTTTAATTTCTCTATAGTTATCGCTTTCCTGTTCTTGTTGCTTTTCGCTTCCGTGGTTTCAACTTTCCTCTTTTCCAATTTCCTTAGCTCAATTTCGGGAGGCTGGTATTCATAAGTTTCCATCTGGGATGTATTTGGGGACTCCTCTAACTCTTCTGGCATTTTGTGGGCCATAATGTAGTCATACTTCTTCTTCATCAGCTGCAACTAAAGCCTTTTTGTTGGGGAGAGGTTCGGGTTATCCTTCAACGCATTTGTTATCTTTTATAGGATTTCCTCTACCCCTTTCAATGAGGTTTCCTTCTTCATCAACGTGTCTTCAGTTGAGGTCGACATTCTGAAAGTTTCAACATTAATTTTGGTGTTAGAATAATTGCATTAGCCTTTAATTCATCGTCATCTATTTTATTTTATTATCATATATATATTATACATATATATATATATATATATATTGTTCAATACTCAGAGCATTGCGACTGCGGCCTTAAATAGGAACTTGTGCCATGGTCGAGAAAGGTGCCATGACTGAGGTAGGTGCCACGACTGAGGCAGGTGCCGCAACCACGTCACCACTAAGCCTAGGTATCAAATCATCAAAACAATATAT
Source organism: Alisma plantago-aquatica (assembly GCA_963693085.1). Taxonomy (NCBI): domain Eukaryota; kingdom Viridiplantae; phylum Streptophyta; class Magnoliopsida; order Alismatales; family Alismataceae; genus Alisma; species Alisma plantago-aquatica. The sequence continues at coordinate 321,253,493 of OY856409.1, forward strand.
CACAACCATGGCATGGAGGCACCGCAACTGTGGCAAAGAAGCATCGTGACCACAGAAAGTTCTGCGAATGTGGTCATTACTCAACTAACTTTCATGCTTAAAGATAACCACGACTGCGGTTAAGGATACAGTGTCGCGATCATGGTAGAGGAGTACCTATTTGATTAAAGAAATGGTGATTGCGGTCTAAGTCCGTGTTCGAGGGTCCACGACCAAGTCCAAAGTGGTGGGATCCTGTGAATGGAGTCGCAGTGCTTAAACTCGATTCTAGGTTAAATAACACCAGATAAATTATGTCTGAGGGAAAACACCAGCAAGCATCATCGAACTAGATACAGCAGAGCCATGGCAGTCGTTGTGGCATTACACAAATTGATAGACCATTAAATGCACGAAAAAGGTGACGAAGCCTAAGAAAAATGGGGAGTCACAATGACAGGGGTCGAGAAATGCCTAATGAGTACCTTAGTTAGGTTAAATGGCTCAAATCAACGGTGAAGGTAGAAGTTGGAGGGGAGTGTTGTGGCAGAAATGCGACTCTTCCGGTGGAGGTCTAAATCGAGCTCATTTGACATCTTGTGCACTTGCATCAAGGAGTATAGTTTGATTGTTTAGGAATCTCAGAAAGTTATGAGTGAAAGGAGAATCCTGGTGTCGAAGGGTTTGAACTATATATACCCTTGGGTCACCGCGACCACAGAAAAGGAATGTCACGACCGCGGCCATGTTCATTCTTACATATGTCGCGGCCGTGGAAGACCCCTCGACCACATCCTAGCATGCTAAGAGTGGGCACCACAACCATGGCAAACCCCTCGACAACGGCTTATGCCACTACCACGGTCCTTCCAAAGCAAATTAACAAAAATCAAATATACCAAGAACTTGTACTTCCCACAAAGCCTCTTTGGTAGAGAGGGATTAAAATCCATACTTTATTTACACTCCTACTGGATGTGGAAATCTAAAATATTTAAAGACAAGAGGTGCATAGCTCATTATACTAAAGTACGAGATTAGGAAAACATGAATTAAGGAAAGCAGCAAAAACTTGGATTGTCTCCCAAGAAGTGCTTGTTTAAAGTCTTTAGCTTGATTTTCTCTATCATTTATCTTCATTTTCCTTCAACAGGTGCAGTTACTCCCTCATTCATTCCACTTGTTACTGGGTTGGTTTCCCCCAAACTGAGCTTTGTCCTTCTTACAAAAGCTTCATCTTCATAGTATCTTTTCACTCTCTGTCCATTCACTTTGAAGGTTCATCTTGTCTCCCTCTATCTCCATCACCTTCTATAGGTGTATTTTCACTACAGAAAAAGGGCCTAACCACCTTGTTCTCAGCTTCCCAAGAAATAACCTGATACTAGAGTTGAATAAAAGGACCTTGTCTCCTTCATGAACATCTTTGTTCTTCGGATGGGTGTCATGCCAGACCTTTATCCTCTATTTATAAATCCTTGCATTATCATAAGCATGCATTCTCAACTCTTCGAGCTCTTGGAGTTGGAGGAATATTTTCTAACCAGCCTTATCAAGGTCCATGTTCAAAAACTCGATAGCCCACATGGCTTTGTGTTCAAGTTTTACTGGTAGATGACAGGACTTCCCATAAATTAACCTGTAGGGTGTCGTACCTATAGGTGTCTTATATGTAGTGCGGTAAGCCCAAAGTGCATCATCAAGTTTCATGGACCAGTCCTTCCTTATACGACTGACAATTTATTTCTAGTATCTATTTAATCTACATGTTTGATACTTCAACATGCCCCGACATTTGGGGGTGATATGGCATTGCAACCTTATGTTTCACCCCATACTTTCTCAGTAGAGATTCAAACTATTTTTCACTAAAGTGTGACCCTCTGTCGCTTATAATAGTGTATGGTACTCTAAAGTGTGGGAAGATAGTTTTCTCGAAAAGCTTAATGACTTCCTTGGAGTCGCATGTTTGAGTGGTGACAACCTCAACCCATTTGGAAATGTAATCGACAACGACAAGTATGTATTGGTTCCCTTTTGATGACAGAAAAGGTCCCATGTAATCGATCCCCCATACATCAAAGATTTTGACTTCCACCCAATCTGCCATTGGCATTTCATTCCTTCTACTTATGTTTCATGTAAGCTGACATTCCTTTCATGTTTTAACAAATGATGCAACATCCTTGAAGAGTGTTGGCCAGTAAAATCCTGATTGCAGAACCTTTGCAGCCGTCCTTTCTCCTCCATGGTGTCCCTCGTAAGGTGAGGAGTGGCATTCCTTGAGGATTAAAGGTACCTCTTCTTCTAGTATGCATCAACGATATAAGTTGTCAGAGCATCTCTTAAATAGCAGTGGGTCATCCCAATAGTAATTTTTCAGCTCATAGAATAACTTATTCTTCTAATTATACATTATCTCTGATGGAAGTTGTCCATATGCTAAATAATTACAAATATCTATGAACTAAGGAAGGCTATGCTCTTCCAATTCAGCCATCATAGAGCTTGATCAGCATAGTTATCATTCACTGACAATTGATTTTCTTCATCAAAAACTATCCTTGATAGGTGGTCCGCAACCACATTTTCTTATCCCTTTTTGTTAATGATCTTGTGGTCAAATTCTTGCAGTAATAAGGCCCATCGCAAAAGTCTTGGCTTTGTGTCCTTTTTCTGCATTAGGTATTTTATCACCCCGTGATCAGTGTACACTTTTACCTTTGATCCCACCAAGTACGATCTAAACTTATCAAAAGAAAATACAATAGCCAGCATTTCTTTTTCAGTTGTAGTGTAGTTTACTTGGGCTTCGTCTAAGATTCTACTTGCATAGCAAATCACATGATATTTCTTATCTTTCTTTTATCCAAGGACTACCCTGATGGCGTAATCACTGGCATCACACATGATCTCGAAAGATAGCTCCCAATCTGGTACTTGTAGGATAGGTGTTGTCGTTAATGCTATTTTAAGGGTATTGAAGGCATCTAAACATTCACTAGTAAACTCAAACTCAACATCTTTAATCAGTAGATTTGATAATGGTTTAGTGATCTTAGAGATATATTTTATGAATATTATATAATATCATGCATGTCCCAAGAAACTTTGTACTCCTGTGACCGACGTTGGTGGCGGGAGTTTAGATATGGCTTCAATCTTACTTAAATCCACTTCAATTCCTTTCTTAGAAACCTTATGGCCTAGCACGATGCCATCCTGAACCATGAAGTGGCATTTCTCCCAATTTAGGACAAGGTGTTTTTCTTCATAGTGCTGCAACACTAAGGATAGATTTCTTAGGCATGCTTTAAAATCGGTCCCATATATAGAGAAGTCATCCATGAAGACTTCTACTATGTCTTCTAGAAAGTCTGAAAACATGGATATCATACAATGTTGAAAAGTTGTAGGTCATTACACAAATCGAACGACATCCTTCTAAAGGCGTAAGTGCCATAAATGCAGGTAAAAGTTGTCTTTTCTTGATTGTCAGGATGAATCGGTACTTGATAGAATCCCGAATATCTATCCAGAAAACAAAAGTAGTCATGGTGAGCTAGCCTCTCTAGGACCTGGTATATGAATGACAGAGGGAAGTGATCCTTCTTGGTAGGTGTATTTAGCTTGTGGTAGTCGATGCACATATGCCATCCTGTTACTATTCTCATTGCTACTTCATCTTCATCTTCTTCTCATATCATCATCATTCCACCCTTCTTGGGCACCACATGGATGGGGCTAACCCAATTGCTATCGCTTATTGGGTAGATGATCCCATCATCTCACAGCTTTATAACTTCTTTCTTTACGACTTCTTTTAGCATTTGGTTTAGCTTTCTCTATGGTTGATCTAGAGGCTTAGTTGTTTCTTTGAGACGAATTTTGTGCATGCATAGGGATGGGTTAAGGCCTCTGATGTCTTCTACAGAATACCCTATAGCCTTTCTATGTAGCCTGAGCTCATTTAACAACTTCTCTAGCTGGTCATCTGTTAAGTTGGCATTAACGATCTCTAGATTCCTTTCTTCTTTGTCCAGGAATTCATATTTTAGCCCCTCCAGAAGAGGTTTCGATTCTAGTTTTGGCTTTGGTAATTCCTTCTCCTAAGTTGTTTGCTCTAGCGAAGCATACTTCACCGTCTCGAATATCTCTTCATCATCGTTAAATTCCTCTTCGTGTTGATTCAGGTAGTCCAAGATCTCTACGACCTCTTGGCCCTCCATTGTAGGGTCTTGACTGTTTAAGGCTTGCATGAGGGGATCAAAAATTTCCTTTTCCTCTTGTACCTCTTCATAATATTGATTGTAGCTATCCATGAAGTAGACTGACTCAGATAGAGAAGGTCCCCTCATGGCGTCTTGTACCCGAAAATCGAGGTGATCATTCCCCACTGACAAGGTGATGATTCCTTCTGCTACATCTATTAAGGTTCTCCCTGTTGCGAGGAAAGACCTCCTAAATATCATTGGGCATTTAGAATCCTCAACTGTGTCTATCACTACTATATCGCACGGTATGAAAAATTGCCCGACACGTATCAGAACATCTTCAACTATTCCTATAAGTCTTGTAAAGGTGTGATCGGCCAACGTTCTCATACCCATCTTCACCATGTATGTCATTCCAAGCCTTTGTGCTAGATTCAAGGGTATTAGACTAATGCTCACTCCTAAGTCAGCTAACCCCTTTCTCTCCACATGGTCTCTGATGCAAAAAGGTATGTTGAATGCTCTGGGGTCCCTCTTCTTGGTTGGTCACTCAGCTTGAACAAAGGAACTTGACATTTTTTCCAATTGGGCAGTCTCGATGTGGTCTCCTCTCCTTCTCTTTGTGATCAGGTCTTTAAAGAATTTTGCATAGGTTGATATTTCTTTGATTGCATCGAGAAAGGGTACATCCAAGTGTAGATTCTTTACGGCTTCCATAAACTTTCTGTACCTCTTCTTCAAGTGTGCTTTTATTAGTTTGTAGGTGAAAGGAACTCTTGGGGTGTTGGGGTTTTTCTTTGAAAGGAATTCTCCTATAGGATCTGAGTTCTTTTCCTCTTCTTGCTTCTTCTTTTCATGTTTCCCTTCTTCTTTGCCACTTACAACTTGTTCCTTCCCTTTTGATTCTTCTGTTGCCTTCTCATTCTTAGGTTGCTAATTAATATGACTTCCTCCTTCTTTGGTGTTGTTAGTATTAGTATTTTCCAATGTTCTCATAGATCAAAGAGTGACCATTTTTACAGTCTCTATATTTGATGGGATTTTCCCTAAAGGGTTTTTCATGAGTTCAGCTAGTTGTACAAGTTGCTGATCAATCTGCCTTTGCTGAGTTTGCATGTCCACCATTTGAGTTTGCATTGAAGTTAGCACTCCCAAATTTGTGATATCACTTTGAGCAAGTTGGTCATTCACCAAATCTTGCCTTTTCACGAAGTCAAATTGTTGAGCAATCATGTCAGTTTGGTTGTTTTCCTTGGCTTGGCTCGACCATGGGCCTTGTCCTTGCCCTTGTCGACTCACATTTTTATTCTGACTTTGATATTTGTTCTTGTTTGTTTGGTAATTAGTAGTCTTGGTTTATTGAGTCGGCCCTCCTTTCTTCTCGAATCCTGGAGGAGGTTTAGACAATTTGCTCAGTTGATGTGTGTTCCCTGTAGCTTCCATGTTGCCATAGTTAAACCCAGGATAATCTTGTTGTTTGAAATTAACATAGGAGATATTCTCAGTTTCTTCATCACTTTCACTTTCTTCACTCTCCTATGGTTGGGTATAGATACATTTGTCAATCCCATGTCCTCCTTCTCTATAGGTAATGCATTCCATGGCTTTCTCCATGTGTTTCTTGCCTTTGGCCCCAGTGTCTTTTAACTATTTGGCATCGGTGGCAATTTTCTGAATTTGGGCTGTAATAGTATCCAAGGCTTTGGCTTCTATTGATGGTCCTTCAGATCCTGCTTTCTTCATTGATCCTCTATCATTTCTATCATAATCCATGCTCGCTTGCAGTATAGCCATGTTGTCAATTATCTTCATAGTTCTGCTCGACTTCTTTCCAAGAAAGTCACTTCCAGTAACTACGTTCAGTGAAGTTCTCTCAGTGGGAATCAACCCATTATAAAAGGTGGTCACTAGGAACCCTTGACGATAGTTATGGTGAGGGAAATATCTCTGGTACTCTTGAAAGCATTCCCATGCCGAGTGTGGGTTTTCTCTCAGTTTTTGTGTCAAACAAGTGATCTTTTGCATACTATAGATAGTTCTCTCAGTAGGATAAAATTTAGTAACAAAGATATTTACAAGGGGTCTCCATCCATCTATGGACTGGTGGGGTAGGTTGAGGTACCAGGATAGAGCCTTATCTTCAAGGAAGAAATTGAATCCCTTACAATATATCACTTCTTGAGGAACTCCCCTCATCTTAATGGTATCGCAAATTTTTTGAAAGCATCATGGTGATGGTATGGATTTTCTCTCCTTGAATTTCCATGGAAAGGTTTGTTCTGGATCATTGAGATTACGGCTGGTTTCAATTCAAAGTTTGTTGTATTGAAGTGCAGGATGATAATTGGGCATCTGGATTTGTTGGCTCTAGTTGCGGCCAACTCTCAAAGAGTTTTTCTTTCTTCATCATCTTCACTCTCGTTATTTCAGTCATCACACTAATGTTCATCTTCACGGTGATTGTGATGGTGCCTTCTATGACAATGGTGGTGTCGTTCTTCCTCACGATGTTCTTCCTCACGTTGACAACCATCCGAGTGACGACCATCTCTATCTTCATCTGTCTCATGTGGTGGGGGATCATGTTGAACTCTTGCATTTTGATCATCCCCAATAAGACTGTCGTCCACATGAGGCGGCATGGTGATATGATGTTTAAGGTGAAAAATCAAATGGATATGCTTCCCTTCAGGTTCCCTAAATAGACAACACAGTCAAATTAGGAAATTGGACATGTTAAAATGAACTATTCTACATAATTATAGGGTAGCAGATTTAAGGTTTCTGTGCAGTCAAGATTATCACTAAGCGAGGGAGTAGCCCAAGTGGTGTGGCTTGACAATCCCTAATGAAGGGACCCGGGTTCGACTCTAGGCAAAAACCCTCGGGGTGCAATAAAGACCCCACGTTACTAAGCGCGTCGCGGTGCCCCCATGTATGCGGCTGGTTCTGGGGTTTACCCTTGGCTGGGTGGGGACCAATATTTGTCGATCCCGGGAGGGGTTCTTTGTTATTAAAAAAAATCTTATCACTAAGCTTGAGGCATGGGAGTATAGTGAGTGGACTCAAGTTCTTAACAGTGTCATTTTGTCTTGTCCCCAGCAACAGTGCCAAAAAGTTGATCGGCCTAAATCGCACGTCTAAAATGGAGCGGATCCAGAGTAGTCAGACTCTTAAATTATAACCCAACACTCAATCCCCTGCAACTATTATACGAGGTCTGATGTAGTAATCATGGTCTAACCACAGGGACAAAGTTGGCAGGTGTTAAGTACGTAGAGTCTGACACTCATACACTCCAGACAAATAGATAGTTTTAAAAAGGGTGTTCCCTAAGGAACGATGGTGCTCAAACCAAAACAAAGAAAGTTAAAGGAAAGAAAGTAATCAACACGAGAAAAATGAGTTTGAACAGTTAGAAACAAAGATATGGAAGGAAACTCAGATCGGGTTTTACCTACTAAGGTCTCTCACCAACATGCAAAACTCACTCCCCTTCGTATACTCCTATCAAGATTATAAGCAGTCACAAAAATGTATATTCCCTCCTCTCTCAAGATAAGGATAGATATAGGATCTAAGATAGCCTCCCTCTCGAGATAACTACCTTACAACCATAACGCAAACCATATGGCCATAAGATTTAGCATTCCAACATTCTCATGCATTCATACTACTCCACAACACTAGATAAAGAAGATACTACTCTTTCAAGGTACCAACGATCAAACATCACAATATGGTAGCTAAGCATACAAGTGAAGTGTTAAGAACAAGCATATGGAGATAATCTTGATATTAGCATATATATATATATATATATATATATATATATATATATATATATATATATATATATATTAATATATATTATATTTATATATTTATATTTATATATATGTATATATATATTCAAAGGAAAGCAAGATTGTACATGTTGGGAGAGCCTTAATGGCTATTCCCAACCCGAGTTAAGTGTTTAGCCACACATGTTAATGAGTAGCATAACAACATTACAAAATCATAGATACATCACAACCATAAAGAGGGAAGGGGTACAATGTAACGAAGATGATAGATCTAGATGGAGAGAGAGAAGATGGTGATACACCAATATACTCCTTTGAATCTAGACCAAGAATGGATGATGCAGAGGCTTCTCCTTCTTTCGAGAAAGAGGGTCGTAGGTCTTCTCTCTCCTCTAGCTTTTGCCTTCAGGGATCCAAGATTGATCTGACAGATGTGGGTGGCTATAGAATTTAGTAGCACTTTGTGGTCCTTGATGATATGATGATGTGACAAGTCGAGGTGGGTGGCCTATTTATAGGTTATGCCCTCTAACTTAACCATCTGAGCCACGGTCGAGGCTCCCACTATGGTCGGTTGAGGAAGCACCTTGGTCGAGGTTGGGGTGTAATTCCATGGTCGAGATACAAACCTCGGTTGAGGCCTAGTCGTGGTCAAGGTGCGCAAATCGTAGGTTGTGACCGAAGGGGAGCGAGGCACCGTGGTCGTGAAGTGTCGATATGATTATGAGGACATCAACTACAGTGGGAGGGCCCTCTAGTGTTCGATGATTCGTGGTCGAGGTGCTAACCGTGGTCATGTCTAAATATGACCCTACAAAGGTGGAAGAGGTGTGCGAATAAGATTTTTGGCATAAAGTACTAAAATAAGCAGAAAACATCTATAAAAGGTATGTTAGGAGAGGCATTAAACATATGCAAAAAGTGTATAAAATGGGATGTTATCAGAAGCCTTATTATAGTATACTTGGATCAAACCCAAAGGACAACCTTTTTATTTAGTTATATCAATTTAGAAGTTTTAAAAATAATATTTAACACTGAAAAGTTGATTGATTGATTGATTAAATGAAATTATTTCTAATAGCAATAGAGATTAAGTAGTAAATGAATGATAATAAGGAGGACCATGGCATGGGTTTTTGCTTCCCAAGCCTACATAATTATTATGACGAGATCTAACTCTTCAATAGAAGTTGCTAAATAGAGGCTTAGTTGCTGCACCCTCATGAGATTCAGGTCGTCACTTAGACTAAACTCCCCTGGAGTCAACCAACCTCGACACCCAAGTTCCCAATTTATTCCAACTAGACTCCCTCACTTACGACTGACCATCCTCAGACAAGTTACCATATCGTAGCCCAATCACCCTTGTTGACACCTCAGGGGGATAACAACATCGTTCTGGTGTTCTAATCACGCTCACAACAACCTACATACCCATGATTATAACATATATGTAAAGCAAGTTGTTAAAACCCCAAATTTTGGGTTGTTTTTATGAGAAATGCAATTTCTCTTAATAAAGATAAATGAGAAAATAATGGTTTTATTTGATTTGGATCAATGAATTTCGTTGATGGTTTCTTAATGGGCTTTATTGTCTATTGAGCCCAATTGAAAAGAAAAGAGAAATAAAAAAAGAAAAGGATTTGATAAATAAAAGGGAAATATGAGAAATAGACATTTACATGAGGATAAAGGCAAATCGATATTTCTCGATATGAGAGTTCATGCCTTTAGTATTTCTTGAGGTCCAAGGGACCCAAAATAACAAGATAATGGCAAAGGGAAAAGAAATAATATTTAATTTGGATTAATTAAAGATATGACTTGGGAGAGAAGGAAAACTTCTCATCCATTGGATTTTCCCCCCAAATTTCATAAATAGCTAGATAATGCCATGACAAACTTTCCCTTAAAATTTGAGACAACAAGGAGTTATGGTTTGGGAGATATCAATTTCTCAATTTATCTCCAAAATTAGGCATTAATTTGGCTATAGGAAAATATGTTTCCTTTTGGTTGATCGCGTGCAACGAGGGCCATTGGATCTTGATCCAATGCCTAGCGTTCATCGGCTAAGTCCCACTGGGACTGGACTATGTGGTTTACATATAGATCTTTCCCTCTCATATTTCTCGCAATCCAGAGGATGTGCCATCTGGTTGTTGTTTCCTTTGGAGTTAGGAGAGGAAATTGCAACGTTTAATCCCAACTTTGTCGAGGTTTGGCCGTCAATTGGGGAACTTCCCAATTATCGTGTATCTGTCTCCAACCCTATATATAGGGGAGGGTTTGTGAGGGCTCCAGCATGCAAAACAGCCAAACCATGACCTACAGGTAGTTGCAAGGAGTGAGTATGTGCCTCCAATTGCCTAGTTTACCTTGACCTGCACCCCCGTTCCCTTGGCTAGCCTCGTCGGAGTCCAACGAGTAGGAGGACATTGTGGTGCATTCTTGGCGAGCAATTGAGCCCGTAGTTGAGTTTGACAGAGGGAGGAGGTGCTCCCTAACCGATTGGCATGCTCACAGGTGGCCGAGAGCCCAGAGTCAACTCCCAAGTTAACCACCAAACCTACCGTGCTCGGCGCAAGGTTGAAGACGAAGACCCTGGTCTTTTTACTCTTTTGCCCATCCACACCCTCTTTGCAGGTAAGGGTGTTTCCGTCCTTTTGCGTATGTTTAATCGATTAGGCGTGTGTGTTCCTGGTCACTGGATCTTGAGTGGACCAGCGGACCATCGATCTAACGGTCCCTAGATTTCTAGAAATGACTAATAAATCGATAAAAAGGATTTTCTTTGCAAAAAATCATATCTTGTGCTAGGAAACTCAGATGAGAAAAGTTTATACATGTAAATTGATCAAAACAATATGAGTAAGTTAAAAATGGTTTGGAAGCCTAAATCAGTACCTTTTTGTAAAAGTGTATAATTTTGATGGAAAAAGTATTAATTTGTGGTTAGAAACCCTAATTGTTAATAAAGGATGGATTTAATCTTGCAAATAGGTTGATTTGATCATTAATAACATTTTTAATGATAAAAATGAATCTTGATCTATTTTGAAGATGAAATTGCAAGAATTAGGGTTTTAAACCTAATATTGTGATTAATACCTTTAGAAACTCTAAGTGAGGGAAAAAGGGGAAGAAAAGATATCGTTAATCCAAAAATTAGGGTTTTGTGGTCCAAACCTAATCTTAAGATCTTAATGAAAAATAAGATAAGATAATTAGGGTTTGATAGATATTTTGATAAAAGTAAAGTAAAAGTGGTAAAAAGGAAGTGAAACCCTAATTATGGTCAAAATCCTAAAAAGGGGGCTAGTAACCCTAGGGCACGATTAGGCCTATTAGACTTGGATACCATGATCAATGATAGAGAATATTGTATGTATATTTGCAGGGCCAAATTGTGTGCTTGCTTGCTTGATTCTGGATTACTGGCTTGTTTGGATTAATTTTGCATTCAAGACAACTTGACAGGTATGTGGTTAATTATGATTAATCGCATTATTTTTCTCAAAGGTTTCCCGGATGGTTAATCACATTGAATGCAACATAACTATTTGGATGTTCATACTTGCAAATCATAAAGTCACTATGGTTATCACAAATATAAATACATGTGTATTCTCACACCTACATGCCACCCTGATGGATGATGCCATAAAGGTCAGGCCCAAGAGGGTAGACCAATGGGCACCATGAGAGGTGACCCCAAACACCAAGCTCGGGAATGAGAAGGTGGTCTATGTTGCATGACTATGGGGCACCATGAGAGGTGACCCCCAAGCACCAAACTCAGGATTGAGAAGGTGGCCTTAAGTCAATGGCAAAAGAGAAACCCTAGAGGGGTATTCCAGGGTTAGGGCAAAAGCGGTGGAGAATGACACATTGAAAATGTTAATTGGTTTGCTAAATTACCCTGATTGTGATAATTAAATTGTTAGCCATATTTGTGAAATTTTGGTTGTCCCCACATAGCAGCATATTCCCGTATGTTGATCGTGTTTTTGTTTGTCGGCGTTTTAGGTATAACCCTCAAAAGCACAAATAGTAAAGCGACACTTTGTGAAGATAAGAAATAAAGTGCAAGGAGGATTAGCTAGAATAATTCAAGTTGTGGATAGATAGATTCCCATAGTTTTTAAAAGGTCTGCAAAGTTTTATTTTAATACCAGATTTCAGTTTAGATAGTAGAATTTCATAATTATCATTGATTATTTGTCGAACCTTTGATACTTTAATTGGGATAATATCTCTGACCTCTTGGTCTCCCTTAATTGGGGGTTATCGGGAGGTGGGGTTGTTACAATTGGTATCAGAGCATAGGTGCCTTACTTAATCTTTAATAATTATTAAATTTTACAAATTCCATAGAACTGAGGGAGTTATTAGAGGATTGTCTGAAAGAATGAGGTGTCTAGAAAAGGATCACGTCTGGGGGCTAGCAAGATTTTCCTCTGCACCGCTAGTCGGAATACGAGGACTCCTGGATTAGTGTGACTGCCTGGCCAAAGTCTCATGATTTGACTCAAAATAAGATACCTTTAGGACTCTCTCATCTTGTTCATCCCTTCCCAACTCAAATGTTGTTAAGGACCTTAAGGATTAGGGTTTTCTCTCTTTTCCTCACCCTCTTGAGGTAGGGGTAGGGTTGATAAGGTTTAAGGAATCCTCCACCAAACTAATAAAAAGCATGTAAATAAGAATCCATGGACATAAACTTAACCGATTAAGCGTAAAAGAATAGATACATGCTTAGGTCGTATGACATAAGTTGTCATGCCCTCAGGAGAGACCTGAGGCTAGGCCTCCTTATCAGGAGGATAAGTGAAGAGAGTTAGTCTTGGAGGTAGAGATCTCCATTACAAGTAGAGACATGGCACATCCTCTGAGGATGATGTTAACCCTAACCCTAAGTGAAGGTTAGAGAAAGAGACGACATGATGAGTTAGATGTCATGGTAGACTAGGTGTTTGGATGGATATGCTTTTGGATGCCCATATGAGCCATGAGAGGTTGGATGACCTAGTGCCTTTGGCGACCCAACCCTGGAAAGGGTCGTGCATGTTAGAGTGAAGGATAACTCCTTCAATGATGAGGTTAGTGAAGGACCTATAGAAACCATATGGGCTTATGCAAGTAGGGCATAGTATGCACCCAGAGAATGTCAGTAGTGCTGACATTAGGCTAAAATCCTAGCTAGGAGAATGTGATGGATAGATTACGAGATGAGCATAGAGGGTTATGGATAACCTTGAGCAAAAATAAGCTTGAACGTAAGCTTCACCATGTAAGGGTATGCTTGTAAGCTTGACCCACCTTCATGAAGAGAGGATCTCGAGTAGTAAGGTTGTTTGTAGGGTTAACTCTAGAGAGAGAGAAGGACCCATGCAAGAAGATGGAAGCTTAGATTCTGAGACATGAGAAATAGTGGGGAGTTGAGGATGATGTGATCTAAGTGAATGATAGTGGTTGCCTCGTGCTTGATCCCTGGAGGCTGATGATATCTTGGTGGCCTTTAGAGGAACCAAACCCTAAAGAGAGAATGATGCTTCTGGAACCTATGTGCCAATGGTATAGGAGTTTACCTGCTGAGATGAGACAAAGAGTGTCTTAGACCCTGTGAAAGGATGAAAGACAGCCCAAGAATGCAGAGAGAGATGATGAAGGCTTGGGTAAGGTTCAATGTTGGACATGTATTATAACGGAATCCTAAGTCTATCCTAGGGTCAGGTGGGGATAAGACTGATGGCAGTGGGATTTGCCTAATTCCCTAGTTGCACATGACCATAGGGTCGGGATGTAACAGCTATCATTGTTTGAGGGCCATGAGTTAGGAGATTGATCACCTTCATGAACTCATGGGACCCAAAGGGCAGATGAGTAGGGCACTCTTTGGATGCATAAGGGAAGAGGGATGACCCCAAAAGTGCCATTACCCTACAGATCTAGAGGAGATGACCAAGGGATGTGTGTAAACCTTAGTAGGTTTGAGACCAGTTTTCCATGGAAGTAACTTTGATATCGAGATGATTGTGATGTAGAGACATATGTGGCATGTTTCAATTTAGATTTAAAGGTGTACTGGCAAGGTGGGATGTACCATCTCTACTCTTGGAATAGGAAGAACTCTATATTTGGACTGCAGCCAAATGCTTATTTCCTCTTATTATGGGAGTGAGAGATAGGACAATATGCATGCCATACACCAAGGATAAAGATGATGTGAGTTGGAACGTTGCTACGAGGTATGAAGATGGAGATGATAACATACCCTGGTGGAGTGAACAATATGTGGATAGCTTACAAGCAATAGGAGAAATAAGGTAGTCACCTTATAAGGATGTTTTATCATGAACTATGAGTTATACAATGTTGATGTTTGAAAACTAAGAGGATGAGCTCAGAGTTTCTTGATGAAGATAGACTTAGAGTTGAGATAAGATAATAAGTGGCAGTGTATGTCTTCAACTTTACCTAACACCTAAGGATGTGAAGTGGTAATGGATGCCCTGGCTGAGATGCAGCTGCCTAGTTAGCTACCGACTAGAAGAGGCTATTAGGCTAACCCTAAGTTTGAAAAGGGAGATATGTTTTGTTAACACTAATGAAGTTTTTTGAACAAGTTAGTAGTTGTTTGGTTAGCCAGCCTAGGCCTTGATGAAATAGAAGGATGGTTGTAGAACCTCAGATGTACTTCTTTGGAAAAGAAGGTGATGAAACCCCGACTAGAGTGCTTTAGGGTTTCTGAGGAATCGATCTTGAGGAATCATGACATACATGAGATCATGATTTTAAGATCATCATACACTGTGGTACTACGGAGATAGTAAGTGACAGTACATTGGATGCTTAAGATGAAGTTGCACGTGGCTTGTCGCCATGCATGACAGGAGGTAAAGGACGAACACCAGTAACCCAGTGTATTGTTATAGTGAATAAAGAGTCCCCGAGAGGGAATGGGAATTCATCACTATGGATGTTTTGGTAAGTATCCCCTAACCAAGGAAGGTCAAGATCCAATATGGGTTATGGTAGATCTCCTTACCTAGATGACATGAGAAAGAAAGAATATTGTCAAGGGACAGATCTAGTTGAACTACTTGTAAGAGAGAGAGATGGTTCAACTACACCATGATGTGAGTTCTTGAGTTTAATCTAAAGATTCACTTCCATGCGGTGGAAGTAGGTACATGAAGAACTCGATGATAGTACAGTTTATCACCCCTAACTAATAGTTAGCGTAATCCAGACTAGAGGGTCTGGTGAGAGCATGTGTGCTTGTTCAGGGTGATACCTAGAGACAGTTCTTGTCCTCTGGAAGATGTGATGATAACCACCATAGCCATTATCGGGATGTAAAGAAGCTATGTAAGGGAGGTTGTGTCGGTCGCCACTTCAATAAGATGATGTTGGTGAAGGGGGGCTCGTAAAGGTCAGAACATAACTACAGTGTGTGCAGATGAAGTCACTTTGATCGTGCAATGGCTGAAAGAGAGCCCAGGGGAGACATGAGTCGTGAGCTGATGCAAGCAGACTGACATGCAGTTCATTATGGGAGAGAATGTGATGAGAAAATCCGACCCCTCTAAGCTACGGCTGAGAAAGTTGAGTCCCCGATATATGGGTCCATTTGAGATGGATTGGTGGAGATGGTTGTGTTTAGCCTTACCCCTCAGGATAACATGATGTATAATGCATTCCATGAGTCCGATCTAGAGCACCATGTGAGGTACCCAAGCCATGTGCTGAGCCCTAAATCTATTCAGCTTGATGAGAGGCTGAAATGTCCTGAGTCACCTATGAGGGTACAATATACCAAGGTAAGAAAGAACTCAGATGGAAGAATATGAGATGATGAAGGTTCTTGGGAAGCATCATGGAAAGGGTGAGGCCACATGGGATCCATGACAGACATAAGAAAGGCTTATCCTGATTTGTTTGTTTGCTTGGTGGAATTTTGGGGGAAAATTCCTATAAGAGGGGAAGGATGTTACAACCCCAAATTTTGGATTCTTTTGATGAGAAATGCAATTTCTCTTAATAAAGATAAATGAGAAAATAATGGTTTGATGTGATTTGGATCAATGAATTTCGTTGATGGTTGCTTAATGGGCTTTATTGGCTATTGAGCCCAATTGAAAAGAAAAGAGAAATAAAAAAAGAAAAGGATTTGATAAATAAAAGGGAAATATGAGAAATAGACATTTACAAGAGGATAAAGGCAAATAGATATTTCCCGATATGGGAATTCATGCCTTTAGGATTTCTTGAGGTCCAAGGGACCTAAAATAATAAGATAATGGCAAAGGGAAAAGAAATAATATTTAATTTGGATTAACTAAAGATATGACTTGGGAGAGAAGGAAAACTTCTCATTCATTGGATTGTGTTCCCCAAATTTCGCAAATAGCTAGATAATGTCATGAAAAACTTTTCCTTAAAATTTGAGACAAAAAGGAGTTATGGTTTGGGAGATATCAATTTCTCAATTTATCTCCAAAATAAGGCATTAATTTGGCAATAGGAAAATATGTTTCCTTTTGGTTGATCGCGTGCAACGAGGGCCATTAGATATTGATCCAACGCCTAGAATTCATCGGCTAAGTCTCACTGGGACTGGACTCTGCAGGTTACATAGATATCCTTCCCTCTCGGATTTCTCACAATCCAGAGGATGTGCCATCTGGTTGTTGTTTCCTTTGGACTCAGGAGAGGAAACCACAACGTTTAATCCTGACTTTGTCGAGGTTTGGTCGTCAATTGGGGAATTTACCAATTCTCGTGTGTCTGTCTCTGACCCTATATATATGGGAGGGTTTGTGAGGGCTCCAGCATGCAAAACAACCAAACCATGACCTGCAGGTAGTTGCAAGGAGCGAGTACGTGCCTTCAATTGCCTAGTTTACCTTGACCTGCACCCCCGTTCCCTTGGCTAGCCTCGTCGGAGTCCGGCGATTAGGAGGGCGTTGTGGTGCATTCTTGGTGAGAAATTGAGCCCGAAGTTGAGTTTGATAGAGGGAAGAGGAGCTCCTTGAATGATTGGCATGCTCGCAGGTGGCCGAGAGCCCAGAGTCAACTCCCAAGTTGACCACCGGACCTGTTGTGCTCGACGCAAGGTTGAAGATAAAGACCATGGTCTTGTTACTCTTTTGCCCATCTGTTCCCTCTTTGCATGTAAGGGCATTTCCGTCCTTTGGCATATGTTTAATCGATTAGGCACGTGTGTTCCTGGTCACTGGATCCTGAGTGGACCAGCGGACCATTGATCTAACGGTACCTAGATTTCTGGAAATTACTAATAAATCGATAAAAAGGATTTACTTTGCAAAAAAATCATATCTTGTGCTAGGAAACTCAGATGAGAAAAGTGTATTCATGTAAATTGATCAGAAAAATACGAGGAGTAAGCTAAAAATGGTTTGGAAGCCTAAATCAATACCTTTTTGTAAATGTGTATAATTTTGATGGAAAAAGTATTAATTTGTGATTAGAAACCCTAATTGTTAATAAAGGATGGATTTAATCTTGCAAATAGGTTGATTTGATCATTAATAACTTGTTTAATGATAAAAATGAATCTTGATATGTTTTGAAGATGAAATTGCAAGAATTAGGGTTTTAAACCTAATATTGTGATTAATACCCTTAGAAACTCTAAGTGAGGGAAACATGGGAAGAAAAGATATAGTTAATCCAAAAATTAGGGTTTTGTGGTCCAAACCTAATCTTAAGATATTAATGAAAAATAAGATAAGATAATTAGGGTTTGATGGATATTTTGATAAAAGTAAAGTAAAAGTGGTAAAAAGGAAGTGAAACCCTAATTATGGTCAAAACCCTAAAAGGGGGCTAGTAACCCTAGGGAACGATTAGGCCTATTAGACTTGGATACCATGATCCATGATAGAGAATATTGGATGTATATTTGCAGGGCCAAATTGTGTGCTTGCTTGCTTGATTCTGGATTATTGGCTTGTTTGGATTAATTCTGCATTCAAGATAGCTTGACAGATATGTGGTTAATTATGATTAATGGCATTAGTTTTCCCGAAGGTTTCCCAGATGGTTAATCACATTGAATGCATCTTAACTGTTTGGATGTTCATACTTGCAAATCATAAAGTCACTATGGTTATCACAAAAATAAATACATGTGTATTCTTGCACCTACATGCCACCCTGATGGATGATGCCTTAAAGGTCAGGCCCAAGAGGGTAGACCAATGGGCACCATGAGAGGTGACCCCAGACACCAAGCTCGGGAATGAGAAGGTGGTCTATGTTGCATTACTATGGGGCACCATGAGAGGTGACCCCCAGGCACCAAGCTCGGGATTGAGAAGGTGGCCTTAAGTCAATGGCAAAAGAGAAACCCTAGAGGGGTATTCCAAGGTTAGGGCAAAAGCGGTGGAGAATGACACATTGAAAATGTTAATTGGTTTGCTAAATTACCCTGATTGTGATAATTAAATTGTTAGCCATATTTGTGAAATTTTGGTTGTCCCCACATACCAGCATATTCCTGTATGCTGATCACATTTTTGTTTGTCAGCATTTTAGGTATAACCCTCAAAAGCACAAACAGTAAAGCGACACATTGTGAAGATAAGAAATAAAGTGCAAGGAGGATTAGATAGAATAATTCAAGTTGTGGATAGATAGATTCCCAAAGTTTTTAAAAGGTATGCAAAGTTTTATTTCAATACCAGATTTTAGTTTAGATAGTAGAATTTCATAATTATCATTGATTATTTGTCAAACATTTGATCCTGTTTATTGGGATAATGGCTCTGACCTCTTGGTCTCCCTTAATTGGGGGTTATCGGGAGGTGGGGTTGTTACACAAGCCGTCAATTTGCAAAGTAAGAAAATAAGCAGAAAGATACTTGATTCAGCAATAACATTGTTGAGTTTAGATATAATCTAGAATAAAATATGGGTTGTTGGGGCTAGTCCCCATTCTTCAGCACAAGTGTCAACTCACTCATGGTGGGAGAACAACAAAATGATAGAAGGAACAAGGAGGAGAAGACCAATCTCTCTGTTGCGGCCGCCGCCTCCTTGCTCTTTGCTAGGGCTCACGCTACACTATGCGGCTTATAATCATTGATCAGAGACCCTTTAGAATGGGTGGTAAGGGTTCCCTTTTATAGATGCATTACTTTCTATCGAAACCCTAATTCTAAATACTTATGGTCAAAGATAGCTATTTGCATGGCATGTACTCGGTCCAACAGGCGACTATGTGGGTTACACAATTTGGACCTCACATCTGATTCTCTAGCTGACCAACAAGGTATGAACCACATTAGGCTACATGTTGGGAGTGCACATCAAAATTGAAGAAATTGAAAGACTCTAGGTAGAGAGTGACTTGATTCAGGTGAGAAGAAAAGTTGATCGCTTGACTAGGTAGTTGGAATGTAGACAATGGAAAGCTTCTAGGACTTTCCTTCCCTTTAGGTGTAGCATCAAGAGGGTTTGATCATTGATCTGGCCATTATCGTATATTTTTGGCTAGTTCTGCATGAAAAAAATATAAAGAACATTAAATAGGAGATAATTGTATTTAGGTGAATATAAAGCTAAATTTAGGAAACAAAAACACAACAACCCCTAAAAATTGAATAAAATAGCATGCAAAGATGGATATAAATATACTCATCAAACTATCCCAAACTTAATCCTTTGCTTGTCCTAAGTAAAGCAAAATAAAAAGGATATCAAACAATTAATACTAGGATCCAAGCTTCCCTCCCCTAATTGAGCATACTTTGTGGTCCCCTTCCACCAAACACTATCAAGCGATCCTAGTCCTTTGGGGTCACATAGCTACACTTGGATATCCCTCGATTGGGGTTTGTTCCTCCATTCTCTAGACTCTAGATACTTCTACAGACTGATTTCATCTCAATAATACTCCCGATCTATCTGTGCAAATAGAACACAACCCAAGTCAGGGTTGTTTGGCTATTCTGGGGAGAGTTTTGATAAGTACCCTAGATATGAAAATTTAGATGAAAGGAGGAGGAATACATGGCACGAACCCAATTCTCTGGTCTCTCCTCTATTCGACTCGAGATTCTTTATTTGGTTTTGGTTATGTTGAGCGCATGTTTTCTTTTGGACTCATTGGCCTCTTTTATTTATGCCATTGCTATATACAGAAGTTGAAAAGGAGGTATATTTATGGAAGGGATGCCACCCCAGACTTAGGGTTTGGCATATAGTGGGAAATATACATCATATATATATATATAATTTTATGGGCAGCTAAGAAATAAGAAATGATGGAAGATGAGTGGGAGAAAGAGACTGACTTGTGCTTCTTAATTTTATTACTGTGTTGGAATCATATCATCATAGTATATCAATGAATTTATTTAATGTACGGTAGAGAAGTTTTTACAAATTTTGTTGCAAGTCATATCAGAGACACGTGTAGCTTGACCCTTCTAGCTCATTTTGCTCATCATCATTTCCAAGGGAAAAGAATGCTCAAATGTTGTCATCAAGGGTCAGATCTGTTCAAGACATGTTTGTTCCTCAAAATTCCTTTTGCACTGGTTAGCTCAATAAAAAGGGAATAGTTCATTTATATATTTCCAATTTTTGCATACATCAAAATGGCCAACTAGGTAAAGGCCATTCCTCACACAAAATAGAAAAACTTAAAAGAAAATGAAAAATAAGACAGATGCAAACAAAAAAGTTGCTTTAAAAGAACATATATGGGTGGATTTGAAAATTACCACCCACACCCACCCCGTGCTTAAACCTTTGCTCATCCTGAGTAAGGCAAAGTCAAGATGGAGGGGAAGTATCCCCAGGGGCTGAAGATGTTGGCATGTAGTCACCATGACGGACATGGCATTGCTCATTTGCTCTTTGCAAAAGATTGACCTGGTTCAATTTATGAGCTTGACGTTGTAGTTCAGTCTCAATATGATATTGCATGACAACCATGTCTGCGAGCATTAGTTGCAGTGTGTGATATTTTCAATCCTCATCAAAATCTTCTTACTTGTGCTTGGTGCCTCTATTCTTAGAGTCTTAGCCCTTGGTATCAGAACAAGTAGCCTAAACTTTTGGGTTGATGATAGCTGGATAGGGGGGACACCGTCTTGGTGCAGTAGAAGCATTCAATCTATTCTGAGAGGTCTTCAAGTTTGTATGCTAAACTTGTCGCAGCAAACTCTGCACGAGTAGGTAAGATCAGTTGGACTGGAGAGCTGTGAAAAATGAGTGCATAGGTGTCTAGTTGGGGTCCTAGTTGAATGACTTTCCCAGATATAAGATAAGAAATTTCTATCAACTGTTGATTCCCTTTTTGTTGAAGGACATTGTATTGTACTATCTAGGAATCTCGGAGTAGGAAAAAATTTGGATACCATACCACCTTGATTGAATTTTCCACTGGTGACATGAGAGATTTATAGTCCAAGGTGTTCAATAAATGCACTTCCTCAATTAAAGGGGTGTTGATGAAGAATACATCAAATAACATAAAGGTCGGTGGTGGTGACGACACCCTGGGTGGAATCCCTACAATAAATTGTGCATGAAAGTATCCTATTCAGATATCATATCACAAGAATATGTATCATAGAGAAAGATATCCCACAGACTGGACTTCATACCGAAAATAAGAGAAGGATATTCACGAACCATCAACGTTATGACATAAATGTGGCAATAGGTTAGACATTTGTTTGATCCACATGAGGAGGGAGGATGGAAATTCAAAGATACAAAGATCAATTTTTGGGAAGTTACATGATCCAGAGAAGCAAAGGATAGGCACATGAAGCAGTTATGGGCTGGTATTCAGGTTCCAAGGTGGAGCATGTGCGTCTATAAAATTTTGCACAACACCTTAGCTACACTAGATAAAATACATGAATGGTATCAATAAGTTGTTGTGGTTTGTCTACTCTGTAAAGTGGAGGATGAATCCCATATGCACCTTTTTGGTTGTTGCACGTTCATAAGGGAGGTTTAGGAAATTATACATGAAAAATGCAGTATGTGCATGTAGTTGAAGGAAGAGCCACGAAGAATGTTGTCTAGATGTGGGAAAAGTGACAGAAAGAGGATCTTGTTTGCTGCTCTATGCTACAACATATGGGAGGAAAGGATTGCATGAGGACATGGAGGTTCAGTCCTAAATCCAACCACAATTGCTGCAAAAATTTGTAAATGTGTCAAACGAAAGTTGCACATTAGCTAGGAGTGTGAGTTTTCACTCTTTTTGATGTATGGCGTTGGGCTATATGTAACTCTTGACCCTCTATGATTTTAGAGGGAAGTCATAATATATTTACTTGATTCCAAATATGTATCATAGATGCCTTCATGTTTCCAAACTTGCGACCTATTGTTCCAATGATTTTGGTCCAGAATTCAGCCTCCTTGTAGTCGGGGTGAGTATAGTTTTGTGTATCACAATTTGATAGACATTCATCATCGGTGCCATGACATATAATAGCTAGAAGTTCGTAACAAGTGAGGTGGTGATTTTCCCTAAATAATTGGAGCACACAGCTAAGCTTCCCGTCAACAGCACTATGTTTTTTAAAAGAACCAATGAACTCCATTCTTAGTTTGGGGAAAAGTGGACGAGTGTGACACATGAAGGAGTGAACCTGGGTATAGCACATGATATCGTCAACATGGCCTTGAATTCCCAACTTTAGTAAGGCATCAATGCAAGCCCAACAAGGAAGGGTTATCCCAACTTTTTGGATTGCTTCGTGGCATCGACAACATTCTTCAATTAAGAACATATAATACATATTAGACAGAGGAGTGGTCTTGTCCTCGATTGGTGGTTGGGTTGCTGCAATGGAGTGTTGTGGTGCTTTGGGGATGAAGGGACTTGTTTTGCATGGCGGCAACATCTTAGAAAAAATCTCAACCTCATCTTGCCATGGCTCTAGGGGATGACTGCCTTGTATTGTCGGAGTTTCCTGGCGTGCTGCAGATATTTGGTTGTGGCATTGAAGTTGTAAGCAACAGCGAAAGGCAGGCTTTTTCCTTTGGAGGCCCAATTTGGGTTTCTTGTCCACCAGAGGGACTCTAGATTTGGCACCAAACATGTGTTTGTTGTAGACGCCCTGGGGATGTTGAGTATCATCAATTGTCGGTCAGAGGCAACTCACTGTTCGTCTTTGCTCAGATGAATAGTTGATGGCAAATTAGGTGACTCATTGAGTGAAGTAGAAATTTATATTAGGGTGGAGGAAACCCTCCATTCTCTGTGTGTGTGTGTGTGTTGTAAAGCATAATGATAAATAAAAATTGGGTTGCCTCCTAGAAGCACCTTTTTTTAACATTGTTTGGCTCGACGTAATGTTGATGCTACCTGTGGGATTTGCTCGACCCCAGGAAAAATCATTGAGAATTAGGTAGGGCGTGAAGGCTTTGTGATTTCTTATTTTGATTGGATATGCATCCTCATTATTCTGGATGTCTTTACGAGATGTGAACTCATGAGTGGTGAAGTATCACTTAATCCTTTGGCTAATCACAATAATGTCACCTTTTTCCTCATCTCACATGACATATTCCCCATGAGGATAGAAAAATTTTACAACATACAATCCATACCATATTTCTTTAACTTTATTGGAAAAAGCCACAACCTCTAGTTATAGACCAGAATGAGATCTCCCACTTTGATGTCCTTTCTTCTTATATGGTGGTCGTGCTAGATTTTAGTCTATTCTTTGTACATGCCTGCATCTAGTAGGCTGCATTCTGAGTTCATCTAGCTCCTAGACTTGCAGCAGGCCATTCCCCTTGGTAGCAGTTAGATCAAAATTAAGGACTTTTCTGGCCCACCTAGCCTTATGCTCCATTTCCACTGGGAGGTGACAAGATTTCCCGTAGACTAGACAAAAAGGGGTTGTTCCAAGTGGTGTTTTGAATGTGGTTTGGTAAGCCCATAGAGCATCGCTAAGCTGCATGGCCCAGTCTTTCCTTATTCTACTTATGATTTTCTCCAATATGACTTTAATATATCGGTCAGAGACTTCAATCTGTCCACAGGTATGAGGATGATAGGGCAACGTTGTCCTATAGTTTACTTCATACTTCTTTAGTAGTGATTCAAATTTCTTTTTGGAAAAGTAAGATGTCCCGTCTGATATCATGATTTGTGGTACTTTGAATCATGGAAAAATGATGTCTTTAACCATTTTATTGATAGGCTTTAAGTCGCATGATACTGTGGGACTGGCTTTAACCCATTTGGAAATGTAATCTACTGCTACCAAGATGTACAAGAACCCATAGGATGGAGGAAATGGTCCCATATAATTGATTCCCCTGAGATTGAAAATTTCCTATTCTTGCCACTGTGTGAGGGCCATCTCGTCATGCTTGGAGATGTTTCCTAGTCATTGACACTACTCACATAGGCGGGTATGATCATAAGCATCTTTTAAAATGGTTGTCCAGTAAAAGCTTCACTATAGGACTTTGGCAACAATTTTTTGGGCGAACATATGCCCACCTATAGGCCCAGAGTGACAGTGCTGCAGTATGTCCTTTGATTCTTTATGGGTAACACACTACTGGTAGAGACCATCTGCACGTAACCTAAAAAGAAATGGTTCATCCCAGTAATAATTCCGAACGTCGTGTAAGAATTTCTTCTTACTTTGTCCTTTATACTCTTGGTGGATGACTCCTATAGACAAATCATTAACATAATCAACAAACCAAGGCCAACTTACCTCAAGCCACAACAAATGGTCATCTAGGAGGGATTTGTCGATTGTTATTGCTTATATTCATGGGTAAGTCTGCTCAAGTGATCGACAATGACATTTCACTCTCCTATTTGTCTCTAATTTGAAGATCAAATTCCTATTGAAGTAGAATCCATTGAATAAGCCTTGGTTTTGTGTCTTTCTTTGTCATTAAGTATCAGATAGCCATGTGGTTGGTGTAAACAATCACTTTAGATCCAACTAAGTAGGAATGAAATTTATCAAAGGCATTTACGAGACTCACCATCTCCCTTTTCATTCTTGTGTAGTTTTGTTGTGCCTCATCGACGGTCTTTGAATCATAATAGATCACCTGGTGTTTGTTGTCAATGCACTGTCATAGGATGGACCCAACTATGTAGTCGCTTGCGTCACACATGATCTCAAAGGGTAGAGTCCAATCGGGTGAACAGATTATGGGGCTAGTAGTTAGGGCCTTCTTTAATGTGGAGAATCTTTTCATGCATTCTTCATGGAAATCAAACTTAGCTTCCTTTAACAATAGGTTGGTAAGTGGTTTTGCAATCTTTTCAAAGTCACGTATGAATCTTTGATATAAACTAGCATGCCCAAGAAAAGCATGTATCTCCTTCATGGTCTTGGATGGTGGTAATTTGTCTATCACTTCCACCTTGGTCGGGTCAACTTCAATTCCCTTGTTGGAGATTTGTGCCCAGGATGATACCCTCATGTACCATAAAGTGGCACTTCTTCCAATTAAGAACAAGGTGTGGCTCTTCACACCTGGTAAGAATAGTGTCCAAGTTGTTGAGGCAGATGTCAAAGGAGTCTCCATAAATAGAAAAATCATCCATAAAGACTTCCATGATGGATTCCATGAGCCCAGAAAAGATGGATGACATGCTACACTAGATGGTAGCTGGGGCGTTGCAGAGACCGAAGGGCATGCATCTAAAGGCATACGTTGCAAACATACTGGTGAAAGTAGTTTTTTCTAGGTGTCGGTATGGATTGGAATTTGATAAAATCCAGAGTATCCATCCAAGTAACAGAAGACCTCCTGATGTGCAAGTCTCTCTAAGACCATATCCAAGAGTGGGAGTGGGTAATGATCTTTCCTGGTTGCCTTGTTCAACTTTTGGTAATCAATACACATTCTCCATCCCATAACATTTCACATGGGTATGATTTCTCCTTGGTCATTTTTAATGACTATTGTTCCACCCTTCTTAGGTACTATCTGAACGGGACTCACCCATTGAGAATCTATTTGATATATAATCCCTACGCATAGGATTTTGACCACTTCCTTGTGCATGACTTCCTTCATATTCAGATTTATTTTGCACTTGTTGTTCCCGTGAGGGTTTATGGTCCTCTATCATTGGTATCTTGTACATGCAAAGAGAAGTTCTAAACCCAGTGAGATCACTAACGTTGTACCCCAAGGCTTTCGTCCCTTTTCTCAGAACTATCATCAGGTTGTCTTCTTCTCCTGGGTTGAACTTGGAGCTGATTATTACTGAACATAAATTTCCATCATTGAGGAATGGTATTTAAGTCCCCCAGGCAATATTTTCAACTCAGGTGTCATTTTTATTGAGGCTTCATTAGAGACTTCTTCATCCATCATCAAATCTTCAAATTCTTTGAGGTTTTCTTCTTATACCTTTGTGATGTCCAAATGTTTGATATACATGGAAACTCAAGAGTCTTACTCATTGGTCCATCGCCATTCAGTGCTATTTGTAGGGGATCTTCATAAGGTGCTTGTTTCAACTGATTCATTTCATCGATACAATCATATGAAAAGGCTTCTGCGAATAAATTGGGGGATTTCAGTCCATTGAGGACCTAGTACTCAAGAATTTCTCTGCCTAGCCATAGGAGCAGTGTTCCTTCTTCAACATCCATTAAGGCTTGTGCTATGTCCAAAAAGGATCTTCCAAAAATCAAAGGATACCGGTCATCTTCTTTAATGTCCATGATTACAAAATCACAGGAGAAATAAGTGTTTTTCAGCTTAATGGGAACCTCTTCTATTATCCCTAGAGGCTTTGTAATGGATGAATTGACCAAGTGAATAGTCATAGTAGTAGGAAGGAGCTCGATGAACCCCAGATGTTGGCACAAAGTGTATGGCATTATGGATATGCTTGTGCCTAAGTCATCCAATCCTTTACGGCAAGTGTCATCTCCTAAAAAGTATTCTATCCCAAACAAACTGGGATCTTTTTGCTTCTGAGCCATTAGATTCTGAACTATGTCAGAGGTCGTCTGTGCTATATTTACGGTTTTGCAATCCTAGGTCATATACTTTCTAGATAGAAGGGTCATATTTGAACCAGGTTGGCATTTTGGCTAGTGCATCGAGGAGCGGGATGTCGACATGAAGTTTCTTCGTAGTGTCTTTGAATTTCATGAATTGGTCATCCAGCTTGTTTTGCTTGAGGCAACTTGCATATGGTACATGAGGCTTGTGCACAAGTGCATCGGATGTTGTTGGTGGTATAGGATTGACTGTCGGTGTTGCAACAATCAGATTCTCACTGGTGTCTATCTGGTCCAATGTCATAGGTGGGTTTGTTGTCTGCAATTCTATTGGTCTGACCACTGGATGGTCATATGACTGATTCAGGGCCACAACTGAAGTACCTTCATTACTTCTAGGAGGAGTAGAGGCATAAGTGGATGTCAGAGGTGTAGGGTACACATTTCTTAACCTAGTCATGACGATGTTTAGCTGCTCTGGATGCTTGGGATTGATTTTCGGTTGACCAATGATCATGCTTGTCTAGGGTGTTGACTAGCTGCCAAACATTCGATTTGAGACTCCAATGATTTTTTATTGGTTGTGGCATTGGCTAGTGTAGTCTGGTATGACACCATCATCTCCTGAAGTGTCTTCATTGGGTCCTACGTCAGTGATGCCTCTATTTGCAATGATTGGGCCTGATTGGGATTTTGATACTGTTGTCATTGTTGGCAAAACCTGCTAGGAAAATTAAATCTAAAATTTTCCTAGCCACGAGCATAAATATGTGGACACTGGGCCGTGTTAGAATCCACTGCATGACATAATTCACAAGAAGATGTGATAATTTGTACTTGAGGTGTCAGGTTCTTCCTCTCATATGCGTTGAATGATTTTTTGAGATTAACTTGCTTGACAGAAAGGCTTTCAACATTTTAGAAATAGATTTGAGTTCTGAATGATCCTCTATAAGGAGTGAGATCCCAGAGGGGAACCACTCCCTACTAAAAAATTTGAAGAATAGAACCTCCAGTCCAAACACACCTAAAAGATATGATGGAGTGGGTGTAAAATTTTCAAATCTTATTTATGGTATACAAAATAACCAAAGTGTAGCAGTTGAATAAAAACATTGACTATATTCAATTTCTTATAAGGTTACAAAGAACATCTTAAACTTACATGTAAAGGTACATCATAAGGATCCATGTAGAGGTAAATCCAAACCACATCAAGATTGTCTCCAAGCTTTAACTCCTTAAGCTAGGTCCATAACTTTATGCCATGTCCTCGAAATCCTTCAACTAGGGTTGGAAGCATACCCCGACAAGAAGATAAAAATAGATGACATCAACAAAGGTTGGTATGTGCATACTAAAAAGTAAATTGAGCAATATATGGAATAAAATGACAACAAATAAAGTGAAG
Organism: Alisma plantago-aquatica; assembly: GCA_963693085.1. Classification (NCBI taxonomy): domain Eukaryota; kingdom Viridiplantae; phylum Streptophyta; class Magnoliopsida; order Alismatales; family Alismataceae; genus Alisma; species Alisma plantago-aquatica. The sequence goes on from OY856409.1 coordinate 321,281,925, forward strand.
CTTCCCATAGAAAAAGATGAAGGACTACCCCATTGGGCATAAAAGAAATGAATCACAATAAAGAAGATACTTGCCATAAAACAACATAAAAATATTGTGCCATATATACATCCACTACCATGGTGGGAAATGAAGCATGTATCAAGAAAGTAGGGCATACACCCCACAATCCTCATCAATAACCTGCATGCATGTGAGAAAAGCATAACCCTAGAACAATATAAATACAAAGTCGGTCAAGTCTCACAAACTTGAAACCTGATAGAGAATGACGTACTGCCAAACTCCCAATATATAAAAGGGGGCCAAACCTCACAAATTTGAAACCCGGGTATGGGGCCACCTCCATCCCAAAAGTGCATACTGCTCGAGCAGGAATTTACACATCTGCCCATAAACAAAACCAATGCAATTACACTACTATAGTGCTACTGAATCACATAGCATGTTTAATGTTGAGGCAAGTAGAAAATATAGTCAGAATATACCAAAGTAGTCACCACATAAGTGACCAACATATACATCCACCTCATAAGTGGGAAAAAGACATCACATGTCATCACATAAAGTTCCATCATGAACCAAACATAAGATAAGAGTCCAAATGAATATCCATGATCATAACATCAATAACAAAATAAGATAGTTCACAAGAACCATGATTTTTAAAAGAAAAGAGTAATGTGTAGGCTAATGTCCATAGGACCAAGAGAAATAAAATATAGTTGAATTGCTCAACATAGAATAATAGGAGATGCAAACATACCTTTCTTTAGAGTCTATACAAGTCTAAGATAGATCTAGATCCAAGTCTAGGTCTCCAAAGCACCTATTAATCATGTATGTGAAATTAGGGTTAGATTTAGATTAATTATCAAAACCCTACAAATTACCTTTTTCTTTATATGTGAATTAGGTTATCAAAACCATTCCATATTTTAGGTTACCTTTTTATGAATCCAAAACATATTTTATTACATTTTTCTAACTTATATATATTTAGTTACAAATTTTGCAAGTTATTACTTATTTAGATTAATCCATTAAAATCACATATGATTAAACATTGAATTTTGGTGACAAAACCAACACCATTAGAAATCTTGCATTTTTATGAATCCAATAACTATTTATTTATAATTTTTGGATAAATAGGGAGTTATTTATGATTTTTGCAAATCCGACAAATCATAAAATTTTGAAAAGTCACATAGGCGAAGAAACTTGTAAGAGTGGGAGAGAGAGGGAGGTTGGGCCCGGCTGACATGGCCCAATCATGTGCGGCCATGTCACCTGGTCAACATCTCGATTGACTCATCCCAAATGCAAGGAAAGGAAGGGTCAAATTACTAAAATGCCCCCAGTGAGAAAAACCAAAGAAAGGAGAGAAGAGGGGGTAGCTTAGGGAAAACTAGATGAGTCGTCTTCAGCATACTCTACACAAATAAAAAGTCACAAACAACGGTGAAGAGGCCAGAATTATGAGACCCAAAACTCATGTAAAGACCTCTGTACCAACAGCAAATGTGTGAATCCACTTCGCGATCTCAAGATGAACATAGAGAACCCAAAAATGAAGCAAACGCCTGAGGAAATGACTCACTCAATTTTCAGAGTTCAAGAGAGTAGAGGAAACTCATTTTTGATTTGTACTTGGTAACAAAAGATTCTGAGGAGCCTAAAACCTTCAGATAGATCCATGGTAGCCAACCGTGGTGTCCCCATAACTCAGTAGTGTCTAACGCCTCATCGTCAACAAAGCTGCATGTCATGGCGATGACAGTCGGGTGGAGAAGTTGAGGCAACTACTAGGGATAAGGAACATGGAAGAAGGTCAAGGGCAGACCAAAGGATGTTTGAGAGGATAGAATTGAAGCCCCGTGCAGAGTATTGGCACCTATGGCTTAGGGAGTCACAAGAAGAGGGTAAAGCTCACGAGAACAAAAGGGAAGATTTTAGGCTTAATTGGTCGTGGAGGAGATTTCCTTAGGGATCGATGATGCTCTAGGAACCATTATATACAAACACCATATAGATTTAGGGCTCGAAGAAATTGGGGAACGGGATGGTTTAAAGTGCTGATTTGGGAGAATCCAAAATACAGAGAAATAGCGATCATATAAGGGCTCAGTCGGTGTGGAATCACGTCAGGAAGCTAACGGGAAACAAAAATGTGAAATCCATTGATGTATGAAAGAGATACGGGAGAGTGAGAATTGGTGCTATTGTAGCAGAGAGAGGGGGTCCGACTGGAGGTAGGAGACGGTCTCCCCTCCATAAGAACATCATACCAGATCTAGATCCAATGATGAAGATAGAAGTGTATATAAACAATAATAAAACTGATCATGTGACAATCAATAAACTAGGTATCATAGTCAAAATGAAATTTGAATAAAGTGGTACATTAAATTCATTTCCAATTTTCTATCTCCTCTTTTGAGGGTGTAAACAAACCCCATACTAAATGAAATTTTGCACAGAGTCTAATTAAGACATGTAGATTCTAATTATGCAATTAGATTTGCCTTTTGCAAACTTTAAATGTGTTAAATAAATCAAAGACTATTTTCTCTTTCCTCATACATTAATGATCAGAAGATTCTCCAAATTTTATGAAACTTCACCCACAAGTCATACTTAATGTGTTGGATATGAATTTTCCATCAATTTTACATGTTGGAGAGGTTTTTATATTTATTTAACATTTTGAAGGTTCTACACACTTTCTCTCTCCTGATTTTACTTTTTAAGCAAACTTTCTCCAAATTGGATGAAAATTCACTCAAATGCTATATTTATTATGTAAATTTACGAATCTAAGATTATTTTCTTCTTTTGGATTCTATTATTATTTTATTTGATATTTTGGGGAAAACTTAGATCTTTTATTTCCTAAATGAATTAAATTAATTATTATTATTATGTTAATAATGTGAAACTTGACTCAGGAACATGATTTTTAACTTAGATTCCACTTTTGGGATTTCCTTTAATGAGTTATGACACAATTAATATTTGAGCATATTATCTTCACATTTATCATCATTATTTTTTTTATCCATCTAATTATGTTCAAAACTTCACCTAAAGATTTATGTGTGATTATTAAGCTCGAATTATCATGTATTCTCCATGTGACACTTTTTGTGTTCCATTATTGGTCTAAATTCAATGTGAGAACATTGGGTTACCTTAGGGTGATTTGTTCATGCATTATCTCATTAGGGTTATATTAAACCTTGTTTGGCTAAGTCCAAATAATCAGAATTCTAGGGTAGGGTCCAAAATCTGGTATGTACAACACTCCACCCCTTAAAAGGATTTTGTCTTCGAAATCTATTGATCCAAACATCAACAACCAACTACTCTCCACCCCTTAAAAGGTTTAACCTAAGAAGTCAAACTAATCATCATTAAGGTATTAAGGCTACCCACATATTATTAAGTTGGGATAGTTTTTAGAGATTTATGTTGTTCATGTATCCAACTAAAAAGTCTGAACCATCTAGGGTTGAGTTTTAGGTCCATGTGTCTCTAACCTAACAACCCTACATAAACATCCAAAAGTCAGGGTAGGTAAACTACACCTTTCTATCAATCCTAGTCACAAACTCCAAAGTCAAGTCTATGGTTAGTACTAAGTTTAGGATTTTACTAACAAAACTTCTCATATCACTTCATTAAGACTTAGTTCAAGAAAACTTTGATAAAATCCAAAGAAAACATTATTTTTGTACATATAGTATATAAGGAAGATAATTTGGTGTGAAAACTGAAATCAGGAATTCAATGTGAAAACCAAGTCACAATATCTCCATATTAAGACATCCTTATCCTACCATCTCCTCATAGCCTAATTGCATAGTCAAATCAAACCTCATTGCATCAAAAGATAATAATCATCTCATCATAGATCAAAGGGTGACATCTCACCTAGAGGTAACTATCTAAGTCAAGGGTTCTAACAAGGGAGACAAATTTGAAATAGTCAGATTCTGACTACTAGGGGCTCTAATACCATGTTGTAAGGAGTGAGATCCCAGAGGGGAACCACTCCCTACTAAAATTTTGGGATAATCCAAAATACAAAGAAATAGCAATCATATAAGGGATCGTTCAGTGCGGAATCACACCAAGAATCTAATTGGAAAAAAAAAATACGAAATCCATCGATGTATGAAAGAGATATGGGCAAGCGAGAATTGGTGTTACTGTAGCAGAGAGAGGCAGGTTCGACTGGAGGTAGGAGACAATCTCCCATCTATCAGAACATCATACCAGATCTAGATCCAACAGTGAGGATAGAAGTGCATATAAGCAATAATAAAACCAGTCACGTGACAATTAATAAATCAAAAATCATAGTCGAAATGAAATTCAAATAAAGTGGTACATTAAATTCATTTCCAATTTTCTCTCTCCTCTTTTGAGGGTGTAAAAAAACCCCAAACTAAGTGAAATTTTGCATAGAGTCTAATTAAGACATGTAGATTCTGATTATGCAATTATATTTGCCTTTTGGGAACTTTAAATGTGTTAAATAAATTAAAGACTGATTTATCTTTCCTCATGCATTAATGATTAGAAGATTCTCCAAATTTTATGAAACTTCACCCGCAAGTCAAACTTAATGTGTTGGATACGAATTTATCATCAATTTTACATGTTGTAGAGGTTTGTATATTTATTTAATATTTTGAAGGTTCTACACACTTTCTCTCTCCTAATTTTACCTTTTAAGCAAACTTTCTCCAAATTGGATGAAAATTCACTCATAGGCTATATTTATTATGTAGATTACAAATCCAATATTATTTTCCTCTTTTGGAGTCTATTATTATTTTATTTTATATTTTGGGGAAAACTTAGATCTTTTCTTTCCTAAATGAATTAAATTGTTTATTATTATGTGAATAATGTGAAACTTGACTCAGGAACACAATTTTTAACTTAAGTTCTACTTTTGGAGTTTCCTTTAATGAGTTATGACACAATTAATATTTGAGCATATTATCCTCACATTTATCATCATTATTATTTGTATCCATCTAATTATGTTCAAAACTTCACCTAAAGATTTGTGTGTGATTATTAAGCTCAAATTATCATGTATTCTCCAAGTGACACTTTTTATGTTCCATTATTGGTCTAAATCCAATGAGAGAACATTGGGTTACCTTAGGGTGATTTGTTCATGCATTATATCATTAGGGTTATACTAAACCTTGTTTGGCTAAGTCCAAATAATTAGAGTTCTAGGGTAGGGTCCAAGATCTGGTATGTTACAACACTCCACCCCTTAAAAGGATTTTTTCCTTGAAATATATTGATCCAAACAGCAACAAACTACTACTCTCCACCCCTTAAAAGTTTTAACCTAACAAGTCAAACTAATCATCATCAAGGTATTAAGGCTACCCACATATTATTAAGTTGTGACAGTTTTTAGAGATTTATGTTGTTCATGTATCCAACTAATAAGTTAGAACCATCTAGGGTTGAGTTTTAGGTCCATGTGTCTCTAACCTAACAACCCTACATAAACATCCAAAAGTCATAGGGTAGGTCAACTACACCTTTATATCAATCCTAGTCACAAACTCCAAAGTCAAAGCTACGGTTAGTACTAAGTTTAGGATTTTACTAACAAAAATTCTTGTATCACTTCATTAAGACTTAGTTCAAGAAAACTTCGATAAAATCCAAAGAAAACATTATTTTTGTACATATAGTATATAAGGAAGATAATTTGGTGTGAAAACTTTTACGAGTGAAAATTGAAATCAGGACCCAAATTCAATGTGAAAACCAAGTCACAATATCTCCATATTAAGAAATCCTTATCCTACCATCTCCTCATAACCTAATTGCATCCTCAAGTCAAACCTCATTGCATCAAGAGATAATCATCATCTCATCATAGATAAAAGGATGAACATCTCACCTAGAGGTAACTATCTAAGTCAAGGGTTCTAACAAGGGAGACAAAATTGAAATAGTCATATTCCGACTACCATGGGCTATGATACCATGTTTTAAGGAGTGAGATCCCAGAGGGGAACCACTCCCTACTAAAAACCTCCAGTCCAAACACACCTAAAAGATATGTTGGAGTGGGTATAAAATTTTCAAATCTTATTTATGGTATACAAAATAACCAAAGTGTAGTGGCGGAATAAAAACATTGACTATATTCAATTTCTCATAAGGTTACAAAGAACATCTTAAACTTACATGTAAAGGAACATCATAAGGATCCATGTAGAGGGAAATCCAAACCTCATCAAGATTTTCTCCAAGCTTTAATTCCTTAAGCTAGGTCCATAACTTTATTCCATGTTCTCTAAATCCTTCACCTAGGGTTGGAAGCATACCCCAACAAGAAGAGAAAAAAATAGATTACATCAGCAAAGGCTGGTATGTGCATACTAAAAAGAAATTGAGCAATATATGGAATAAAAGGACAACAAATAAAGTGAAGCTTCCCATAGAAAAAGATAAAGGACTACCCCATCGGGTATAAAAAAAATGAATCACAATAAAGAAGATACTTGCCATAAAACAACATAAAAAGATTGTGCCATATATACATCCACAACCATGGTGGGAAATGAAGCATGTATCACCCCACAATCCTCCTCAATAACCTGCATGCATGTGAGATTAGTATAGCCCTAGAACAATATAAGTACAAAGTTGGCCAAGTCTCACAAACTAAAAACCTGATAGATAATGACATACTACCAAACTCCCAATATATAAAAGTGGGCCAAACCTCACTAATTTAAAACTCGGGTATGGAGCCACCTCCATCCCAAAATATCATATTTCTCGAGCAGGAATTTACACATCTACCCATAAACAAAACCAATGAAATTACACTACTCTAGTGCTACTGAATCACATAGCATGTTTAATGTAGAAGCAAGTAGAAAGTATTGTCAGAATATACCAAAGTAGTCACCACATAAGTGACCAACATATACATCCACCTCATAAGTGGGAAAAAGACATCACATGTCATCATATAAAGTTCCATCATGAACCAAGAATAAGATAAGAGTCTAAAAGAATATCCATGATCACAAGATCAATAATAAGATAAGATAGTTCATAAGAACCATGATTTTCAAAAGAAAAGAGTAATGTGTAGGCTAATGTCCATAGGACCAAGAGAAAGAAAATATAGGTGAATTTCTCAACATAGAATAATAGGATATAAAAACATACCTTTCTTTAGAGTATATACAAGTCCAAGATAGATCTAGATCCAAATCTAGGTCTCCAAAGTACCTATTAATCATGTATGTGAAATTATAGTTAGATTTAGATTAGTTATCGAAACCCTAAAAATTACCTTTTTCTTTGTATGTGAGTTAGGTTATCAAAACATTCCATATTTTAGGTTACCTTTTTATGAATCCAAAACATATTTTATTACATTTTTCTGACTTATATATATTTAGTTACAAATTTTGCAAGTTACTACTTATTTAGATTAATCCATTAAAATCATATATTATTAAACATTGAATTTAGGTGACAAAACCAACACCATTAGAAAGATTGAATTTTTGCGAATCCAACGACTATTTATTTGTAATTTTGGATAAATAGGGAATTAGTTATGAATTTTGGAAATTCAACAAATCATAAAAATCTAAAAAGCCACGTAGGAAAACTTGCGAGAGTGGGAGAGAGAGGGAGGTCGGGCCCGACTAACATGGCCCAATCACATGCAGCCATGTCACCTGGTCAACGGCTCGATTGACTCATCCCAAATGCAAGGAAATGAAGGGTCAAACTACTAAAATGCCCCCACCGAGAAAAACCAAAGAAAGGAGAGAAGAGGGGGTAGCTTAGGGAAAACCAGATGAGTCATCTTCAACCTGCTCTTCACAAAGAATTAGTCATAAACAATAGTCAAGAGGCCAAAATTCTGAGAAGTGAAACTCATGGAAAGTCCTCTGTACCAACAACAAACAAGTGCATCCACTTCGCGGTCTCAAGATGAACACAGAGAACCCAAAAAATGAAGCAAATGCCTGAGGAAATGACCCAATTTGTTTTTAGAGTTCCAGAGAGTAGAGGAAACTTGCTTTTTTATTTGTACCTAGTAATAGAAGGTTATTAGGAGCCTAAAACCTTTAGATAGATCCACCATACCCTACTATGGTGTCCCCATAACGTGATAGTGTCTGACACCTCAACGTCGATAAAGCTCACCTATCATGGCGACGACAGTCGGGCGGAGAAGTTGAGGCAACTACCATGGATAAGTAACATGGATGAAGGTCAAGGGAAGACCAAAGAATGTTTGAGAGGACGAAATTGAAGCCCCATGCAGAGTACTGGCACCAATGGCTCAGGGAGTCACAAGAAGAGGGTAAAACTCATGGGAACAAAGGGGAAGATTTTAGGCTTAATTGGAGATGGAGGAGATTTCCTTAGGGATCGACGATGCTCTAGGAACCATTATATACAAACACCATATAGGTTTAGGGCTCAAAGAAATTGGGGAACGGGAAGGTGTAAAGTGTTAATTTTGGAGAATTGAAAATATAGAGAAATGGTGATCATGTAAGGGCTCAGTCGGTGTGAAATCATGCCAGGAAGCTAATGGGAAACAAAAAACAAAATCCATCGATGTATGAAAGAGATGTGGGCGAGTGAGAATTGGCACTACTATAAAGGAGAGAGGGGGGTCTGACTGGAGGTAGGAGACGGTCTCCCCTCCAACATATCATCATACCAGATCTAGATCTAACGGCAAGGATAGAAGTGCGTATAAGCAATAATAAAACCAATCATGTGACAATTAATAAATTGGGAATCATAGTCTAAATGGCATTTGAATATAGTGGTACATTAAATTCATTACCAATTTTCTCTCTCTTCTTTTGAGGGTGCAAACAAACCCCAAACTAAATAAAATTTTGCACAGAGTCTAATTAAGACATGTAGATTCTGATTATGCAATTTGATTTTCCTTTTGGGAACTTGATGTGTTAAATAAATCAAAGGCTATTTTCTCTTTCCTCGTGCATTAATGATTAGAAGATTCTCCAAATTTTATGAAACTTCACCCATAATTCATACTTCATGTGTTAGATAGAGTTCTCCTAAATGCCCATGGGGGGCTGTCGCAGGAAGTGAGGTCTCTGTCAGCGAAGTGGGCCGTTTTCAAGCAGTGAAGGCGATGGCCGTAGTGGGATTCAATAGTCCTCTCTCAGTGGAAGACTTTCGTTCTTCTATTCAATCCGGCCTGTTCTTTGGTACAAGTTCCTCTTCTCTTTCGAATTTTCCATCAATTTTACATGTTGGAGAGGTTTGTATATTTATTTAATATTTTGAAGGTTCTACACACTTTCTCTCTCCTGATTTCACCTTTTAAGCAAACATTCTCCAAATTGGATGAAAATTCACCCAAAGGCTATATTTATTATGTGGATTACAAATTCAATATTTTTTCCTATTTTGGAGTAATTTATTATTTTATTTGATATTTTTGGGAAAACTTAGATATTTTCTTTCCTAAATGAATTAAATTAATTATTATTATGTGAATAATGTGAAACTTGACTCCCAAGTTAATTGGGACCCAAGGAACATGATTTTAACTTAGATTCCACTTTTGGGGTTTCCTTTAATGAGTTATGACACAGTTAAAATTTGAGAATATTATCCTCACATTTATCATCATTATTATTTTTATCCATCTAATTATGTTCAAAACTTCACCTAAAGATTCATGTGTGACTATTATGCTAAAATTATCATGTATTTTCCATGTAACACTTTTTATGTTCCATTATTGGTCTAAATCTAATGTGAGAACATTGGGTTACCTTAGGGTGATTTGTTCATGCATTATCTCATTAGGGTTATACTAAACCTTGTTTGTCTAAGTCCAAAATATCAAAGTTCTAGGGTAGGGTCCAAGATCCGGTATGTTACATCCTTCATTGTGGCTAATTTAAGAATGCCCTTGCCCGAAGGTCTGGTCTAGTGAGTCAGATTCTCAACTGTAAGGTCGATTATCTTTAGCGCATTGTCGAAGCTCTGCCAAATGAAGTTTCCTTTAGAGGAAGAGTTGAACTTTTTTGTCTCATTATCAACTTCCTGATAGAAAGATTTGATGATTTGATTTTTGGGGATGCCATGATGTGGGCATTTTCATAGGAGTTCGTTGAATCATTACCATGCTTCATATAGAGATTCTTCGGGCACTTGATTGAACCTCGTGATTTGTCCCCTAATCGAATATGTCATCTAGAGGTGTAGAATTTCTCTAGAAACTTGTTTTCTAGGGCCTTCTGTGTTTTGATTGAGTCCCCTCAAAGAGCATTATACCATGCTCAAGATTTGTCAGTCAAGGAATATTTGAAGAGTTGCAATCGTATGGCGTCATTAGTGGTGCCAGATGGCTTCATTATTGAGTAAAGGTCGGTAAATTTGAGGAGGTGTTCCCGATAGTCATCTCCAATTCTTTAGGTGAAGGTAGAGTTTTGTAGTAAGTTGGCCAACTAGGCCTTGATCTTGATCAGACTGTGTGAGGTTGGACTGGATGAGTCAAGTCAGTGCCTTTAGGGATAGAAAAATACCACAATTCTTTGGCACATTCTACAGTTTGGGTGGCTTCTAGGTTGATCTTGAATTCGGCCTTCGCCTGCTCCCTAGCTTTTGTGTCTAGTAATTCTTGTTGGACCGCAATAGCCTCTTCAATTCATTCTTGGATAGATGCTTCTACATCTATTGTGTCTGTCACGGGTTTCTCCTTGTGAAGTCTCCTGAGGGTTTTCTCAATTTAGGAATCAAAAAGCAATCCTAAGTCAAGGTTTTTAGATCTTCGCATGTTCTAGGAGTACCTAAAAAGAGGCTGATTGATCGTGAGTTTATGTGTTGAGTTTGAGTAGAATTTCAATAATATCAAGCGTTAAAAAACCCTAATTACACTTATACTTTTGAATATATATAACTACCATTGTCCCCGACAACGACACCAATTTTTGATGGGGCCTAAAATGTCGCACCAAGAAAACCCTAAAATAATAACTCCTAGGTTTAACCAAAAGTAGTGCACTAATACCCTGCTCCATACGAGTGGAAGCCTTATTGCAGTATACTTTAGGATCGAACCCAAAGGACAACCTTTTTAGAAGATATATAAATTCAAAAGTTTTAATAGTAATATTTAACATCAAAATGTTGATCGATTGATTAAACTAAATTGTTTCTAGTAGAAACTGAGATTAAGAAGTAAATGAATGATAATGAGGACTAGACATGGGTTTTTGCTACCGAAGCTTGCATAATTATTCTAACGAGATATAACTCTTCAATAGAAATTGATAAATAGAGGCTTAGTTGTTGCACACTTACGGGATACATGCCTTCACTAGGCCTAAACTCCCCTGGTACCGACAATCCTCCACACCCAAGTTCCCAGTTTATTCCAACTGCACTCCTTCACGTACGAACAACCATCCTAGGCACGTTAGTAGATCGTAGCCCAATCACCTCACTATCCCTTCTTAACACCTTAGGGGGATAACAAGATCATTCTGGTGTTCTAATCATGCTCACAACAACCTACATATCCATGATCATAACATATACACAAAGCAAGTCGTCAATTTGCAAGGCAAGGAAATAAGTAAAATGATACTTTATTAAGCAATAATATTGTTGAGTTTAAATACAAGCAAGAATATAATACATTCTATGGGGCTAGTCCCCAGGCCCCAACCCAAGCGTCTACTCACTCATAGTGAGAGACAACAATAGAAAGATACAAGGAACAACAGAGGAGGTCATGACACCTGGTGTAGGAAGACCAATCTCTCAATTGTAGTTGTCGCCTCCTTGCTCCTAGCTAGGGCTCACACTACACAATGTGGCTTCTAATCATCGATCAGAGACCCTTTAGAATGGATGATAAGGGTTCTTATTAATAGATGCATTCCTCGATGTCAAAACCCTAATTTTGAATACTTGTGGTCAAAGGCATCTAGTTGCATGGCATGTACTCGGTCCCACAGGTGACTTGCATGGCACATACTTGGTCCAGTAGGAGACTTGCATGCATTATACAATTTGGACCATGCATCTGGTTCTCTGGCTGACCATCGTGGAATGAATTGGATTAGGGTGAATGTTGGGAGCATGTGTCAGAACTGAAGAATGAGAAAGACTCTGAGTATAGAGCAACTTGAGTCGGGTTAGCTTCGAAGCCAGTTGCTTGACTAGGCAGTTGGAAATTGGACAACTGAAAGCTTTTGGGACCTTCCTTACTTGAGGTGTAGCACCATGAGGGCTTGATCGTTCATCCAGGCATTATCACGTATTTTTGGCTGGTTCCGCATGAAAAAAATATAATGTGCATCAGGAGACTATTGCATTTAAGTGAACATAAAGCTAAAACTAGGAAATAGAAACACAACAACCCCTAAAAAGCAAATAAAATAGTATGCAAAGATAGGTATAAATATACTAATCAAGCACATACATTGGCAAGATGCTAAAGGGATTCACCATGCATGACTCAATGAGAGAAAACCTGTCCATGTTCCATGGAGTTAGTCTCTCAAGGTCCAGTGTCCCAATTCTTATGAAGAATAGAAAAAACATGAATTAGATGCCATATACAATTGGATCTATCATCCATACAATGTTATGTACTCATCACGTTATCGCGTATGTATTGGACATGATGAGTGAATATTTGTCAGATCCTAGTGAAAGTCACTGGACTACCATAAAGAACGTCCTCAAGTACTTGAGAACCACTAAAGGATTTGTTCCCTGATTATGGTAATGAGGAATAGTTGGGTATAAAAGGTTACACCAGTGCAAGATTCCAAAATGATAAATAAAATTAATGATCGCAATCTGAATTTGTGTTTTACCTTAAAATGGATATGTAAGCCAAAAAAGTTATGGGCACGAGATAGTTTCTAATTCTACGATAGAATTCGAGTATCATAGGCATTATGAACACACAAAAAGGATATTGTATGGATCAAGAAGTTCATATAGATGAACTTATGAGAGGATCTAACAAATAATTGCATAATAGAAATAATGTGTCAACAATGGAGCCACTAGATAGGAAAATAATCTCATATAGCATACTATGTCACTTCCATATCATATGAGAGGTTGTACAGTGAGGGGATGAGAGAGTTTGCAAAATACTGACTTGAAGCAAATGTTGCTAACCCGAAACATAAGCACTTGCGTAGTAGACACATGATGGACATGCTAAGATCACTTGGAATAAGATTTGTGGGTGATTGGATCTAAGTGCAAGAGGGATTATGTTGGTATGTATCCCCAGAGAGCCAATCATACAATGATTGTAATGGGGAATTAGATACCTGATTTGATAATGATAAAGGTAATTATATCTATTATGTTTGTCTCAATCATGAGATGATGAAACAAACATAAGTATATGTCTATAGAATGATGTTACTTGATGACATATGTCTTCAGGTGGAGGACTTGAACAATGAGATCATATGTATCATAAGAGTACATATATTCTTGTTATGTCCCTATTCAGATATTACTATGGAAGAAAAATAGATGATAGTAACACATAAGACTAGAGTGTGTGTCAGTTGATGAAAAAATCTCATTAGTCATGATATGTGAACCAAGCACACATGTACTTGTCATAGAATAGTGTATCAGATAGACCCACCTTGTGAGTGATACATGGAGACCATGGAATGGTATTCAGAATCATCTTTCATAGTGATTGTGGTGATTGGGGTTTTTAGACCTGAAATCACTACACTCATCACATGTTGTTTGATGTACCTAGACACCATCCAACTTGACATTGAATAAGGGTTTCCATAAAGGTCATGCTTGGGTACACTTAGACACATGGGGATTGGGTGTGAGTGATGTAGATGGGATTTACCCCTCCTACATGAGATTGATATCCAGGCCACTTGATAAGAAAGACTGAGAAATGTATGGCCATACTGATGTGACTCAATATGTGATATATGAGCTCACATGCATCTCAGAGAGTTTTCTATAGTTCAAGGAACATGGATTGAACATTGAGAGGATGACCATTTCCATGCCTCAAGTTCAATCTGGATACCAGAGACAAAGGAACTATATAATCATGTTAACACTGATCACAGATTGTAGGTTGAGTTGTTCTCCAACTTTATAAATTACTTGGATAGCAATGATGTGTAGCTAGATACCGCTCATTGATTGTGATGTCATAAATTGGTTATGGAAATTCACTACCAACATAACTTGGGACCTATAGGATCACACACATAGGATGCACTTAGAATAGGAGTTTATTCATGAATGATGTTTAACTTGATTACTAAAGTGTTTAGGTATTTAATTAAACAACTGAGGTTGAAAATTGTGTGAGTGGACTATGAACTAACCGGTTCAAGTGTTGAATCAATGGATTCAAGTGTTAGGTCAATACAAACGACAATTGGCTGAATATTTGCCTAAGTTGGACATATGAAACGACCATTTCATTAATGAAGCGACCATTTAAAAAGTGAAATGATTGCTTCATGATATGAAATGACTGTTTGATGAAGTGAAATGACCGGTTCATCATTTGGATCATCTGCTTCAATGTCCAATTCAATTGGATCAAGGATTGATGTTAATGTAATGATTGCGCACTAATCAAATACTAAAAGCCAATATGTTTGCAAACATGAAACATGTTGAACCTACTGGTTCAAGGGCTGAACTGACCGGTTCACCCATGAACTGACTAGTTGGACAGTCAACCAACCAGCTCACCATCAGTAGGTTCTGGAAAATTCATGAAAATTTGTCTCTTCAGATCCTATATGGACTGGAAACCTTGAACTTGGTGCTCCTATAAGCTCTAACAATTGTTGTTCTCTCTAGTTGTGGTAACCATAGAGCCCTGAGTAAGTCCCACTTATCAAAGGGAGGGATAGTAAGGGAAAGATAATTGGGAGAGTGAATCAGTGCTAGAACACTAATGTTTGATGAGACAACTCCTTCTCATTGGCTCTAGTAGCACAATGTGGAGTTCACAGTGGTCTTTATGGACTACTCTAGAGGTAAGAGGCACTTTCCCTACTAGGAGGACACAATCAACCACCATCTCTAGTGATCAATCGCGAGGTCGATGCAAATAGTTATCCATGTGCAACTTGTAAAAGAAGCACACTACTGCAACAGTTGTCGCTAGACTTGCTCTAGGACCAGGTATATCGCCTGCTACCCTCTTTCCTAGATACATTATTGTTGACGCGATATGATAGTTAGGGAATCAAGCATTAATTTTTTTTTGTTTCTGTTGCCTTATCTATTGCCCCGATTTACCAACAAACCCTAACTTAAACCCCAAGTCAGTATTAATGTGAATTTATGAACAAAATAGTTATACTTGGGTACTATGCATTATTTTTAAGATAGTTGTTTGGTTGGTTGCTTTTTTGCCTTTTACTTGGATATCAAGTTACTTCTGAGAAAGGTATGTGGTTATGCCTATGACTACTTGACTTAACTAACTTATGTGGTTTCTTGAGGTTTTCCTCAAAAGGATTGCAAATTAAATGTTGTTTGTTTATTTACTTCCCACAATCTACTCACAATATAAGGGAATAACATGCTTAAGCCCATGATATTATCTCTTATTAAATGTGTTCATGGAAATCATAGAAGTCACCCCCGATGAATGGGTTGGCTAATACATACTCCCAGAAAGTGAGCATAATTTCATGAATACCCCAGTGAGTGGGTATGGATGAAAATAAACCCCAGTGAGTGGGTGGAACATAGTAATACTCCCAGAGAGTGAGCATGGTAAGTTGGGTTCCCCCAATGAGTGGGCATGCCACAGAGATTAATGGTTGAGAAGTTAAGAAATCAAAATATGTTCTGATTATTTATTAGTTGCAAATATGGTTGATTATGTTGTTATCCATATATGCTTATATTGTGTTTCCCCCACATATCAGTATAGAAATATACTGATCATTGTTTTGTTTCACAGGGTTTTAGGTTAAAATGATGTTAACTCGAAATATGGCTTTGCAAGAAGATGGCACCAAGAATAAAGGAAACTTAAAGTCATAAATGGAGGATTATAGTTAGTTA
Organism: Alisma plantago-aquatica; assembly: GCA_963693085.1. NCBI lineage: Eukaryota > Viridiplantae > Streptophyta > Magnoliopsida > Alismatales > Alismataceae > Alisma > Alisma plantago-aquatica. The sequence continues at coordinate 321,298,065 of OY856409.1, forward strand.
GAATTTCTCTCTGTTGCAAACATTAGATTTACATTCCTTGCAAATCCCTTGAGGAGAGGTTATCTTGTTATCAAACTCTTTTCCTTATAATGAAACTCATTGATTATTATTGGTTACTTATCAATCATGGATCCCAGAATCATGATTATGGCCCTTGCCCTCTCAGTCCTCCTTTTTAGGGGATAACAGGGGAGGGGTTTTATATAATAGAGGTTGACTACATTGATGCCTCCAACATAGCAAAGGAAGCTATATGGATCTAGAAGTTCATTGATGAACTGGGAGTAGTTCCATCCATTGACGATGTAGCACAGCTATACTGTGACAAAAATGGAGCTATTGCACAAGCAAGGAATTCAGATTGCACCAATGTTCTAAGAACATATTGTAATCTTACCACCTTATACTAGCAATTTTATAGTGAGGAAATGTCAAGATTTGCAGAGTACCAACCAAAAGTGATGTTGTTGAACCTATGACAAAAGCACTTTTAAAGTAGAAGCATGATGGTCATGTTAGATCACTTGGAACAAGATTCATGAGTGATTGATTTGGTTCAAGTGGGATATGGTTGATTGTATGCCCTAAGATCCAGTCATATGATGATTGTAATGGCACATCTTGTAGTTGACTTGATTATTAATAAAGGCAACTCTGACTATTATGTTTGTCTCAATATGAAATAATGAGTAAAGACAATAATATCCTAAATATGATTGACTCAATGACATGTGAATTCAGGTTGAGGGCTTAGATATGAGATCATGCATTTTTTAAGATTGTTCATTCTTGTCTTACTCCCTATTAAGTTATTATTATGGATATTATGATGAAAATAATACATTAAGACTAGTTTGTGTGTTGACGGATGACTATGTCTTATTGGTTGCGATATTGGATATTGAGCCAAACACATAGGTACTTGCTATGAACAAGGGTACTGGATAGACCCACTTTGAGTGTGATATAGGAAGCAAATAATGGTTGTCAAAATCATACCTCATTGTGACAGTAGTGGTTATGGTCCTTAGACTTGAATCACTATATCAATTGCATGTTGTTCAATGTGCTTCAATTGTACTCAACATGACCCTAAATAAGGGTTACCATACAAGTAATTTTTGGGTACACTATGATGTTGGATATAAGGGCTCTAGAGGGGGTGAATAGAGCTACAAAATTTCTCACAAAATATATTGATTATACCTTCAAATTATATTAATTAAGAGCAAAAGCTTAAAGGCAATTTGAAGTCCTATCTAACAAGCATAGCAAGGATGAGAGAGATTCATAACAAGCACTTGACAAATGGATGTAGAGTGGTTCCACACTTCAAACTAGAAGTGAGTCAGTCCACTACCTAGAGAGGTCAACCTCTATGACTTTGCAAGTGATTTTCTCTATTATATCACCACAGAGATTTACATCAATAGACTACCAAAGGACTTACCCATCCAACCACAAGGAGATATCAACCTTAATAAGGAACTTACCCACTAAGCTTGAGTCTTCATCCTTCACCTAGGTCTTACCCACTCAACCTCAAGTCTTTGGCCTTGAAGGACTTTGCTTCTCCTCTTGGATCTTTAGCCTTTGCTTTCTCCTTCACTTGGAGAAGATCACCACCTCTTCAACATCCTTGAAGAGGACCAGCTACAGCTCCTTCTTCACTTGATGGAGCTTGCTTTAGCTTTTCTTCATGAGAGAAGGGGATAGGGAAGTAGTGGAAGATTTGAGAGCTTTACATGCACAAGGGTGGAGCTCTCTTACAATATTCCTAACTCACTCACAAATCACGAAATGAAGTGTAAATAAGAAAGAGAAAGGGGCTCAAGGAGTAGTATCACACTCAACTATAGCAAGGACCTTGAATGTAGTGAATGAGAAACCTTGGAATGAACTTCAAGGGATCCTATTTATAGCTGGGGGTTCTCCCTTGAGTTGGGGAACACTTAGGGCCGAAATATAGCCGTTTTTTCTCAAGGACACGGATCGATTTCTATCCAAACAAGTCACCAACGGTTAGAATCACTTTTTCTATGTTTTCCATACAGTATATTTGGTCGAGTTTCAATAAAGGTAACTGGACTGATCGGCTAAAAGACAAATCCAATTTTCAAACTATCAGTCGAGTTTGTCCTGGGAAACTCGAACGATCCATTAAAATTGCATTTGGTCAGTAAGTCATTCGGTAGAGTTCTGTGAATGCACAACTTGACCGATGCACATCATCAGAAAATTGAACCATGGATCGGTCGAGATTGAAACTCGACTGATCAGCAGTCTGTGATCAATTTTCTAATTAGATTAAAAAGTGATTAAAACTTGGTACTAAGTGTCCCACATATTTTTCTCATCTTAGTTACAAGTCATATCATCAATACAAGTAATTACAAAGTTCTTCTAAGGTTGTTCTAAGGGATTTCCTTATTAGCACACTTGCATTGCATTTGACTTGAACTTTGACAAGCTAGGGCTTGTGTAAATTGATCCTTTTCATGTACCTAAGACCTGAGATCAATCTTGAATACATAAATTAGATACATATTAATGGAATGGTTGAGTCATTATCAAAATATGGACAATGTATAACCTCTAGGTCAACATTCTCCCCCTTTTGACAATGACAAACCATTCCTTAAACATATTGAAAAGGATATTGAAATTATACCGTTGCCTTGCGAATATGGGGGATTCAAGATTTGAACAATGTGAATTGCTCCCCCTCAATCTATGCTTACTTTAACCTACATAGTTAGTCTTTCTACACAAAGCAATATAACATGCATGTACTATATGGTTCTTTAGCAAGTCACATGATAAATCATATAATGAACAAGAAAAGGATCACATAAGTAATAAATAGCAATATGATTGAGTTTCAAGACATTGAAAAATTATGTTCCCCTTTTGACATTATCAAAAAGGAAGGGAGGTAGAAGAGCATATAAGTAGGTTTTCTCCAAACACAATCAAGTAGATATCCAAACATGCAATCTCATAGCATACATGAAATAGAGATGAGAGAAACACACAAGCTAGGTCATAATCAAATTATGGTGAAAATATGGCACCAACTCATAGGATATAACTAATCAAAGAGTAAGAGTGCACATAACATATATTACAACTCAGAATGCATGTTCTCATCAAAACAACTACAAGCGAGAAGTGATGAAAGATAAAGATAAAATAGTACACCTCAGATCATGTGCCCAGATGTTTTTAATACAAAATAGCCTAGAAAGATATATATGATTAGCAAACTTGACTAAAAACTAAGAACATCTAGACATCTAAGCTATCTATGTCCACAACATCATCAGCATCCTCGTCACCAAGCTCATTGTCATCGTCTCAGTCTGAAGGTGCAGCAGTAATGCCTTCATCACTGGAGTCACCAGCAAAGCCATTAGAGCCATCACCATCATCCTCATCATCACCTACATCCTCATCAACATCAGCAGTCTCATCATCAGCCTAGTCAGGCATCTCCTCATCCACGGAAGGACCGAAGTGACGATCGGGCCAATCAACATTCTACTCATCCCAAGTCATACCAAGAGCATAAAGCTCATTGGCATGAGGAAAGGAAGGAGCAGAATCACCTAGACTGGAAAGCAGTGTGGCCAAGGGGCCAGCAGGTAGCGGCAGAATGACAGGAGTAGGTCCACTAGCAGCAGAGGGTGTGGGAGCAACAGTAGAAGGGTCAGGTGCAGGGTAGAAGTGATCCTATGCATAGGATGCATAATCACTACCGAGGTATGGTTGATAGGTGGGTTATGGGTGAGCATAGGATAAGTTCACGTTTAACATGATTGAACATACATCATGGTGCAGATGCTCCTGGACCTGGAGGTTGTATGCATGTTGGTGTATCATGTAACCCATGAGGGCTTCATTGGACACACAGAATTAGGCACAGGTAGGTTGGGTAAGCTGAGGAGGTGGAGGAGCTTGGGTTGAAGTAGAGGCAGGTGTAGCAGAGGCAGAGGCAGAGGGTGAGGCATCGAGTGTGGTGGAGGAAAGGATAGACATGGATTTCTGAATAGTGGTCTCACTTATACACACTCCCTTCTTGGCAGGTCTGTAGTGGAAGTCAGAGAAGAGTGATTTCTCAGTGGTGAACTGGAAAAGACGACATATCAGGGCAGGATAAGGAGGATGGGTACCATAGGTGTTCTTACAGAGTCAAAGCAAGTCATGTGGTGGAGGATATATCTAGACCACTTGACTCTGACATTCTCTAAGATGTAGCACATTATCACCGCAGTGTTCTCTACAATATCTGTTTGATTTTTCTTTGGGTGGATGTTGTAGTTGACCACTAGGGCTAATATACGCTTCTTGATATCTAAGAAGGAGGGTAGGGTGCTCTTCTTCTTATAGGGAATGTCAGGTTTATTCAAATAGCGATGGATATCAGGAAGAGTGATCTCATTTTGCTTGTAGAAACCTTTAGGGTCCAATAAGTCAAAACACTCACCATAATCCTTATGCCATGTATCATTCTCATCGGCTCCTGAAAAGAAGACATTCAGGATATCCTCTGAGATTTGAATTTTCTTCCCGGTGATCATAAAAGTAAGGATAACTTGAGTATTTGGAGGGGGTACAAGGGAGTCGTAATTCCAACACAAATTTGCGTAGAATTCATGAACTGCTTTCGTGCTAGACATGGAATTAAAAAAGAAGTCACGCTCGACAGTCAGGGCAAAAAGGTGGTGAACTTGGAGCAACCTCGCCACTTGATCGATGATAGCTTAACGCTTAGGGCTAGGCTCAAAAAGGGCTCTAAAAGGAAAAGGACTCCTAGGAATAAGGTCCTTATACCAATTTACAGCCTCAATTGAGACAAAAAGGGTCTCATCGAAGGGAATCAAGAAGGAAGATGAGGAGGATGGTGCATTACTAGGGGTGGCTCCCTTTCTTCTATGTGAAGCCATGGAGGCGAAAAGAAGCAGAAGAAGAGAACAAATGCACAATCCACTCCACCAAAAATGTTTACACACCTAGGTTGAGCTAGGGGGACGGTCTAGGAAGGTCGCCCTAGGTCGGATTAGGGCTAGGTTAGGGAAGGGAAGGTCTGGGGTTGAGATCTTAGGGCTAGAAGGAGAGGAATCAGTCGGCATTCTCTAGTTGAGAGGGAGAATAATCGGACGAACCCAACTTAAGTTGGATTTAGCCCTCCGATCGATCAAGTTTTGTGAGGTGGAAACTTGACTAATTGGTCCCTTTTTAAAAAAGCTCTCGGCCATGGATCGGTCGAGTTTGTCCTGGGGAAACTCGACCGATGGTCAACCTGACCTAAAACCATCAAACTTAATTTCTAGCCATTTGAATGCTAATTAAATTTATCTTTCAAGTCCATTATGTATATTTAACATACTTGGGCACATATCACTCATCATTGGGTACTATTTTGTGATAAAACAAGCGTTTGAGAAAAATACCCAAAAAAAGAGAAAAACAAGGCAGAATGAACATGAAAATCCAATTTTAAGCACATTAGCACTCAAAGATAACCAAGATAGAAGAAAAACATATAGAAAAGATGACTACTAGCTAGAAGGCATATCATATTCATTTAAAGCATTTATAAGCAATTTTGATCTAATAAAATGAAATTGATCTCTAGATAGGAGTTTAGTGAAAATGTCCGCCAACTGATTTTCTGTGTCCACATGCGTGATATAAATATCCTTCTTGGCAATGTGATCACAAAGAAAGTGATGGCAAACCTCTATATGTTTAGCTTTACTATGCAATATAGGATTGTAAGACAAGTTAATTGCACTAGTATTATTACAATAGACAGGGGAAGCATCAAAATGAATGTTAAAGTCTTGGAGCATTTGCTTCATCCATAGGACCTGGGCACAACAACTCTTGGCTGCAATGTACTCAGCCTTGGTGGTTGATAATGCCATGGTGCTCTGTTTCTTAGAGAACCAAGACACCAAGCATGGTCCTAAGAGGAAACAAGTGCCACTTGTGCACTTTCTATCAATCAAGCATCTTGCATAATCGGCATCACTATAGGCAGTAAGAGTAAAGTCCCTTGACTTGGGATACCATAGTCCAAAGTTTTGATTTTTGTCTAGGTACCTTAGAATCCTCTTAACAACTATAAGATGAGATTTCTAAGGATTTGATTAAATCTTGCACACAAGATAACACTAAACATTATGTTAGGTCTAGAGGCAGTTAAGTAAATTAATCCAATCATGCCTCTATAGAGCTTCTCATCTACCTTTTCACCTTCTTCATCTTTATCAAGTTTGGCGGTGTTTGACATGGGTGTGTCCATCATCTTGGTATTCTCCATCCCAAAGCGCTCAAGTAGTTCATTGGTATACTCACCTTGGTTGATGAAGTTCCCATATTTTGTTTTTTTATTTGAAATCTGAGGAAGAATGTGAGTTCACCCATCATGCTCGTCTCAAATTCACTCTGCATAAGATCACTAAATTCTTTGCAAAGATCAAGGTTAGTTCCACCAAAAATGATATCATCAACATATATTTGAATAATAAGAAAATTGTTAGAAATGTGCTTTAGAAACAAGGTAGAATCCACTTTTCCCATGATATAACCATGATCTAACAAAAAGTTCTTTAATTTCTCATACCAAGCCCTTGGTTCTTGTTTGAGTCCATAGAGAGCTTTTTTCAACAAATAAACATGGTTAGGTAGACTATCATGTTCAAAGCCCAAAGGTTGTGCAACATACACTTCCTCCTCAATTGTATCATTCAAAAATGCACTTTTAACATCCATTTGATACAAAAGAAAGTTTTTGTGACTAGAAAAAGCAAGCAACATATGAATGGACTCAAGTCTAGCTACATGTGCATATGTTTCAACAAAGTCAATACCTTCTTGTTGATTGTTGCCTTGAGCCACTAACCTTGCTTGTTTCTTACCACTTTACCCCTTTCATCTAGCTTGCTGCGGTAGACCCATTTGGTGCCAATGATCTTTCTATCACTTGGCCTTGGCACTAGGGTCCAAACTTTATTCTTCTCAAATTGTTCCAGCTCATCTTGCATAGCTAGGATCCATTCTTCATCCCCAAGAGCTTCCTTGACATCTTTATGCTCTAGTTGTGAGATGAAGGTGTTGTTGGCTTGTTCTTTGTTGAATGCAGCCCATATCTTCACTCTCTCAAATGGATCAACTCAGCTCCTTAGGATGATTCTTTACAAACTGGGGAGTTGGATCCTTCTTTTCATCATCTTTGTCTTCTTCTTGAGTAGCCACCTCTTTTTCCTTTTGGGTGATGTTGAGTTCTTTAAGGATAGGAATTACTTCATCTGCAACATCATCATTTAAAACAATATCTTTGGGAATATAGGGGTTAGTCTCAATAAACTTTACATTAATAGATTCATCTACCTTAGCAAGATCAACATTATAAACTCTATATACCTTGTTAGTAGTGTTATAGCCAAGAAAGAAAGCTTTATAAGATTTCGGATAAAACTTGTCAAGAGAATTTTTTGTATTCAAAACAAAACAAGGACATGTGAAAACATGGAAACACTTGATAGAAGGCTTCCTACCACACCATAGCTCATAGGGGGTTTTCTTAAGCGAGTGATGAGTGAAAACACAGTTTTGCACAAAACAAGAGGTACTGACAGCTTTAGCCCAACACTTCTTAGGAGTATCATACTCAAGAAGCATGGTCCTAGCCATCTTCTATAGATACCTATTCTTCCTCTCTACAACCCCATTTTGTTGAGGTGTTCGAGGTGAAGAAAAATTGTGTGCATAACCCGATTCTTAACAAAAATGCTCAAAAAACTCATTTTCAAATTCTCCCCCATGGTCACTACGGATGGAAACAATCTAGTAAGAAGCTTCATTCTCAACTCGTTTGCAAAAACTCGAGAAAACATTGAGTGTATCACTCTATGAAATGAGAAATAAGGTCCAAGTATATCTAGAGAAACCATCAACAATAATAAGACAAGACTTGAAACCATGAAGTGATTGCGTTCTCATTGGCCCAAATAGATCAATATGAAGAAGCTCAAGAGCTCTCTTAGTGCTAAGGACTCCTTTGGATTTGAAGGAGGATTTGGTTTGCTTGCATTGTGTATAAGATTGGCATTCTTCATCCTTTTCAAAATCCAATTTAGGAAGTCCTTTGACTAAGTCCTTTTTGCTCAACTTCTTTAATTGATGCATATTTACATGACCAAGCCGGCGGTGCCAAAGAGAAATATCATTCGAGTTGGCTACAAGTCATCTACCAACCACATGCTTAATAGAGTTAAGAACAATAACATAAAGGTTACCGCTTCTAGTTCCCTTATATATAACTTGGTAGGTGAGGGAATCTAGAATCAAACATTCAAAAGAAGTAAATAGAACAAGGTAACCATTATCACAAATTTGACTAACACTTATTAAATTGTGATGTAGGCCATCCACAAAAAGAACATTCTTGATGCATACGGATTCACCTACATCACCCTCACCTTTGACTTTACCTTTCTTCTTGTCCCCAAAGGTGACAGATCCTTCTTTCTTCTTTGTGAAATTGTTGAAATGGCTTACATCACCGGTCGTGTGCTTTTTGCAGCCACTATCAACAATCCATCTATATTTTCCCTACAAGAAAGGAGAATGTCGGTTCCCAACTCAAACTTTGGGATCTGGAGTTAGCTTGGGGACCCATTTCATCTTTGGGTTGATCCCCTTAGGCTTGTAAGGACAATAAGTGGAATAATGATCATCACGTTTGCAATAAGAATAAACCATAGGATTCTTAGTGCCTAAAGATTCTCCTACAAAGAAAGAGATCTCTTTTCTCTTTTTCTTACCTTTGGCCTTACTCTTGCCCTTTGAAGCTCCCCCTAAAAATCTCAAACCACTAGTACCACTTTGTTTGGTATAATGATCAAGAATTTCATTTAGGGAGTTCTTCCCTTTGAGGAATTTCTACAGGGATGTTCTCAATCTATGGTTATCATCATTCAAAGAAATAATGGTAGAAGATAAACTAGATATGTCATCCCTTGCATGCAAAAGATCAACCTCAAGACATAAAGCTTTAGTAAGATATGAATCCTTTTCAAGAGAGATAGAGGAAACATTAACACTAGGTAATAAAGGTCTACAAGATAGATCATTTACTTGACTAATCAACCTAGTATTTTTAGATTTTATCATTTGAGTCTCTTTGAGATAAACATTTCTCTCTTTTCTATGAGCATCAATAAGCAACTTAAATTTAGCATTTTTAGTTTTATGCAGTTCAAGTTCTTTTAGGCAATTTTGGTTTTCTTCCTTAAGATTTTCAATGTTCTTAAGGTAGATATCATTCTCAACTTCAACCCCATTGTAGTGGAGTTTAAGATCAAGGTATTGCCCTTGAAAATTATGAATACTCTCAAGGTTGGTTTTCTCATTCAATTCTAAAATTTCAAGCTTAGCATAAAGATCATCAATGATTTTTCCTAACCATTTTCTTTTAGATTTACATTTAGCAAAATAAGAATGGGCAGTAACAAGCATGTTAATAATAGCTTCTTTAGGCAATTCATGCAAACTTACCTCACTTACCTCACCGATGTCTTCACTTGTAGAGGCCATGAGAGCAAGGTGGCACTCTCCATCTTCTTCGGAGCTAGAGCTGCTTGAAGATGAAGCTTCCCAAGCCACATGAATTGCATTCTTGTGTCTCTTTTCTTTCTTGTCCTTCCTCTTATTTCCTTGAGCTGCCCTTATGGTGAGACTTTCTTGACTTTGGGAATTCACTCTTATAATGCCCCTTTTGACCACACGTGTAGCATCTTGGAGTAGAGGAGGAGGAGTCCTGCTTTCCCTTGAAGTGATTGCTCTTGATGTAGTTGGCTTCATGCTCACTAGGGCCTTCATCTTCACTAGAGGAGGGGGAAGAAGTCCGACAAGTAAGTTGTTGTTGAAGGATGACAGCCTCCCTATGTGCTTTGAAAGCACTATCTTTGATCTTTTTGGCTTACTTCTCTTCTTGCTTAGCTTCTTCTTCTTCTTGCTTAGCTTCTTCTTCTTGCTTGTCAAGTCTAGGCTCATGGGCTTGAAGATTGCCAATGAGTTCTTTAGTTGGGATGTCACCAAGGCTCCTCACTTCTTCAATGGAGGTGACCTTTCACTCCCATCTCTCTGCAAGAGTTCTCAAGATCTTTGAGTTGATGACGCCTCTATCCAAAGTGTTGTCCAGAGCATCCAGCCCATTGATGATGACATTTATCCTTGAATACATCTCTACAATGCCTTCTTTCTTTCCCATCTTGAAGTTCTCTAGGAGGTTGTTCAACATGTAGATCTTTGCCTCCTTTACTTGCTTTGTGCCTTCATATGTGATGCACATCTTGTCCCAACTCTCATAGGTGGTGTCCCATTATGAGATATGGTCGAACTCTATGGGAGTGAGGGCTGCGTAGAGGATGCTAATGGCTTTTGCATTTAGTTGAGCCTCTTTGAGAGCAGCTTCACTCTATGTTGCAAAAGCTCTAGTTGGCTCTTTGTAAGGTGTGATCATCACATTACACATATTAAATTTCATCCCTTGAATGTAGAATTGCATCCGTCTCTTCCAATAGAGGAAGTTGGTGTCGTCAAAGACCGGAGGGTGCACGGAGAAGCCTCCCTCTAGCTTGAGTGAACCAAGTAGGTTGTCGCCCATCTTCTCATCTCATGGGAGATTGTAGGAGAAGATCCTTGGCTCTGATACCACTTGTTTGATCTAAGGGCTCTAGAGGGGGTGAATAAAGCTATAAAAATTCTCACAAAACAGATTAGACCTTCAATTAGGAGCAGAAGCTTAATGCCAATTTGAAGTCCTATCTAACAAGCATAGAAAGGATGAGAGAGATTGATATCAAGCACTTGACAAAGGGATGTAGAGTGGTTCCACACTTCAAACTAGAAGTGAGTCAGTCCACTAACTAGAGAGGTCAACCTCTAGGACTTTGCAAGTGCTTTTCTCTATTATATCACCATAGAGATTTATAGTAATAGACCACCAAAGGACTTACCCATCCAACCACAAGGAGATCTCCACCTTAACAAGGAACTTACCCACTTAGCTTGAGTCTTCATCCTTCACCCATGTCTTACCCACTCAAGCTCAAGTCTTCCGCCTTGAAGGACTTTGATTCTCCTCTTGGATCTTCATCCTTTGCCTTCTCCTTCACTTGGAGAAGATTAACACCTCTTCAACATCCTTTAAGATGACTAGCTACAGCTCCTTCTTCACTTGATGGAGCTTGCTTCAACTTTTCTTCATGAGAGAAGGGGATAGGGAAGTAGTGGAACATTTGAGAGCTTTACATACACAAGGGTGGAGCTCTCTTACAATAATCCTAACTCACTCACAAATCACAAAATGAAGTGTAAATAAGAGAGATAAAGGGGCTCAAGGAGTAGTAGCACACTCAACTATAGCAAGGACCTTGAATGTAGTGAATGAGCAACCTTGGAATGAACTCCAAGGGGTCCTATTTATGGATGGGGGTGCTCCCTTGAGTTGGGGAACACTTAGGGCCGAAATATAGCCATTTTTTCTCAAGGAAATGGTTCTATTTGTGTCCAAACAAGTCACCAATGGTTAGAATCACTTTTTCTACATTTTTTGTACAGTACATTCGGTCGAGTTTCAATAAAGGTAACTCGATCAATCAGCTAAAAGAAAAACCCAATTTTCAGACTATGGTCGAGTTTGTCATGGGAAACTCAACCGATCTTCTAAAATCACATTTGGTCAGTAAGTCATTTGGTCGAGTTCTGTGAATGCACAACTCGACCGATGCACATCATCAGAAAATTTATCCATGGCTCGACCGATCAGTAGTATGTGATTAATTTTCTAATTTGATTAAAAAGTGATTAAAAGTTGGTACTAAGTGTCCCACATATTTATCTCATCTTAGTTACAAGTCATATCATCAATACAAGTGATTACAAAGTTCTTCTAAGTTCGTTCCAAGGGATTTCCTTATTAGCACACTTGCATTGCATTTGACTTGAACTTTGACAAGCTAGGGCTTGTGTAAATTGATCCTTTTCATGTACCTCTAACCTAAGATCAATCTTAAATACACAAATTAGATACATATTAATGGAATGGTTGAGTCATTATCAAAATATGGACAATGTATAACCTCTAGGTCAACATATGACACATGAGGATCACAATGAGTGGCATAGATGGAATTTTTCCCTCCCATTAGTGCAATATCATGGCCACTTGTTGAGTAAAACTATGAAAGGCATGGTTGTGATCATCTGAGTCAGTATATGATATTGTGCTCACTTTTATCTCAAATAGTCTACTCTAGATCAAGAAATAAAGATTACCATTAAGAGTATGATGTTTCCAAGTTCTGGATTCAATTTGTATATCAGATACAAAGGGATTATACAATCACTGTAGAATTGGTCATGATATTAGGTTAAAGTTTTTCTCCAAATACTTGGGTGGAAATGAAGTCTTACTAGATACCGATCATTGCTTTTGGAGTCATAATTTGATTATGGAAATCACTACCAATGTAATTTGGAGCCTATAGGGTCACACACATAGGATGCACTAAAATAGGGGTATAATTGTGAACATGATTTGGGATATTCCAAGTTATATTGATTACTAAAATGTTTAGGCAATCAACTAAAACAATATTATACTAAAAACCAAGAGGATTGGTTAAAAGGTTTGAGGTAGTTGATTATATTTAAGTCTTGACTTATACCATAAGTGGATTGTCTTACCTCGAGTGATCCGTTGGAGTTTTTGGTCAGGTGACTAAAAATTTGTCAATTGATTAATGTGATTAATTGATTGATTATTCAATTAAGAATAGTATAGTTTTAAAATATCCTAAGTGCTTGTTTGGTTGTCCATGAGTGGGCTGCTTTGAACATAGACACTGCCTTTTTGTTTCCCAGATTTTTAGACATCTTGCTTCATTGGCTCTCCTATTTGAAGGGCATGACAGACGGGTTACAAATGCATGCTCTTATATGTGAGACTTAACTGTCATTGTACATAAGAAAGAGAAGGAGAGCGGATGTAACACTAGCACATTGCTAATAAAGAGGTTCTCCTTCTCTCCATCTCAAGCAACACAACAAGGAGTTTTTCTCCATCCACATGGACTATGTAGAGAAGAATGTGTGTGTAGCTGCATATAGAGGACATGTTTGAGGACCACCCATGAACTTCCACAAGCGATACACACCACTGTGTATGGAGAATGTCATTGGACTAGCTCTACAACAAGGTATAACTCACACATTTTATTTTTTGAAAAATTATTGTTGATGATATATGCTTGTAGGAAATGTAAAGATAAAAGTTTTATTGTTTTTGTAACATTTTTTTACCTTCATGATTCCCAACAGAACTACCCTACTTATGATTTGAATCTACCAATAGTATTCTTGGCTTTGAAGATCTAGAGGCATCATCTATATGGCATGAAATGTTAGATTTTCACTAACCACAAGAATCGCTGATGCCTCTTCTCAAATAAGGAGCTGAACATGAGGCAATGAAGGTGTCTTGAGCTTATAAAGGATTATGATTGCACTATAGAGTACCACACAGGAAAGGTGAATTTATAGCAAACGCTTTAAGAAGGAGGTCATCATCATCATATATAGTTCTGACTGCACAATAATACTCAATGGTCTGTGTAAGGAGGGATATGTTAGTATCCCTACAATAGATGAATGTGCATATGGAGGTCTCAATGGTTCGGGGACTACAGCCCCAACTAGATGTCAAGCCTAATATAATGACATATATTTTTCACTATCACTGAATTAGTGTACATCTTAACTCATTAGATGCTCTATTGTACTCAATAACCTTAATCACCCTCAATTGGATGACCTTGAGTCACCTTATACTCACTTGATGAGATAGACTTGACTAAATATCATATTATGCTTAATTTACTAAAGTTGAGTGCATAATTAAAGATTTGAATATTAATCTTCTAATTTGAGCGATATCAACATTATCATATCGTACCCTAACTATTAACATAAGAAGTAGAGGAAATTTGTGAACCAACAATGAAATTTTCATATCAATCAGATTTACATTTGGGACTTCTAAATTTTACAACATGCTCAAAAAATCCAAATTTGAACTAACTAAATAAGTCAACAATCTGTGGGAGCTTCTCTCGACCAATGAGAGGGTTCGATTTTGGATACACAGATCCACCCTCCTAGCCCTTGAATGGACTTGTGGTCCATGATGAACCCTATCCAACAACCCTCATGTTGTCTTCTACCTTGTGTCAGGGAAAGTACAACAACTTTTGGACCACATTTGCAATGGCTAACCCAAGACATTCTTACCCCCTTGACACCAATAAATAGCTCATTTCACTCTATTTTTCTTATGTATTTGTTTCCCCTCTATTTTTTATCCATTTTGTGCCATATTTACCTTGTTCTTCCTCTTCTTCTTCCCTACCTCCAACACCACCACCATGGTGTCAAGCTTCTCTGATGAGGGACCACAACGCCTTTTGGCCACCAAAGTGGTCGTTGAGAGCCTTTATGGGTCCACAGAGAGCAGTCGTGCACCCACGATAGGGTATTGAGACCCAGATCCCTCTCCCCCTTGTGCCTTGGTCCTTCTCTGATGACTTTGTGCCATTGTGGAGAAGAACCTTGTGCACTGACTGAAAGCATGTGGGAAGTAGTGGACGCGGTGGCCAATGTCCATAGACAGTTGGAAACCGCTTGCAGAGCAGTCACCAACGACTGGTGGTTGTGGGTGGAGTAAGGGCCACAACCTACTGGGTTGGGTTTTGTGGACCTTCGGTCACGGGGCAATGAGACAAAGTGCCACCCATGTGACCCTTGACCATTGAATTGAGATTCAATTTTCAGGATCTCCTAAAACTAGGTAATTCTTTGAAAATCGTAACTTTATCATTATATCTATAAATATAGACTTCCATTATGTCATTTTGATCATAAAAATGTGATATTTCAAACAAAATACTCCCAAAACCTAGAGCTACTTACTTTTCCACTGGTATCTTAAAATATATGCTTTGGAAGTCTTTTGAGATATATTACCCAATTTTAATGCATGATCTTGCTCTTTTATGTCCCAAATCTTGATGTTATCCTAAGATCAGTCACTTGAACATCTTTATGCATCAAGATTCAAACTTTATCCATATTTGTACCCCAGAGTGATCTTATGTTAATTAAATGACTGATGAATGCATATTCATCTTAGTTGTAGTTGCCATTTTTGGCCCAATTTTACACTGAAAGCTCTCATATACCCCCTGAATCTTCTCATATATAATTTTCTCAGTTTCAAATGATTATTTAGAGTTTTGATCAAATACATTCATCTCTATTGCAGGATTAAGCATCACACTATGTGAACCAACTTAGGAGACGGTGGTCCCGCTAACTGACTAGCGGGCCCAAGAAATTTTCAATAATTTTACCCTATTTTTGATGGTCAGATCCTTCATCAAAAAGCATCCTCATCAGTCAGAAGATTCAATGACGTAGGCCCATCAAACCATAGCAATACCCCTCCCCCCTGCGGGGGTGGGCTTGTTCCCATGAGGGTCGCGGCCGCGACCAAGAAGGATGTCACGACCGCGACCAAGAAGACAATGCTACGACCGCGACACTCAGCACAGTCGAGTTGAGGCCAAGGAGTAGCGACCGTGTCACACCAGCATGACTGTGGCACATCAACACAACTATGACACACCAACATGACTACGACACACCAGCGTGGCTGTAGCACACCAGCGCCACCATGGCACATCAGTGCGACCGTGGCACACCAGCATGACTACGACACACCAGCATGACCAGGACACCCCAACACGGTCAGGCGCACCTCGGCATGGTCGTGTCGAGGGGTACCATAACGACTGTTATTGAAGGTCGTGACCGTGACAGTTAAGTCAGTGCTTTCCAGATCTGCACCTATAAATAGATGACTCCTACCTTCATTTGAGGCATCGCTTTTGCTCCATCCATGCCAATAGACTACAACTTTGTCCCCAACCAAGGAAGACGACCTCCGCCACCAAAGACTGCCTCTGTGGTTTCCTTGCTACCCCACCATCTCTGCTCCATTGAGATCTATCTCTTAGCCATGAAAGTGGTGGGATTTTAGATTTTCAACACCCTCTTCCATCAACCATCTACCGCTCCATCTTCGATGAGTGACAACATGAGAAGAGAAGGAAGAAGGAAATAGAATATCATCCTTGTCTGTCTTGGTGTTCTTCCCCTCCTCATCCAGATCTACCCCAACATCGTGTAGAAGACTGTTTCTCCACCGAGCCGCGACCATCTTCTTCACCATGACCATGGCGGAATCTTCCCTCTCTCTTATTCTTTTTGTTTCTATCATGAGGAGCGAGTATTCCATTTCACTGGGGTGTAGGTACTAGCCCAGCTGCCCATGCTTACATGTTCATCTTATAACATTCCATGGCTTGTATATAACTTTCCATTTCATTATTAATTGTTTAATGCATGCTTTGTGGATTGATCACATGCCTTACATGATCTATTATATTCCTTTTTTGCGAGAACTTTTATACTTAGGATTTGAATATCGATTAACATGGTTGATGCCCAGATGAGAATTTCTGAAGGGATATCTCCGGAGTAGTAAGTGTGTGATCTGTGGGTAATGAGACATCGAGCCCACAAAGATGCTTACACAAACTCTATTTCCTAACAGATGGTTTGATACTCCATATGGATAGGTGTATCTTGCCTGGATGTGTTATGGATGTGTTTGCATGTGTAGTGGTGGTGAAACTCGATTCCACCCCAGTGATTCCCATCATTAATGTAAACTCTACTTTAATCCCGCTCTTTTATTTTTCTTGTAATTAGTTTAACTGAAGCCAAATCAACTCTTTTTCTAAATATTAGTCTTAGTTGATCCAGATTCGACTAGCAAGACTCTTAAAAATGTTGTCCCTTGGGATTTGATCCTTAAATATACTGCGCTAAGACCCCTCCACTTGCGGGTGGTACTATTGCATAAGGTTTTGGTAAAAACTTAGGGATTTCAGCCCTAGGTGGATTCGTTAGTGCAATAAAAACCACATCAATGACGTAAGGCTTTTATGCTAAAGATAACTTATTTAATGCTTAACCTCAATTCAGTGTACCTCATATCATCATGCTTGACCCAAAAGTGAGTAATGTTTTATGTATATTGGACTAAGATTCAAACATGAACATGATACCATCCTATTTTGACTTAATGATGTACTTCAAGCCTTGAAACATGCTTTATATGGATAAATTGATGTTTAACCTCAAATCTTGCTCACATTTGGGTCTTTATGTCCAAAATAATCACATGGACCTCCAAACTAGGGCTAGCAAAACAAGACCTGGCCCGACCCGAACTTGAAATTTTAAGCAAGTTTAGGGTCTAAGGTTTTTTGACCCGACCCAAAATTGACCCGAACCCAAAATTAATTTAGGGTCAGATCCAAGTTTGGACTTTAGACCTGAATTGACCCGATTGACCCAAAATTCAGAATTATATTTTCAAATAAAATTACAAATACTATACTTTAAGACACCCGATGGCCCATTAGTTTACTAATCCATCAATCATGAAGTTTATTTTGACAATTCTACATGATTTTTTATTGACTTGTATAATTTATTATACTAATTATATTAGGAATTTGTGTTTAAAAGTCTCGAACAAGCTACAATAGGCTGTATATGTGTTTCTCAATCACATAGTAAGTTCATCACAATGAAATTTGTTAATTACACTTGGGAATTATCAATGACTAGACAAATCATAGCATTTTTTTTTAAAACTATTGTCTTGGTGATGGATTTACGGGTCAGACCCGATAGACCCAAAATTATTTGCGGGTCGAGTTAGGGTCAAGGGTTTCGACCCAAAAATCCATCTTTTGCAAGTTTAGGGTCTAGCCAAAAAGTGTGGACCCGAAATGACCTGACATAAAACCTGCTCAACCCGAACCTGATTGCCACCCCTACTCCAAACCAGTAACTTATCATGCTTTGTGCACCCATATACTCTATGGATCATTCTTTTACCCTAATATGAGTAATTGAACTAATCTTGACTTAAAATGTAATCCAATATGCATGTGATAATCAAAGATCCAATGTTATGCAAACATTGCCCTAATGATCATCCATGCTACACAATGACATCATTTTAGTAGGTTGATAATATTCATGACACCAAGAATTACTTAATCTAACTTATACCATCTTGCATCAAAATGACTAGTTTTGAGCATGTCAATCCCTATATTGGTTACCTTGCTTGAATCTCATGATTTCTATATTTTAGATTGTGAAATGTAATGTCAAATCTTTGATTTAGTAATGTTGTATCACCCTAAGGCCTAAATGAATATGTGTTGCATGATTATCTTGATAACAACCTTGCATGATCTGGTTGAGACATTAGGATCAATATTAAAGGAGATGATATCTAGACTTAGATGACACATCCAACTACCATGTTATGATTAATATGATTTAAATCTTGTTGATGTTAATCATGTTATACTCATTTGTAATATTAAAATATCTATGATGAGCTAAATGCCAATATCTAGTCAAAGTTTCTAAATATGGTTTTCTAATCAATGGTTAATCTTGTGCTCTAATCAAGGTACATTTGTCCTCCTATTGTCCATACTAGTGATATAGAACTTGCTTCCATGTATAGTTAAAATGCTTGGCTTTAATATACTTGATTGATCTACATGTTCTCTATGATTATTGTGGTTGATCTTTACTAAATTATATTGAACAAACCTTGAACATAATTGAACTTGTCCATCAAGCAAACTTTGTGCACATATGAATTCTTGGGGTAAGGATACACGGCATTCTAAAAAAGGGTTATCTCATTGACTTTGGTCTTGAGGTCCCTCACTTAGAAATAGGCTGCTATTTAGGCTTTGAGCCTCAAATTCCCCTCATGGACCCTTCCTTTGGGAAGCTAGTCAATGTCCATATAATGTTGTTTTAGTATAATGGAAATGCACTTAAAACATGCTTCCTTATTAATAAGAAATCTTTAATATCTTTGATTTCTTTTTTGATATTATATGAAGTTTTATCACGCATACATGTTCTATTTATCACGCATATAACATGTTGCCCTTACTCTATTAGAACCATCTAATGACATACAAATGGAATTCATATGGTTAAAATATGGGGACTAAGATCTTGATGTCAAGTATTAGTTTAGTTTCTTTTATATGGCATGTCGTCTCATACCTTAGTCCTCTATGTTGTTGATTGTGGTTTTATTCATGCATAGGCTATGTGATTCATTCTAGGGAAGGACACTCGAGTCCTTTTACCTTTGGCTTACGAGACATTAGGGGGTTGTATTTGGGTAATAAACACTTACATGACACCTACACTCATGTAGTAGATTCAAGAGGCTCGGCAAGATGCTACTATGATTGATAATATGATTAAAGTTGGACACCAAAAAGTGTAAAGGGTTTCACGAGTCAAATCAAGGGGCTCTTTGATATTATAACAGGATGGTAGTACTTGATGTCGATGGGTTGAGGAATACCATGCTAGAAGTAGCACACACCTCTATGTACGTGATGCATCCAAGTAGCAATGAAATGTATCATAAACTTAAGGATCTATTTTAGTGGTCCGAGTTGAAGAAGGAAGTGGTGGAGTTTGTGCTTAAATGTTTGGTTTGTCAACATGGCAAGGTAGGACATCATACACCTATGGGAACTCTACAACCCCTGCAAGTTCTGGAATGGAAGTGGGACCATGCGACTATGGATTTTGTGGGTTGTCTTACCAAAATAGCAAAAGGACACAATTCCATGTGGGTGGTGATTTGTTGATCAAAGAGGCTCACTTTTTTCTATTCAAGATAACCTACTCGATAGACCAATTGGCACAAGTCTGCATAGATGAGATTGTGAAACTACAACAAGTGTTTGTAATGCTAGCATCTGATAGAGGACCACAATTCACCAACATATTGTGGGACCATTTGCATGCAACTTTGGGAATACAGTTGAATAGTACAACTTTCTACCGACAAATAGATGGTCAATTAGAGAGGGTATAGATGGCCAATCAGAGAGGATGATATAAACTTCATAGGACTTGATGAGGTTGTGTGGTCTATAGTAGTAAGGAAGTTGTAATGTTCATCTCAGCTTGTCTAGACTACTTATAACAACAACTATCATAAGAGTCTAGATATGGCGCCATGCAGGGCTTTGTACTAAAGATATGGTAGATCATCCTTATGTTGGTATGAAGCAACTGAACATTAGCCTTTGGTACTGGTATTAGGGCATCAGACAACAAAAAGGTTTAAAATGATCAAGCAACAAATGTAACTGGCACACGATAAACAAAAGTCATATATTGACAATAGCTGCAAACCCTTACAGTTCCAAGTGGGCAACAAGAGACCAACTTGTATGGTTAGAATGTGATTTCAAATGTAAATTGTTATTCTAATTATCATGAACATGAATGGCCATCAAATCTTGATGTGGGAGCACACTCATAAATAGGTAACCATGAGGTGAAAGGTATAATGATGATTGCCCTTTAATTTCTGTAAGCATTCCCAATGGATCTGTAGCGAACTAAAACCTGGGATCCTACCCTATTCCATGATTAAAAGGTGAGTAATATTGGTTCCTTAGATGTGACCAAATGAATATAAAGTTATACTTTACATGTGACAATAGGTTCTATAATCAACATCACATAATAACATAATGACTTCAGTATGTGTTGACATGTAGGTAAGTTTGTGAATTATGTTGCATGTATTTCCTTTGCTAACAAATATTCACATAATGGCTAAAGAAGACATATAATGTGCTTAATACATTAATGGGAATGACAATTGGTATCCCATATCCATAAATATGAATAATGTACCATTATCTAAATAAATATTGAGTTCATGGACTTTTTAGGTTAAATTAGTAAAGTATAGAAATTTTTGACTAAGGTAACTCTTTGGTAACAAGATGAAGACAAAAAAACTTAATTTAATTAATGATGATGACAATCATGTAATATTAGAGCAAATATGGTGGTGATAAGCCTAAAACTCTAATTGTACTACAACTCATAAAATGAAACTCCACATACCAAATCTAATGGCAAAATCAGGATCTTTGGGTCCTAGTTAATGGGGGTACCCATTTTAAACCTAATTGGATAATGGTAAATATTCCAATTTGATTAAAGAAGATAATCCTCCTAAATATACATTCCTTTTCAATTTGGACTTTGGTTTGATTTGATTTAATTCTGGATATCTCTGTCATGCACTTTATTTCTTAAACTCATACTCTCCTATTCTACTATGCTTGCGGGCTCTTTATGGGCCATTGGATTAAAATCCTATGCCTATAGAGTGTTATCCTACCCCTAGGGATCTATCCTCTAGGGATCTATCCTCTTAGCTCTAGGGATCTATCCTCTTATCCTCTAGGGCCATTGGACCTCTGGGGATCTATCCTCTTACCTCTGTGGCAACCTCCAGTCTTGTCTTTTTTCTTTATTTTGCCCTCAACAGGCATGCTTGGCTCCCCTACTCCGTCTATCTTCTCCTGCATCTTGCGTCTCTATTGTACTATCTCTAGCCATCATAGGGAATCTGTGTATACTTGAATAAGTTCCAAGTGACCACTCAAGCCTTCAGTCACACCCAATTTCATATTTTTTGGTACTTTCCCGATTCCCCCAATTTTCCTCACTTTATTATTATTCCCGCAATTCATCATCATACTCGCAACCTATGACTCCTCCTTCTATGGTTTTATTCATCTTTGATTTGTTTGAAATACTCAAACTTGTATTGAGTAATAGAAATAAAAGAGAAACAAAAGGCCTAAGCACCCAAGGACCCAAGCCAAAGGTCTTTGGATCTGGAGTGACCTCTAGAAGATGACAAGGGTGTTTCTTTCATGAAATTTATGGGGTAGTACATGGGGTGATCCATAATTTGGGTCTCCAGAATCTCAATTTTAGAAGAAATGAAGAAGATGAGTACCGATGATTTCTCGATTTTATCCCTTCATTTTTCTTTACTCCTTTGTTTTTACTCTAAGGGTGTTTTGGTACTTTAACTGTAATCTCAACCTACGTTTTTTCTGGATAACATGATAAGGTTTTTACATATGACTTTTCTCTAATTTCCCATTGACTGGATTTTGTGAAAAACATAACCTTTAATTGATAACTCAGAAAAATAAACAAAAACACAATTCATAATCTGTAAGTAATTCTCTACCTAATGGTACCTATTTTATTGCCTATATATAATATTATAGCTACATATTTTTTATGGATTATCTAATTGGTTAGGTTTTCCAAAATTCATAATTAATAATTTGTAAGTTAGAAAAATAAATTAACATATGATGTGAACTCCCTCCCCGTGACATTGCTCTGTCAGGCTTTCTCCCATTGCGGAAATTTCCTCACTGCTACCTCCCGTAGGAGTCTGGGCTATGCCTTAGTCCCAGTGTGATTGATCATCCTCTCAAATCAGCTACTGATCATCGCATTAGTAAGTTATTGTCTCACCAACTAGATAATCAGATGCAAGCCCCTCCTCAGGCGGATTCCTCCTTTTGCTCCTTAGCCTACGGGGTATTATCAACCATTTCTAGTTGATGTTCCCCTCCCAAGGGCATGTTTTTACACGTTACTCATTTGACTTCCACTGGAAACACCATGGAAAATATAATATATGTGATCACATGGTTTTGATAACCTAATTCAACAATAATAAAAAGGTTATATTTAGGGTTTATATAATTAATGTAAACCTAGACCTAATTCTACATATATGTTCAATAGGTTCTTTGGAGGCCTAGGCATGGACCTTGGACTAACTTTAGACTTGTGTAGACTTTATATGAGGTATAATTATATCACATATTATTCCTATTGAGCAATAAACCTATCTTCCATATCTCTCTTGGACAAATTACTTACACCAATTATCTCTCTTCTGAGGATATATTTCGTGTGAAAGACTTTATTTTCATTATGATCCTTTGATAATC
Organism: Alisma plantago-aquatica; assembly: GCA_963693085.1. Lineage (NCBI taxonomy): Eukaryota > Viridiplantae > Streptophyta > Magnoliopsida > Alismatales > Alismataceae > Alisma > Alisma plantago-aquatica. The sequence goes on from OY856409.1 coordinate 321,321,185, forward strand.
TTATTTTGGTGTATATTCTTATTATACTCTTATTTATATCTTGATCATTTTATTCCATGTTGAAACCCTGATATCACAAGTTGTGATTTTTGAAGTATCTTAATTATGGAAATTGTTACATTCTTGTTTATGGATCCTATGACCCCAGATAAGATGGATGTTTTTATCACTTATTTGAGCATGCCTATACTTTATCTTTCCTACCCTATTTTCATGGGTGATTGACTAGTCATAACTATAAGTACTGACATAGGCAATGGTTTTTATTCCCCTGTCATGTTTGGTATTTAGGCACTGAGTTCTATTCCTCTATCATGCATTGGGTTTTATTCCCCTACCACATATGATATTGGGCACTAGGTTTTATTCCCCTGCCATGCACTGAGTTTTATTCCCCTACAAAATATTATATTTGTTTTACACTGAGGTTTTATTTCTCCTGCCATTTGGTATGAAATACATATGGGTTCCTATCATAATTTTTAGTATATGCTAGTATGGTTATTACTCACCATGAAATTGTTTTTGTTTTGTGAAATTATTAATGTGGTATTATTTAAAAGGCAAGAAATCTCTTATTGTCTATCTTCTTTAAATGTCTTTCTTTTTATATCCACTTGGATAGTACCTTTACCTCTTCTATGGGAAGCCTTGTTATATATGATGTCCTTTTTCTTTAAGTTTCTCAATCCATATATGATATGCATATACCAGCATTTTGCTGATAACTTGCATTTTGTCTTCTTTTCTAGGGTATGCTTTCAACCTCAGGTATAGGACTTGGAAGAATGAACATGGTAACATGAACATGCTACGTGGAGCTCTTGGGGAGATAGACTTGAGATAGATAGATATCCCTCTACTTAGATCCTTATGTTGTAACCACCATGTAAAACCTTTATGGGAGATAATGATGTACTTTTGTAAAAATTGAACATAGTCATAAAATATTATTTCATTTCTACTTTGTTTATTCTATATCATTTGAGAAATGAAAACAATTACACCTATTTCAACATACCTTTTAAGTGTGTCTGGAATAGATGGATTCATTCCTCAAATTAAGTAAGGAGTGGATCCCCTTTTTAGTCCCACTCCTTACAAGATCACTCCCATCTAGACATAATTGAGGGGTCATGTGGAAGGTGAATTTGTGTGCCTAATCTTCTTCTAATAATTCTATCCCCCACATTCATTAATTTCCTCACAAACATTTTAAAACTTGTCATTTGGACATATATCCCATATTGGATCCTCCTTAAGGATGTGAAGAGATGGATCTTGTGGTCAAAGAATTATGTGTTGGGTAATTGAAATTCATCCACCTTTTCACTCTGTATATCCTCTTCCTTGATCTTTTCCTCCTCTATAATATCACTATCATATAATGCACATTATGGAACCTCCTCTCCTTACTTGTATCCCAAACACATGTATCAAAACTGTCTTCCACCTTATTTGCATCATTATTCTCATCCTCATGCCCTTACTCATATCCCAAACACATGTTTAAAACTATCTTCCACCTTATTTGCATCATTCTTCTCATCCTCCTCATTAAAACCCCAACCATATTCACAACCAATCCTAGAAGGTGAGGGAGTGGGTCTGGGCTCAATGGTAGGATGACGTAGAGGCGGTTCTAAAATTTCCTCCATTGTGTTTTCACTCTCTAATTCCTTATACTCAACCTCAACTCATTCCATTTTCTTCACTCTTCCCCGACCTCCATTAACAATAGGACTTTGGTGATTTAAAATATATTGATTCTAATATGATCATGCTAAATTTCCATGAAGGTTTTTGAATGATGTGATGGAGGTGCACTCGTGAATCTATAACCTACATGTGCATTTCCACACTTAGGACAAATAAAAAGTTTGTGCCTTTTTTAATCATCTTTATAAGAAGAAGAATAACCATAAATAAATATCTAGATGAAATATGAAAAATGTCTAAATTAATAGTACATTCCTATGTAATGACAAATGAAAAGTAAAAAAAATGAAAAAAATGAAAAATAAACATAATGGTTGATAGTGGCCAGTCACAACACTCATAGTTTTGGTGTTTTTTATTCTCTAACAACAGTGCAAAAAACTTGACACATGTTAAACATGCGTCTAAAATGCAAGTGTACATGTCGTGTAATATAAGGTTGAAGGAGACTCGAGTTGTCAAACTCAAAAAATCATAAACCAAAAACTACTAGCATCTGAAAACCAAACAACTAGGCTAATTGAAAAGGTTGAATCTGGATAATTAAGAGTAAAAACAAAATAACAAAAACTAGATTTAGGCTGGTTTTAAAAATCTTTAAAAATTCCCCCAGAACTTGTAGTTTCACCACGACGTACATTGCTAATGGATCTTCATTTATAATTAATTATCATTACTCATGCACTGGAGATTTGTAGCTAACACTAGTCATTTCTTTAGCATACTTTTCTACCTAAATTAAGACAAATCTCACCTTCACAGCATTTTAAGAACAAAATTTAGGTGAATAATAACTCTATCTAGATTATGATCTCATAACTATTAGTCTTCTTTCAAAGCATGTTATTAGTTATGTGAAGTTATAATTTTCTAAATTTTAATACCTCTCCTTAAGTAATTAGAAGTAGAACACTTGGATTGTCGTGATCAACCTAAACAATCAATGTCAAGATCTAATTTCAAATTTAGAATAATGAAATCATATTATAAACTCATCAAATCCAATTACACCAGGGTAATCTCATACCATTGAAAAATAGGAATTTAGTCAAAAATGTATGTCGTTGTATTATTGTAAATCAAAAACATATGAAACATGAATTTCAAGATAAAATAAATAGGAGAAAGAGTTAAGCAAGGGATGTGTAGATGATTTTCTAGTGTTTCTACAATGAAAAAACCTCCAAGGTCTGTCAGGCAGCATTTCTTCACTTTCTGCCTCTTTTCTCCTATGTTTCTGTCCACATGTGATAGACCATGATGATGGGTTCCAATGGTGTCTTATATAACCACTCCCCTTGATTAGGTTAAAAAGTAACCCAACTATCATCAAACATAACAATATTATTGGATTTCACACTCAAACCTCTTGGCCGTCTGCATCAAACTCAGTACCATTGACTAAAAAAGTTGACACTATCAAATTTTTACAATAAAAATCTCATTCCATGTTACTATAGAGCTACAACACAATTATACCCTGATACCATGTCGGTATCATCAAGTTGCAAGTTGGTGGTATCAACTCTGCTCCAATAAATAAAATTATTTGCAATGAAATGAGTAATTTATTAGGCCAAACTATATTGTAATAAAAAAACATGTAAAATATGTGTAAAATTACAAGAAAAAATAGAATACTTGATGCACAAGTGATTTTTTACTAATTTGGTAAAATATATATGAACATATATTCAATTAAGATCAAATGACAATGAAAACAACCAAATCAGATTATAAAAATTGTGGCATTTCATGCATGCATCAAAGCCTCTAAGTTTGAATATTTCTTGTCCTCGAGCAACACTACTCTTAAATTTGGTTAAAGAGTTCATCAAGAAGACAATCATAAATCATTTAATTTTCCTAACCGCCCTCTACCAGCCGGTCCCATACTAACCCTCCCCAACCACAAAACAAGTAACTACTCTAAATCGATAACTAATTCTTACAAAAATATAAATAATAAGATCAATGAGAACACTATTAATTTCAAGTAGCGAATATCATAGTCGGTAGGATAAGCGATTTGTGCACCGTGTGATCTCCCTATCTACATTATTCAAATTGTTGTAAACAAAATTCTACATTGGAGGTAGTTCCCCATATAAATATGGATGAAAATAGGCATGATGAGGATGGGCGGCTTGAAAATAGGATTCAAAAAAATAATCCAAATCATTTATACAAAGAATAAAATATGGTGCACATAAATGATGGATAAATGTAAATGTATGCCTTATAATGCATGTTCTTTCTCTCTTAATGGTGAACTAATGCATGCAAGGAATGTCTCATCTGAATGATGATTACATATGAATATGTGTGTACATAAATAATATTTCCACTATCTCCTTATTTATTTCACATAGAGAATATGAAAATTGAACTTAGGAATCATTGTCCTCTTTTCTCCTCTTTTTGTTTCTTTTTCAAATACTTATTTTCTATTTCCCTTATTTGAGCAGGAAAAATAGTTCATTCTTGGGCTTTTCCACTCTTTTTTTCTTTGGAGAAGTAGTAATGATGTACATATTTCCTTCTCTCTTTCTTAATAAAGAAAACTAAAAGTGGAGCCCAAAGATATACATAATGCAGTATGCAATGTAAAATGTGATATATATGCAAATTGTTATGCAAGACTAAATGCTCAAATGCTCAAATGATGTGATATGATTTGCTTTATGTAATAAGATAACTAACTATGCAATGATTATCATGATATGTTATTAATAGAAGAGGAAAATAATTTAGATTAATTTTGCTCATCCTATGATAGTGAATGGAAATGAATAAAGGAAGGAGAGATCACATGACTGAGACCAATTTCTTTCCCAACCATGATATGTCCCTAACCTATTAAATTGTTCAACAGCGTAGCCTTAGAGTCTATTTCTAAAATTCAAAATAAAGATCACATTAACATTTGGTTGGTTTGAACTAGTATATCATCATAATAAAACAAATCTTATAAATGTGTTAGGTTTTTATTCATTAAGTATGTCTTCAAGCTGACCAATCCAAACAATTTCAATGAACACACTCTTACACTAGTAAATTTGGCTTAAAGAAAAAAGCATGAGGATATATCAGAATAAAGACATTTTCAGAATTGATATCACATCATCAAATACGGCTATCCAAACTAAAATTTTAAAATTTTAAGTGCTTTTGAAAGCTCACATCCACAATTAGAAAAGGATCCTAGAATAAAGTAAAAAAATAGTCAAAAAGCACTGATAAAGAGTTGTGTTATTCCATCACTCCCCTAATCTTGAATTTGACATTGTACTCAATGTCAAAAGAAAAGAGAGAAAATCGAAACGTTTGTATCGACATGTCTGGCAATGTGGGTTGAGATCATTTGAATTCTTATTCTTAAGGATTATAGGTGATGGTGGAAATTCCTCCTCAATCTCTCCCTCTAAAAAGATCAACCCATTGCTTAGTTTGTTGGTGTCAGTACCACTAAAAAAGTGGTTAGTTGTATCGACTTTACATCAATGTCTACTTTATCTTCCGACCTGATGCTACAAAACTGGATGTCAGTGATACCGAGATAAACTTAGAACTTAATATTTGTTTCACACACTAAACAAACACATCTATGTATCTTATTTCTTTTACGTCAAACTAAATTATGATCTAACTACAAACTAAAATGTAAAAATAGTTATGAAAATTTATCAAAATAAACATGATTGGTGGTTTTCCTCCCACAAGCTCCCTTGTTTGACATCCTAGGATGGACACATGTCAATCAACAACAATTATTCGATTGTGGAGGGTGGAAATCTATCTGCCTCTTACTTCTAAACATCTAGTTCCTTGCATCAATGATAAAAAAAACTTAGGAGACCAACGTGTGTAGTTAACATGCCATTTCAAATGTAAATTATTATTGTAACTATCATGAACATGAATGTCAATCAAATCTTGATGTATGAGCACATGCACAAATAGTAACCAAGAGGTGAAAGGTATAATGATGATTGTTATTTAATTTCTATAACTCACTCCTATCTACACATAATTGAGGGTTCATATGGAAGGTGAATTCATATGACTTCTCCTCTTCTAATAATTCTATTCCCCAACATTCATTAATATCTTAAAATATATTTTCAAACATATCATCTAGACTCTGGATATATATCCCATATAGGATCCTCCATAAGGAAGTGAACAAATGGATATTGTAGTAAAGGAATTATGTGATGGGTAATGGAAAATTCCTCCACCTTCTCACTCTAAATATCTTCTTTGTCACTCTTTTCCTCCTCTCTAATATCACTATCAAATAAAGAACATTTTGGATCCCCCTCTCCTTCATTCATATCCCAAATACGTGTATCAAAACTATCTTCCACTAATTCTCATCATTCTTCTCATCTTCCTCAACAGATCTCTGATCATATTCAAAATTAATCTAGTAGGTGAGGGTGTGGGTTTGGTCTCAATGGTAGGATGTGGTAGAGGCAATTGTAAAATTCCCTCCATTATTTGCTCTTCACTCTCAAATTCCTTATCCTTAACCTCAGGTTCTTGAATTTGCTTTGTTCTACACCAACCTCCATTAGGAGTAGGACTTTAGCAATTTAAAACAGATTGAACAATTATTATAATATTCTCATGATAAATCTCCATAAAGGCTTTCTCATGATGTCATAGAGGTGGAATCAAACGTCTATAACATGCATGTGCATTTCCACACTTGGGTAGGGTAGAGCCATGTGCCTTCTTTTTGTTAACTTTTTTCTTCAAAGGAAAGAAGAATAACCACAAAGAAGCATATAGATGAAATATGAACAATGTCTAAATCAATAGTGTAGTTCTATGTAATGAAAATGGAAAGAAAAATAGAAAAATGAAAAATAAATAGAATGTCTTAGAGCATCTGGTCACAAAAATCATAGTGTTGGTGTTGTTGATTCTCCGATACGTTACCAGTAACTCGATACACATGAAATGTGTGTGTAAAATGTGAGTGCATGTGTTGTCTATAAAAAGCCAAAACATGCTTGAGTTTTCAAACTTAGGAAGTTGTATATTAGAAACTACTACCAACTAAAAACCAATCATCTAGTCCAATTGAAAAAGGTTGAATCTAGTTACTAAGAATAAAAATGAAATAAGAAAAAATACATTAAGGTTACTTCTAAATGATGTTTACAACTCACCAGAACTTGTGGTTTCACTACAATGCACATTGCAACTGGATCTTCTTAATTATAATTAATTATCAATACTCCTGAACTAGAGATCTAAAGCTAATACTACCTATTTTTATAGAATAATGCACTACCTAAATTAATCCAAATACCAATTTCATAGAGTTTAAGAACATAATTTAGGCAAATAATATCTCTCTCTGAATTATTCTCTCATAACATTTATCTTATTTCGAAGCATGTTATTAATTATGTAAAATTATAATTTTTATAACTTCTAATCCCTCTCCAGAAGTAATTAGAAGTCTAACACTTTGATTATGGTGATCAAGCATAAACAAATCAATATTGAGATTAAGTTCAGAACAATAAAGTCATATTATAAACTCATTAAATCCAATTATAATACTACGTCGGGCTAATCCTAGGTTCTGGGTAAATAGAAATTCAGTCAAAAATGTATGCCATGTATTCACTAAAAATAAAAAAAGATATAAAGCATGAGTTTTGTGATACAACATATAGGAGAAAGAGTTAAGGAAGGGATATGGAAAAGATGGAGAAGATTTTCCATTGTCTTTGCCTATGCCTACAAAGTCCACTAGGTAGCATTTCTTCACTTTCCTCCTCTTTTCTTCTCTATCGCCATCCCCATGTGGTAGACCACAATAATGGGGTTTTAATGGTGTCTTATATGTCCATCCCCTTGATTAGGTCAAAAAGTGACATGTGTCATTAAATATAACAATATATGTTGGATATAACACATTACATCGTGTCCGACTGCACCAAAGTTGGCACCACCGACTTGGAAAGGCGGTTCTACCGACTTCTTACAGTAAAAATCTCCTTACTTATTAATATTGAGCAATGATACAATTATATCTCATATCATGTTGGTGCCACAGAGTTGCAAGTCGGTAGTATCAACTTTGCACTAGTAAATAAAAATTACATCCAATGCATTGAGAAATGAATTAGGCCAACCAATATTTTAATAATTAAATTATTTTAAAATATATACAAAAATATAATAATTGATATACAAGTGGTTTTATAATATTTAGTATATATATATTAAAGATATTCCATAAGATAATTTGAGACTGGAAACAATCATACTAAAATATGAAAATCATGGTGTTATTATGTGTGCATCAAGTTTCAAGTGGACGATAGAGTCTATCTCAAGGTGTAACCATGGAAAGGAATGTTGAGATTTGATAAACAAGGTAGGTTGGCACCTAGGTTCGTGGGACCTTATCTTATTGTTGCACCATTTGGGAAAGTGGCCTATAAGTTGGAATTTCCACCTAAACTTCAAAAACTACACAACATGTTTCATGTATCCATCCTGAGAAGATGCCATCTAAGAATTGAGCAAACAATTCAACCCGTGGAGGTGAAACTTGATGATGACATGTCATATGTGGAAGATCTGATGTTGATCCTAGACAAGAAGGTATAGAAGATCAGAAAGAAATACATAGTATTTGTAAAGGTGTCGTGGAATCACCATGGAGTTGAAGAGGAGACATGGGAACTCAAGGAGGAGATGCAAAGGAAATATCCAACCTTTTTTTCCTAGGATTTTATGGACAAAATCCCTGATGGGAGTTTATAATTGTGGGACCTTTGACCCAACTTAACCCCTTGATCATATTTTATTATTTTTATCATCTATCTAGATGTTTATGTGGTACATGCTTTATGATGTGTGTTTTGCTTGTGGGCTTATGTACAAATCACCCTTGGGTGAGAGTTTCCTTGCAAAATTTAAAGGGCATGCTTGTTTGTATTATTATCTCTCTTGTGGGCCTTGGTGGATGTACTTAGATGATCCAACCTAGATCTGCTACCTTATTGTCAATTGAGGACTGACATGGATGGTATGTTCTTCCATTAGTAGAGAATCAATGATGGTGTGTTCAGTTATTTGTTGATTGAGAATGGATGATGCTTGTATATGCCTTTCTTGAGTGTGCTTCGTATTTCATCCATTGGTGAGTGATGGTGTTCTTATGTCCTTCTATCAGTATGGGACCAATTGAACTGGCTAGTTGTGTGACCCTTTGTGTTCCACAATTGTCTACCAACGAAGTAACTAGTTGGTTGAGTGGTAGGTTTCCATCAATTGACTTTTGATGGTAAGCCTATGTTGTGTGCCTACAATTTTGTATATACACTCTACATATGATAATATAGGGTATGTCTTCTGATGGTTTTCCCAAAGGGCTTGGACCAATGAAGTTTTCTGCTTGCATCTATTGGTGGAGCTTTTGATTTTGTGTACCAATGGAGTTTCTGGCAGTGTGTACTAATGGAACATCGGGGTCTGTCTATTATTGAGACACCTAACTAAAGAAGGTGTAGTGAATAGACAAAAAAGTGATATTTTGATCACTTCTGTCTCTCCAATGGGATATATATACCATGACACTTTTGTTCCCTTCTTGTCTCACTTGTGTGAGTTGAACACCTAGGTGAGGTTGTAGAGCAAGATGCCATCAGTTGATGATAACTGACAAGATATTTGCTTACATTGGTCTTCACCTCTAACACCATGTACCTTCATTCTCTTCTCCATTGATGTAGGATGATCCATCTAGTAGCTTTTGAGCTTGGATCTGAGTAATTCAAATCTTAATCTTGCAATGCTTTGACGATCTTGAGGCTTCTTGCTCCCTCAGATATTTACTAGGTGATTTTTTCTCTAGGGTTTGGCTGTAGAGTCTTACACCCTATTCCATCTTACTCTTTCCTGTTTAGTTTCCTCCAAGTTGTTTTGATAGAATTAGAGTGTGTTCGGGTGAAGGGGCTCAGATCCTGGAGAGTTGCCTTTAGCACCTGAGTTTTTTGCGAAGCTTGAAGATTCACATCTATTCCTTGTATGTAGACTTGTTTCTACCTTTATCAAGTGAGCGATATAACATTTGGATCATTTATTTCCTATTATATACTTACATGTCAAGCATCTTGATGTAATAACTCTTAAAAATGATAAAAGATGGTAGTTTTTTATACCTTGATCCTAAATTGATGTATATATGGCTTTCATGTCAGAGTTACGTACCACAAATACTCCTTTTTTCTTTTTTATGTTAGAAGATAATTATTTGCTACTCTTAGGTGTAGATAGAGTTCTCAATGGCTTTGGAAGTTAAAGAACCCCTCTTTAATGTTGTGATATGATCTTTATGACCGTAAGATGTTGTCTATAAGTTGTTTTTGTCTAATGTACACCCTACATACATGTCCTTAGTTATTTTAATATTGTTTTTTGTTGGAATACCTAAAAATAGATCCTTCAATGTAAAAAGGAGGAACATGATATATATATATATATATATATATATATATATATATATATGTATATATATAATATATATAGGAAAATGATCCAGTGAGAAACATATCTTCGTGAGAGCATGAGAGGCATTTGAATAACTTTGCACAATGATCAAATTTTCATAATCTAACCATATGGATTGGAAATATACCCTATTAGTCATGTTCCCACAAAATCTCATCATCATAGGACTTGTATTGCACACACAACAAGCACATACGTTTCAACGCTCAATATTGAGTTTTAGGCTGACCGTTGGATGTAAAATGTGTATATTGTATATATGGAGATGTAAATGATATCTGATTGTGATGATTTTGTGTGTGAAGGTAAATGTAATGATGTTCTTCGGATACATAAGGTTGGATATTGAAAATAAGATACAACTTTATAGTTATTCAAATGCCTCTCATGCTCTCACCATAGAATGTTTCCCACTAGATTGCTACCCTATATATATGTATATATATATATATATACACATATACATATCTACTTAAGTTTAATTGGTGCTAAAATGGATGTACTCTTTAATGATAAGCTCTTCGATAGTTTGAAATGTATATACTATCTAACATCCTTGCATTGTTGTTAGCGAAAACCCTAAACCCTAAACCCAACCAATGTGCCTTCCTGCCAAAATGTACCATCCATGATGCTTACATTGTTGTTAGTGATATGCTACACTCCTACCATATATCCCACACCCACCCTAGCCCTCAAACTTGATTTCACCAAAGCCTTCGACAATGTCAATTGGGAAAGCATCACATATTGCCTCAAAAATCACAACTTCCCACAGAGATGGAATGATTGGATCATATCTTGCATCTCTACATGCAAGTTCTCCACCCTCATCAACGGCTCCCCTCAGGGCTATTTCGACAGCATGAATGGGCTCAGATAAGGGGACCCTCTCTCACCATACCTATTCATCCTATGTACATCTATTTTCACTAGGATGATGACCATCGTGGATGATAACCACCTGATCCACACCCCTGACCTTTGCAACTTCAATATCACCCAATATGCTGACGATACCATGATTTTTTATCACCCCCTCTGACCAAAACATCATCAACACCATCCGACTTCTCGGTATTTTCTCATACCTCACTGAATTGAATATTAACCTACAAAAATCCACCATCATTAGTATCCACATTTCCAATGACGATATGGAGAGATACAAAATTCTTATCAGCTGCAAAAGGGAACATTTCCCTTTCACATATCTTGGACTTCCCATCTCCCCTACTCGTATCCCTTATTTTGCTTGGGACCCTGCCATTAATCGTCTTGAGTCCAAGCTCTTTGACTAGAAATCAAACTTCATGAGTCTGGCGGGTCGTCTCAGCTTTCTCAACAGCTCCCTCTAGGGGTGAGCAAATAACGGTCCAGACCGCAAAACCAGACCGGACCGCTCAATTCGGTCTGGTTCGGTCCGGTCCATTTCGATTTCGGTCCGGTCCGCGGTCTGGGAATTTCAATAAATTCGGTCTTCGGTCCGGTCCGGTCCAAAACCGGTCCGGTCCGGTCCGGACCGCTGACTAACTTTTATATAAATTCCATATATATTTGAAGGTGTATTCTAAAATAACTACAAATAAAGTACATATATAAGTACTACTAGTATAAATGTTTGATACTAAAGTTATATAATTGTTAGAAGTGACTACGATTATCAACTTTGTACAATTAAATAAGTTGTAAAACATGTAAAAAAGGCTGATTGCGGTCCAAATGGTCCGGTCTGGTCTGGTCCACGGTCAAAACGGTCTGGTCCCGGTCCGGTCTAACCACCAAACGGTCCGGTCTACGGTCCAAAAATTATTGATATTCGGTCCTCGGTCCGGTCTGGTTCGGTCCGGTCCGGTCCGGTTTTGGACCGATGCTCACCCCTAGCTCCCTCACACCCACCCTCACCTACTACATGGGTTGCATTCCCCTACCTGCCAAAATTGCTACCCGCATTGACAAGATATGTAGAAAGTTCCTTTGGGATCACAGGGGTAAACACATACACCTGACCAACTAGAGATACATCACAACCCCCATTGATAAGGGGGGTTGGGGCATCATTGACATCAGATTACACAATGCCTGCCTTCTCCTCAAGATCATTGCACAACTTTGCCAACAAAGGAACTCTGTCTGGTCTGACCATGTCATGCAAAATACTACCCTCAACACCCCCATGGCACCCTGTCAAGAGGAAATTAGCCTCTCCCCTATGGAAACACCTTAACAGAATTCTCTACCTCATCCAAGCAATAATACACACACCGCCACACATTCATCTCAACATTCTTTTTTGGTCTGATCCATGGTACCAAAATCAACCCGTCACCAACTTCTCCATCTTATATGACATCCCACACTCTCTTCAGAATATCAACATTCACAAATCCCTTGCACTTAGCAGCAGTCGCACACCCTCAAACATACCCTGACACACCAATTCCCCACCGTCCCCACCGCAAATGTAACTCGAATCTTAGAACATGATATACATTCCCAAGTGCATTGGATCTGGGGCCCTAGATACTCCACCAAAAAAACATACAGACACCTCCTATAGAGGATACACCAATCCCATCGCACACATATGGCACACAAACATCCCCCTCAAATACAAACTTTTCGGTTGGTTGCTTTGAAATAAAAAGCTTCTCACCGATCAAAACCTTCACAATCGGGGTATTCTTGGACCATCCATATGTCATCTTTGCTACATGGACTGTGAGGACATCCACCACATATTCTTCCTATGTCCCTACACTCGAAGCATCATGCATAATTGTCTAAATCCCACACACCTCACCCAGCCCACAATCTAAGAGGTCATCACCACACATTTTGCCAAAACCATATCATCCAGATTCAAAATAAACCACGCTTCCACCACCATCATCATAGCTTGGCACATCTGGAACGAGAGAAACCATTGTAGATACCATTCACCTCATCCGGATGACAAAGTTAAAACTAACATACTAGCTACTTTACTTCATGTTCGCTCTGCCCAGGTGACGACGAAAGAAACAACGGCTCTGCCCCATCTCCCTTGAGGAAAGAAATGAACTTCCACACCCCGATCTGCACATACACCTTGGAGGAGATTGAGCGTGATGATACATGCTTCTAACCACAGAGCGCCTTTGCTGGCTGGATGTCTTCATTACTCGAACATGCTACCGTAGAAAAATGTTAATTAGCTTATATGCTCATCTATTGGGGCTTGTTTTAGGGGTGCCCCCCATTATCACTTTGCCTAGCTCTCAACAATTATGGTGTCCATAGCTTTTTTTTATGTTTGTACTCTATCTCTCCACATGTGGTCACAACATGCTGGAGAACCTATCTATTTATACTTAACGACCTTTACAATAAAAAAAATCTAACATTCTTGCAGGTCACTTTGATATGAGAAAAATTGGTCAGCTATACTTCCTTGTACACTGACAGTTCTTGTACATAATTGTTTAATTACTTCCTTTGAACTATTTATATAGTAAGTAATAGATGTTTTAGTTGTTGTATCATATTGAAGGGACTTGGGTCATCATCCCTATGATTTCCCACACTTTTTAGGTGAGTGGTTGAACTATCCTGACAGTGGCAGATAAGATCAACAAGGAGGAAGCCGACCTTATTTTTTGAGGTGAGAGATGTTTGTGTAAATGTATCTTGGAGGTAGGTGACCTTTGTGTGACATCATCCAGAGATAAAGCATATATGGATAGAGTCTTAGATATCCACCTACACTCAGGTCCAAGCACAAATACTTTATAGTATCCTTTGTCTACTTTGAGTTTTGAAATGTGTGTGCCACCTCTAGAGACGTAGTTACAAGAGTTGTAGGATTTATACGCACGTACTACAACAATGACACATACATAAAGCCTAAACTGGTTACTTTCTATTGTGATATTATGAGTGTAGCTGCTAGACTTTTTGTAAAGATATGCCTTGTAATTTATGGTATTTGTAACATATGTTTGAGAACTCTTGTAGGAATCACGAGTTGATGTCGTTGATGATCTTCATGGGTTTTTAAGTTGGATATTATTTTGAGTGATATTGTTCATGCAACATTTAAGCATCACATATATCCTCATCATTAGTAACATCATGATTACAAATAAGTATCTCATCATACAACACTTTTATGATTACTTCAATGGACTCTTCAATCATGGTCAATCTCGGTCCAAGGCTATTCTAGTTCCGTACTCTTGGTCCTGATAAGATAACTTCTACTAGGGATCTCATAACCCAATTTTTAGATGAAGAATCCACTAAGATTAAAAGCTCTTGGTGCTAACAAACTGCCGATACCATATGGGATAAGTATTTCTATTTTATTATTATAGTTAGGATCTCATCAAACAATCATTTTTCTAAAATATTCATTTATATATTTTATCTTGATGACATGTCAGTTAGCTTGACATTCTTTTTCACATACACTCAACTCTAATGAGAATATTGATAATCTGATGTCTATGAAACACCTTCAACCTACTGGTTTCATTAATGCATTAAAATCATTTGAAAGACCATTAGCAACACGATTAAGCCTAAAGTTAAAGATTTCATTGGCCATGATCTAACAACCTTCATCAGGCGACGTTGTATCCTAGATGCTTACCTTCTTTTTGTTAAAAATATACAACTCCTTTCACTTAAGCCAAATGCCCTTTCTTACTCTCAAACTTGATTTTAAAAAAGACTATGACAATGTCAATGGATATTCATTCTGACTGCTTGTTTGGCTATGATTTTCCTTCTCATTTAATATCTTAGATTAACAGTTGTGTTGGTTCCACCCATATTTATTCTTGCATCAATGGCACATCCTTTGGCAAATACAAAATTTCAAATAGGGTTAATGGATGTGCCTATTATCTCCTTGCCTTTTTATTAGTGCTACATCTATCTTGGCATGCATATTTAAACTCACTCTCATATGGCCTTGTATATAGAATCTATGGCATGACATTCAAAAATGACAACATAATGAAATATTTTGTTGATAAAATCATCTTCATTAAACTAGATCATAGGAATCTCATTAACTCTGCACATCCTTGGTATCTATTCCCACATATATGGCTTAAAACTAACTACAATAAATCAACCACTAGTGTTACCTATATCTCAATTGCTAATGCATCTAGTTTTAAGCATATGTCACATTGTCTTGAAGAATGCTTTCCTATCAAATCTCTTGGTATCCCCCTCTCACCCATTAAACTTAAAAACTCAACATGGGTCATATTATTCAAAAAATATTTTTACACTCTCAAATTGGGATCCCAAATTTCTCAATGTTTTTGACTATCTCACTATGTTAAATTATTTGTTAAATCTCATCTTCACTTAATTTACTAGTGGCATACCATTTCCTTCCCTCACTGAGACTAGGATTAACCTCATTAGGAGACACTTCCTTTTGGGGTGACATGCCAAAAAGAAAAACATTTTATTTGGTTAATTGTAAAACCATCTACAAACCTAAATATCAAGGTAGTTGGGGTAACATTGACATCAAAACATGCTCCCACTATCTAATGGGTAAAATTAGTGCCTCACTTTGCAAAAGAAACCCCCCTATATGGTATGAACTTATGATTAAGAAATATTACACTAGGCATAATCCTTGGAAATCTATTTTCTCATATAAAGTCTCCTCTCTTTGTATATACATTCTCTAATGCCTTTATATAATCCAAATAGATTCCAATCTGTGCTTGGCTTATTCATAAAGATACTCATTTGGCACGATCATTGCTCAATTTATGGTTCTATCAAGGATAAGAAAATTATGGTCAATATTTTTGTCATCCTTAATTATTTTCCACTCCTAAGGCTCTATCTTTTTTAAGCTCATAAAACCTTAAGTGGATACTTAACAAAAACCACTTCATTAGTGCATATACAAACTAAATCATTCATTGCCTTACACAATCGCCCTTTGACTATTTTGCTTGGAGTTGGGGCTCCACCTACTCACTCTTCAAATTTTATCAACGTGCCATGGACCCAATAAAAAAATCATTTGACAGGAAATTTTGGATAAATACACTTTTCACCTCGAGTTATTCTACACATACGACTGCTTGGGCAAAATAATATTTTTTTTAAAAAAATTGACTACTATTCTTGAGGTTTCTTCGGTCCTCATATATGTTCTTGTTGACTCAATGACTCAAAAGATACTTTACATATATTCTCACATGCCCATTTTCTAAACACTTATGGAATGATATCTTTCACCTTGACACCATTGTATTCAATACCTCTATGTGGACTAGATCCAAATCTTTTGATAACAGATGTCATAACAATGAGTGGGCACAATAAAATACTTTTTTGATTCTGGTTTTTTCTGAACAAGTTCATTTGAACTAAAAATCAAGTTCATCTGAGCTAAAAATATGTCTTTATCATAATCATTACACTATTTTTACTTATCTTTTCTCCCTTATCTCCACTCTTCCTTTTTCTTGGTGCTCCCTTCATAGTTTATATTGCCTCCGTCAATAAGGTCAAACAAAATGGATATCCCATGTTTTTTGGCTGATGATGTAGCCAACTACTGAACAAATAGGACTCTTCTTTTTTTAATCAATTATGGATGTCTAGAAAGATAAATCTTGAGGAAATAGCTTGATTTTGCTACCAAAATTTCGTCCACCATGAATTTCTTTCTATTTTATGTTCTTGTTTGATGTGGATTGTATTGAGGGGAACTATCCCAGATTTTGGTTATGACAACTTTGGTTTTCTTAGCTCATTACAGTAAAATGTTTTTCTTGTAACTAGGTACTTACTATCACTTTTCACCCTTCCATGTTCCTCAGAACAATTTACGTGTCTGTCATTACTTTCTTCGTATGAATGCAAGAATGGTTATCAATTTAACACAGAGACATGTTATTATCTAGGTAGATTATGATATGAAATCCATTAAAACATGTGTTGTACAATTTGTAGATTATAAAATATCATGTATAATAAAATTATCTATGATGTTACAAGGTATGTTATAATTTATTTTCCCTTATTATTGACACCACACACATGACATACAAAATGAAATTTGAATTATTGATAACATAAACAATATTTTTCAAATCCATAAAGTGGGATTACATGAAATAATGGTAATAAGAAAATGATCATGTGTGTGTCTCTATAGGGTAGACACACATCTGTATGCAGTGGTGGAGCCAATCAGACTATGGCATGATTCAAAATTATGATTACCACATAGAAAAACCTAAAAAAAAACAAAAAAAAACAATAAACGTCTATTTCGATTGAGTAAATTAACTATAAATCCAAGATAACTTCATCAAACAGCTTGACATTTCTTTTGGGATTCTATCTGTCAATGTTTTTGGTACACGTTGCTTTCGGGGACTTAGTGCTTGAAATTTCTCTAATATAGTATAGATACTTGATTTAATTGTGATTAAAATAATTCATTAAATAAATCACACACCTACTTGCTCATCAACTTTGTGAAGGAAAAAAGTTAGCAATATAGGCTAGGTTCATTATTAGGAGAGACCAGATATAAAGATGCATGCAAGACTCAAATTAAGGAAAATATTGGTTAAAAACGGTGATGGGGCCACTTCACTATCATTTACTTTGATTCAATGAAATGTGTGATGCAAATTATTGACGATCATATTACTACTACATGCAATTCATGTTTCAGTTTCATAGACTAATCCACTCATAATAGCTTATGACAACAATTAAGGTCAAATAATGTATAACATACTCTAGAAATGTACGACCAATTTTTTTAAGAAACAAGGCATTTAAATCAATATTTTGACAATTAAGAAATCCTTCAATATTGTTGTTGTCATAAAATGAGATATTTTATTCTTACAAAAACACCTATCTAGAGTGGATGATGTCATGTTGTATACCATTTACTAATGTCAGTAGAAGCAATGTACATTGTGATTCAATATTATACATGAAAAGCACATTACATTACTATAGAGGTAAATACACAAACATTCACTTAAATAGTCACCCATATATCTAGTATACATCAAATCTAGGTTGTACAAACATCAAAACATGAACAAGGTCAATTAGGTCAACTAGAGTCAAAATATACACTCTATGCTGTTTCACTAAATATTGATGTTATATTCATGACTTCAAAAGCCTAGTATCGATAGTCCCATTTTGTTTACTCAATCAACAATCATGATTGAATAAAACCTCAAATAATGATGAAAATTATCCAATTTTCTACATTTTCTCCATATTTTCCACCTATTCATTCCATTCATTTATCTACTTTTTTCTTGTCGGGCTTCACATATAAAAGACAAAGAGTTTCTAAACTCTAATGCAATTTGTCCACTAATTGAGATTTTTGCAAACATGAATCATAAATATTCAAATTGGATTCTCCAAGAATAAAATATTCAATTCAAGTCTAGTTGGAAATCCAAATGTGTTTTTATCTCTCCTTGAAAAGTGCTGCCATTTTTTGTCCCATCTTGATTTGATTGCATATTTTCATATAAAAAAGGATCAAGTTTTCAAATGTTTCCTCTCTTTTTTTTCAATTAAAATTTCAATTCTCAAGACATGAGCTTTCCTTACAAGAATGAATTTCTAACATGCCATGAATTCAAGAGCTACTACAAAGTTAAACTCAAAAAGAAAATTGAGATCTACTACCTAGACACACAAGTGATCATAGAGTTTTTCTAGGACCAACACTTGGATAAAACTCACAGTCTACCAATAAACTCTCTATGAAGAACAACACGATTAGCATGATCATGGTTCCAATCTTGATTTTTATTTCTGATTCTTGTATGGAAAGAATTTCTAGCTTGTGAAATTCTCCTCTCGATGTTGGACCCTCAAATTCTCAAAATACCTATAAATAACCACCATCTAACGTTGTCTCTTTCCACCTTCCACTCTTCTAAAGCTATATGGTGAACTACCTTATTTTTCCATACTCATGACATATGTACATCTAGAAGATCCTTCTTCTAGAACAATAGTACCAATGCACCGAGAGGCTGCATAACCGATAAAAAGACACAAACCTAGATCTAGTTATAATTTCTCTTCTTGTTCATCTTTCAACTTAATCTAGATCAACACCCATCTTCTTTAACAATTCATCTATATACTTGTCTATGTTCTTGAAGTTGCTCATTTTAGGGTGACTTGATCTAATTATTCATCTTTCTAAGTGTTCATATCACAACAACTAATCATTTTAAGACAACTATATCTACCTAGATTCATGATCATATGATATGATTTCCTGATCTCTTTAACTACATAATGTCTCTAACAACATTGATCTTACTTATTTAACTATGTCTCTCCATGCTTGTCTAATTACATTGTCGTGCCATGCTTGCATGTTCAATATTTCTTATCATACAAATTTGATTGATTAAGATTGAAATCTTGCTCATGAATGAATTCATCTCTTCAATGCATTTTAATCACATCATGTAACTTGATAACACTAAGACCGTTGACATTTTACAACATATCTCACTTGATCTATCAACTTTTTTCTCTCCATCATATCTCTATATTGCCACATTAAATATTTAGCGTGGGAGATTTTGAGGCATTTGGGATCTGTGATCTACTAGAGTCTTTAGGGGCGATGATAGAAAGTTCTACAACCATATTAATGCCTCATGAGATAAAATATTTTAATTAGGTCTATATGGCTTGCTTCATTTTTCTTAACCCAAATCTCTAAAGCAAACCTAATTACTTTTATAAACTTGAGATTATAAGTGCAATACTATTATTTTGGGTGACACCAGGGTGCATATACTTTCTTTGGTCATAATAGGATTGCATTACTCAATATAAGACCTATTTTTCATCATTTATTCTCCTTTGGTTGGATTTTCCGTTGGTCTTTTTGTGTTTTTCAACTGATTTAAATTCTCAATCATAATTTGGTGGTGATTCCTAGTTCCTTATCCTTTTCCATTTCTTCTCATTTTACAAGACGGCACAAGATTAGTTTTACATTGATTTTTCTTGACTGGTAAATTAGTTTGGCAACTCCTTCAGGGAGTTCTTAGTAATCGAAGTTGTTTTTTGTGTGTTTTCTCAACTTTTCTTTTTCATTCTTTTCTTCTTCTTCTTTATTTTTTTAGGGCTTATCTCATATTTTGTTTACTAGTTTGTTTCTAACAAATATATCTTCCTTCGTGAGCAATATCCCTTCTTTCCTTATACATTGTGGTGTTGCTCGTCAAGATTGCCACATGCCTAATTGTTTGATTTATGGTAAAAGGGAGAATATAAACATTGTGTCCTCTTGGGATTTTCCTCTTGCACCTTTATTATTTTTATTTTTGACTATGGGATTGGATATGAAAGCATAGAACATGCAAACTCACACTATACACTCCTAGAAACCGACGTGTCTACTAAGGGCACTTTTGGTTACCTGGATTCTGCCGTATTGGATTGTATTTTGGACTCCAGTTCTACAAATTTTATGTTTGGTTTACGGGATTGGAAAAATGGGGCTAATCCCAAAATTTTCAGATAGAATAAGAATCCCGCATTTTGGTCTCCATTAAAATTCTTCCGGATGCCAAAATCCATCATGAGCAAGATAACAAATACGAAAAAAAGATAAATCCCACACTTACAAAATCCTGCAAATCAAACATAAAATTTTACTTTGCGGGATCTTGAGAATGCAACATTTCAACAATACAGGATGGACAGTCCTAAGTGAGTGTCGTGTTGGTCTTAAGATGAGCCCTAGGGTATTGATAGATGTATCGAAACAATATAATGTTAGACGTCCAAATACCTTAAAAGACACCCTCCTCTCCTAATCTATACTACTATAAAAAGAGCGAGTTTGATGCCGCGCTCTCCTTGATTCACTCTCTTCTCTCCTTTTTTCAAGGAATTTTTCTCTTATAAATATTTATTCTCACACTCTCCTATTAACTTTTATTATCTTTAATTTCGTATTTCTCTCTCCATCTAACGGAAACGGTTCCTTGATTCTCTCTTTTCAAACAACCAACACAAATATCTTTTACAGTAGAGACTCTTTCACGGACGAGTCATCACCCCGCACATTTCCAACAAATTTTATATTTTACGTGCATGTGCACGTGTGCGTTCAGTAGTACTAATAAATAATTACAACTGCCATATGCTCAAACCTCTCTAACATGTAACAAGGAGAAAACGGTTCGCAGCAGCAATCACCTTAGATGGCCGTCGGGTTCGCCGTTGACTGCCGATGGGCGTACCCCGTCCGGTCTCCAAGGCAATGTGAACGACGACGCCATTTCCAACAAATTTTATATTTTACGTACATGTGCACGTGTGCGTTCACTAGTACTAATAAATAATTACAACTGCCATATGCTCGAACCTCTCTAAGTAACAAGGAGAAAAAACTACTATAATCAAGCCATTAGATCTTCAATTGCCGCCTGCAAGTCTGTAAGGCTACAAGGGCCCGTTCTTTGGCACAGCCCAATAGACGGCATCACCGATTCTGGACTGGAAGGTGAACTGTGAGTCATGGTCCAGACGAAAGACCGACACTCCGAGTGTACGAGTTATTGCGCAAGTCGGGCCTTGTTTTCCGGATGAGCCGAGTTCCGGGAAAACGTGAGTCGGAGGAACGAGGAAGGACCCTTCTTAGGAGATGGGGAATGCGTGGCGCTGGGCTTACCACCTCGTCCAACGCCCGCGCGACCACCTTCCCATCGACGACGCCTCCCTTGTCAGTCCTAGCTTCACTGCAGCCGTTCCTGCCCGCTCCACGCCAGCTCCTGGATCTGTTGTGATACCATCATCTATACTAACGGCGGCGACAACGGTGTCGTCGACTGTGGCATGAGAGATTGATACGGTTCGCAGCAGCAATCACCTTAGATGGCCGTCGGGTTCGCCGTTGACTGCCGATGGGCGTACCCCGTCCGGTCTCCAAGGCAATGTGAACGACGACGCCATGGCCACTCCCGTAAGTATGATGTTTGACTTTCAGTGTCTCTTGTTCCTATTCTTGAGCACTGCCTTTAGCCTTTGCTGTGTTCCTTGAATGAGCAACAAGTCTGCGCAACTATGCCCCTCTTTACTGATTCATCGTACATTGATCACGTTATAGTTTTGCTTCAGCTATCTAATTCACCGCCTGGAAGCGTGGGAACCAAGTCCCGCCGTCATTTCAGCGAACAGTTAGAGCCGAAACATTTTGCTAACAGTAGATAACCGACTTTTGTTTTCAATGTTTATTAAGAGTTAGGGATGATCTTAGTATTTTTTCTTTTTATTTGGTAGAGGAATTGAGTTGACTGTTGTGGTGTCTTAAACCCTTCCGAAGCCCACGAACCGTAGAGATTGAATTGGGAGTCTTGTAAATGTGGTTACTGAACTTTGTTGCGAACTTGCGATGGGAGATGGGATGATCCTCATTATTGTCATTTATACACTTCAAGAGTTACTTCAGGACATATAGAATGACAGCAAGGGTGCACATCTTACTATGCATCTATGTTGGAACCTGTTTGGTGGTAATTGTGGGTGTTTGATCCTGGTCTCTGTTGTGATTCTGTTAATGAGGCAAAATATAAAATAAAATTCGTGAAGTGAACACATATATAAGTATCCAATTTTGTTTTATGTGTTAAATAGTAAAAGCTATATAAATGATTGCAACGCCCAAGAACCATGGTACAGGACATTGAGACATGTTGACTTGGACATGCTTGCAAGTGGAAGTTTGTGGAAACTTTGAGGAAGTTGCGGAGTAAAACTTCGACGCATATTGAGTAAAAAAATCGTGAATTTGTGAGAGAATTCAACCTAAAACGTCAAATTTCAATAAAAACATAATCCATGTAAGGTCTGAAAATGTGAAAATCTTAAGACAGTTGTTGAACATATATGTACGGTGTTTTCTATGTACTTAAAGCTCATTAGGAATACGTTTAAGATTAAGAAAAACATGAGTTAACTATCAAAAATTTGCATATGTAAAAAGAGGGCGAAATAGGAGAACCAAGATGGCGTTATGTATACGGTAAATCTTGTGGCAGGTCTAGTAAAGAGATAAATCTACTACTCTCTTGCAACAAATGAAAAAGAATGGTATCTCAAGATGAAGAACAATGTCTTGCCAAGTTTGTTGAGGCCTTCACA
Source organism: Alisma plantago-aquatica (assembly GCA_963693085.1). Classification (NCBI taxonomy): domain Eukaryota; kingdom Viridiplantae; phylum Streptophyta; class Magnoliopsida; order Alismatales; family Alismataceae; genus Alisma; species Alisma plantago-aquatica. The sequence goes on from OY856409.1 coordinate 321,344,648, forward strand.
ATGTGTGTAACAACTATAAGTATCATCAAAAAGATGGATTTTTTCAACCAGGCAGGTTCATTTTTGTCAAAAACTAGGTTGGAGTCATTTATATGGTCGACTAATAGGCAGCATGGTGGAACATAGAATTTTGCTAGGTTTTGACGATGACATGCGTAGCCATGGACAATGTTGAGGAATAATCACCTAATGTTGAGGATATTTAGTGCCATGCCAAGAACACTTGAATAGCATCAAAACCGGGTCAAAACTCAAGGTTCTAGCGGCTTGAAAAAACTTCAAAAGCTCAAAACTTAAGGAGATAAAACTATCTATTATAAAACAAATAGATGTTTTACAATTCTAAGTACAATATTTGCAGTGTGAGCTAGAGTCAGTTCAGCTCCTATGCCCGAATGCAGCTACAAGAAACTTGCCATAGATCTAAATGATCTAGATGATGCAAAAATACTTTCTAGTTAAAAAATATCAACATACAAGTTGTCAAGCAAATATTACAACATATCATACGTCATAAAACACGGTAATGCATTTAATTTAGTAAGAGATAAGTCAATTTTTTTCTCATAAATGGTCATGTATTTATATTGGTTCTTATGAGAAATAAACATGTGAAGATTGAAGCATAATGAAATTTCAAAATAAACTTTAATATAAGAATGCAATTACTCAAATATCTACAATTTTGGGTCCTGTTACCAAATTCTTCAAGGTTAAAATTTTAAAACCAAAAGAATTCATTCACAGAGACTAAATGGTTGGTTTATTATATGATACACATATCATGGTGGTAACTCAACTCACCACTTGTAGAAGATCAATCACAAGGTCGGTATCAATGTTTTTAGATAATTGTATGCTAATTTTGTAAGCCACCTACAACTCAATAGCTCAGTAATAGATTTTGGCAAAAAATATGAGGGAGGGGGAAGCGTTGCAAAAGGGTAAATATTGTAACCAACCCCAACAAGGTTTAGATTGAGGCTTAAATGATGATGATAATGAAAAGGGGTAAATACTCATGATAACAATAACAAGTATGGTATTGGCAAGGTGGAGTAGCGGAGAAGGGTGCTGAGTCCAAGACATGATCATGTCGGCAAAGCAACGTTAAAGCTCGGTGCTAGCGTGGCGGATTGGGTATACCGGCCCTAAAATGAAACCATCATCTTTCAAATCTCTCTGCATTTAGTGGATTGGATGAAATTGCAACACATACAATATTTTGCTTCTATTTCTCTTAAACCAATTATTTTTCAACGCATTTCTCCAAAGTTTAATGCTGTTGTTCAATCTTATTTTAGTTTCACCAATCAACAAAATATCATCTACAAACAGCATACACCGAGGGATACATACTGAACATGCTTTGCCAGCTTATCCATAACAAGAACAGATAATATGGGCCAAGAGCGATCTTTGATGTACTCCAACCGTAATGGGAAATCTTGGTGTCTCTTCTCCAGGAGTCCATACACTTGTAATTGAACTATCATAGCGTATTGTGGGAGTAGTACAAATGCTTTTGTATCACTCGTGAAGGAGGTTTTTAACTGAAAGATACAGCCCATGTAAAGTTTACCCCACAAAGTTGCACATTTTGTTACCATAGAGTTGTATACACATCATTTGCCTGGTAGAAAACTAATCTACTATCTAAATTTATACTTTAAATAATCCCTACGAGGGAAATGAGAAATATAAAACAATGGGAACCAAAAATCCAATCTTACTAGATCTTTAATTCTTATCCACTGGTGATGTCTATACTCTAGATATATTCCTTTTTCTCCTATACTACTATATTCAGGAACCATTGCAAGGGGCACTTTAGACAGCAAATTGGGCTGTTCTAATTGGTTGAATATATAAAAGGCATGGCTGGGGCAGGGGTGAAGATGTAACGAGCCATGTAACCCCACTTCATTGCTGTTATAATGAGCAAGTCTTTAGGCCTTTTCTTTGTTTTTCGCCATACAACCTCTATGTTTAGAATCGTTTTCATCGTTTATTATCATTTTTTTCTTCTCTATGGTTCATGGAACCATGCTGCCTTTCTGAAAGGCACCATACTTGCTGCAAAAGTAGCTCAAACTTGTGAATGCATGATGCATTCATCTTTAAAGCTAGGAATGACGCTATTTATAGTGTATCTTATTTTTTATTTATTACTTAAGAACCAATAACACTTCTGAATTCCTGAAAACATCTCTACTCTTCCTGCTTCCAGAAGAAACTGCCGGCTTACAAAAATGTACTTCAAAATCCTTTACTTGCTCAGCAGCAGCACTCACAGTAGACAGGGGCTTATCACAAGCAGAAGAGGTGACTTTCCGAATATATGCATTTGCTTCCATTTCTATATGTTATTACAGATTTTTATGTATGGTGTGTAAATCATAAATGATTTCATACAAGTTTCTCACCCACAGAAAAAAACACTGCTTCTGTACTAGTGCTTTTTTGGCTTGTATCTGTAACTTCAGATATGGTTAATAGTTCAAAAGCTGTTAAGTCTTGGTTTGTTTGGGGTGTCAACTTCTTTGCATTGTGAAATTTTTTATTGGTAGGTTTAGAAAATAGACCATACAAAATGTCATATAAAAAAATAAAAGATATTTTCACAAGAAAACTGCCTTCAAATTTCTCGACTGTGATACATAAAATCTGTAATCTGGTCATTATATCATAACCTGTTGACATGGATCGGAAAATATTGAAACATACTTTTATTATCAAAATTTTAATACGTTTCAAAGAACACTGTTAACAAACTATTCAATGGGCCCCTCTTTATACCACAAAGTATATTTACAAGGCTCTTTTATTTGCTCTGATGCTAGGTAGGTGATATTGAGAAGAATTTCACTTCTGTCCCCAGAATGTTTAGGATGTCTGGGAGTCTAAGAACAGAAGACAATGTTTCACGCTCAGCTGATGATGAATCATTGCAATTTAGCTATTTGTTAGAGAACCTCCACAGAATAGAAGGCATTCTTATTCATTCAGATTTGGAAGTCTTGGAAAGAGATATATTGGTACAAATAGGCAGATTGGGGGCTCTAGAACTATTTGACTCTTTTCTACCAAGGGCAATCACAAAAGTGGATTCGTTAAATGCTTCAACCCTGCATCATTTCCACGAAATTCATGTTGAACTACTTGCGGATGTAAAAAAGACTGATGCAATTGTGTACTCTAGAAAGAAGAAAGAGAGGAAATTGAGAAGGAGAAAGGCATTGTCAGATTCCTCTGAGTTTTCATTTCTACCATCACCCCTATATGGGGATAAAAAGGTTGAGAACACTACTACTTCAGGGGCTGCTTGTCCAGGGTGTCCTGATAGGCTTGCTAATACAAAGCCAAGGGACCACATTGCCTGGAATGAATCAAAATTATCAATGGGAGTCAAGGTAATTTTCTATGGAATACTAGGATCATTCATTGGCGCCTACAGAATTTCTAATAAATTTCATATAGGATGTTGCTAATCTTGAAAGGATACATGTGAGGATGGAAGAAAAAATTGGGAGACCTGTAAGTTTCGAGAAGTGGGCAGAAGCGGCTGCTATTGACCAGAAGTCTCTACGCCAACGTCTTCATTTTGGTTGGCACTGCAGGGACAAATTACTGAGAAGTACACGCTCCTTAATTGTATATCTTGCAAAGGGCTATAAAGGGATGGGCATTAGTTTTGACGATCTGATTCAGGTAAATACGACGAAGCATTCAATTCTACTATTTGTTGGGAGTACAAAATGAAATGTGTGATACCTGTTGCAATCTTGAGATCAAATAAACCAGAAAAGTAATGAAATTATAAGTTTGTTTTTAGAGCGTTTACCCCAAAACTTCTGCAACTAATTCTTGTCTGATGGTCTGATCACTTTGGAAGAACTTATCAATAAAAACAGTTCCTATTTGTTGAATGATGCTATATAGTATGTAAATTGAACATATGAAAGATCTATCCATGAAGTAAATTAACTTGATTCCTCTTCAGTTTTCTGATACCTGCTCGAGCATAGAAAGTAGAAACTACTTTTTTATTTTCTTTTCCCTGGTATCGTTATAGTAGTACTATTATATTCTGTGACCTCCTAAACCTGAGAAATGTTTTTCTTATACACGGCAGGCTGGGAAAGTGGGCGTTTTGCTTGGTGCTGAAAGATTTGACAGTTCAAGGGGATACAGATTTTCCACTTACGTTCAATACTGGATAAAAAAATCTATGTCTTCATTAGTAGCACAGCATTCAAGAGGGATCCGCATTCCAGTGCGTACTTTTTCTGCTCTTTTTATATAATTCAGTGCACTTCCATATCAAATAAACCTCTTCTCATGACCACAATTCTCTTTAGGCAAGAATTGAAAAGATAATCAAACAAATACAAAAGACAAGAAGATTGC